>VNJN01010068.1:393892-432055 GCA_008042485.1 Drosophila mayri | reverse complement strand
CCCCCCCCTCAGCTGACCTTTGGCAGTAATGAGAATGATATTCGAGTAAGAATGTGGGGTGTGATAATAATAATAAGGAAAGGTAATAAAGAACAGGCAACTAAAATCTTTGTCGTGATTTTTACTTAGCCAAGATTCCAAAAATAACAAAAGTTTTATTCAAAATGACTAAAAAGTAATCAAAACTAAGCTCTTTGGCATCATCTCAAGTGAAAGAAGGTAGACTAAACGCATATCAAGATGAATTACCCATCCAAGGAGAAGGTGAAGCATCAAAAAATGTTCCAGTCACGAGCTGGCCATGTAATTGCCCTTCCTAAGATCCCTGTTACATACTTACTCTATATGCACATGCATCCATCCTATGTACCTGTCAGGATATCGAGTGGAGGCTTTGCTATGCCGGAATATGTGCTAAAATGTACACAGAACTTGAGCCGGAGAGATGGAGATGGGGAGTATTTTTCGTCCTGCGGCACGTGACGAGCATAAGAGAGCAGGAAATAGAATGCAGGATGCGATGAAGCTTTGCTGGGGGATTACAATTCTTACTTTGGCCCCGGGAATGAGTATTGATTTTTTCCCGGGCGAAAGTTTGCCGGGCTATTCTAATTTATAAAGTTTTTAAAGACGGCGAAACTATGCCTCGCTTGATTTATGCCCTTGGTTGGACGGACAGGTTTATCTCTCTGGCCATCGGGGAATGTGGCAAAGACCTTCTCGGCTCTGGAACGGATCGGATCGGTTTGATTGATTCGTTGAAAGTGCGACGAATGGAAATTACGAAAAGCCAAGCCAAAACAAACGTATAAATCGAGGCGATCCGTACTTGTGATCCACCGATCCGAACGGTTTTAAGGGGTACGTGTTTGCCATATAAAGAGCCCCCTTTAGAGCGAGGGTTGGGCATTGAGATTACACTAGAAAGAAATAGGGAGACTTGGAAATAAATAGCTTAAGTAAACTTAATAAATAAATTAGTTCTTTGATTTGTATTTCCACTTTTTCTGCCTAAAATATAACCTTTCTTGTCAAAGAATTTATAAGAAATTATAAATACACTTCTCACTTCTTTAAAAATGTATCATTTGAAGCAATAACTTTTCTCCAAGTGCACATAAGACCCTAGTTGGGGCCTACAATTTGTTTGTTTTGGTCGCCGGTTTGTTTTTCATTTTATTTTTTGGCAGTTGCCGCCGTGCATTTAAAGAGCACACCTGCCAAAGAAGACCCTGGGACGACCCCACCAATTCCATAGAATTTGTCGATATTTATGAGTCTCTGCTGTGTGCCTGCCTGTGATTTCTTGGATTTGCATAACTGGGTCTCTCCCGGCACGGCCCCTACATGCTTAATTTCTCCAAATAAAAGATGGCCGCAAAATAGAAAAGACTTTCGACGCCCCCGATTCCGGAGAAAGGGTGTGGGAGAGGAGAATGTACCAACTTGGCCACGGTTTTTAGGGGATGAAGTCCGGAAGCCAAGATTGGGTTTCTTTGATATTGATTTTCCCGAGAGTTCCCGCTCCTTGGAGCGGCGCGGAACGTGACTGGAACTGGTGGTCAGTTCCCCTTCCCTTCTGTCCCGACTGAGTATGCAAAAGTCGCACCTGGAACGTGTGAACAGTTTTTAGCAATTAACTGACAACTGACGATGGCCAAACTCGCCAAGAGGAGGATGCTGCTCTGCTGCTCCTCCCCTCATCTTATGGCACGCGGCGTCATGCAGTCTGGAGCGGCTGGAAGGCTCTCTGGTGCGGAGAATGGGGAATGCAGAGCGGCATGCCCCAAAACATTCATCCTAATTGGCGTTCAATCTCCGGCTGCCTTCGATTTGCATGCACACGCGATGTCCGCAGCCAAAGTCGAGCTTCCCCAGCCCCGGCTTCAGATCAGACTCTGGACTCAGCCTTCGACTGCAACTGCAAGACGAGTTGGAAGTGGAACTCCGGTAGCCACGTTCTCACATTCCCATTTGGAGCAGCTATTAGGGCACAGTGGGATCGATTGGTGGGGTAAACAAAGATCTGAATGATTTTTAAAGATACTAAGAGATGGGATTAATATAGATTAAAGCCACAATTTATATATATTTTATATACTATATATTTTTCATTTTATACCCATGGTAACAGAGAGAGCGATGCCACAGTTGAAGCTCAATGGCACTGTTTGCACAACTAATTAACATTTTTAATGGCGAATCCTTGTAATACAACACGAGAAGAAGTGGCAGCCTCTTGCCTCTGTTTGTCTTTAAAGGATTTGCCTGAGAAGCTGTGCGCAATGTCAAATGTTTTTGTTTAATTTAGATCCACAGCGCAGATAATTTATGCCGCCGGAGCTGGGCTTCTGCCAAGAAGCCTGAGGGCCTGAGCTCCGCGAGAGACACGCTTTTTGCCGGTGCTTTTGATTCAAGGATGTCGCTAGTCTTTTCCTCTTTCTCTTTAGAGATTTTAATCGCAAGAATCTCGGGAATCGGTATCTGGTTTGTAATAGAGAAATATATCATCACTCCCCTCTGACCAAGAAAAATGTTTGGACAGCTCTTGACTTATCGCTGGGTTGCAGTGTGCCTGCGCCTGTGCCTGTGTGGTTATCTCATATCCTTCGGCTGTCCTTGGCCTTTACCGTTAGACTCACTTTCTACAGAAAGGAGCAGTGAGCCCAATAATGTCATAAATTTCATAAAGTGTCAAAAGGAACACCTGAATGTACCTAAAGGACCTGCTTGGGACCCTCAAACAACAAACTATAGTGTCCTTGGTGGTGATATAGGGGCGTTTGCTCTGTTTTATCGTCCTGTGTAATCACAACTGTGAGAACAAGGCAAAAGGTAGGCTAGAAGGTAAGGGGAAAGCAAAGAAAGTCAGGTTATTAACTGGGTTTCAGAAAAGGTAGCCATTGGTATTATTTTTATGCAATAATATTTTTAATAATATCCGTAAAGCAATTTAAATAAGGGATATCTTTGTCTGTATTTATTTTTGTTAAAGAAATCTTGATTACTATCGATTGACCATCTTCGGGAAAAGGGTTCAATAACCCAACTCCCCCTCAGAACGCGCCTCCCACCCGGACTCCTTCTCACTGATACCTGTTAATAATTCATGAAAATTTTTATCACTGGCCGGCAATTGCCATTTTGTTTTTACGATCGATCGAAATTCCCAGTTCGAACATTCCCAACTTCCCCGGCTGACCAGCAGTTTCAGTTCGATTCGGTTTCGGTTCGTCATAATCACTTGGCCATCAGCTCAGCTCAGAGTGGAGGTGGATTGTCCATAAAATAAACCCTCAAAAAGCGCAGTCTTCATCCCTGTCCTACGACCACCATATGTAAGCATTTTATTCTTCTTCCTGCAATTCCTTCTGCCCAAATTATATGCAGCTTTAATTATATGTATCGGCAAGATTCAAGTGGATTTGCAATCGCCTTTGGAATTCTAAAAACAATTTAAGGAAACGAGCTGTGCGCCGCCAAGCCAAATTGAGTTATTACGAAAATGAAATCATTCGAGATTCTTGCAGTTTTTCGTGTCAAACGGGTTTTGCTCAGTGTTCTCTAGAAGGGGTTAACCGTCGGCTGGGGAGGGGGAGGAGGAGTGGCGCCTGTTAATTAAAATGCAATCAGCGTTACGAATACTAATGAAATAATCTGTGTAGCTCAGTGTTCTCGGTTTTCTGTTTATATATTTGCTGCTGCTGCTGCTGCTGCTTGGAACATAACTCAATTTGTCAAAAATTTACACAAAGTCACAAGGAGCGGAGTGGGAGCAGTCACTGACTGGGCTTGTCACAGTTTCAAAAGGTTTACGATTTCAATTTATTCAATTTATTCCTCACCTTTAAGCTGGCTCTTTTGTTTTTCCTGTATTTTAAGTTAATCAATCAAGTATTGTGTTGGAATAACATTATTATTATGGCAGAAAACTCTATAACTTTAGCCTCCCAACTAACTACCCCTTTTGGTAGATATCAGGACCTGCCCCATTCAGGGCCAATGCTTCATTAGGTTTGGATATGTAGCCTCGGGGCCAAAGGAGCAAAGGATGTGGAATGCAGGAAACGAATTACCTTCGCTTGTCTGCACGCAGGACTGGGCCCCGGGGGGTTCAAGGGTCAAGCCAGTCGGATTGTCCAATGAAATGGAAATCGAATTTGAGCTATGGAAAATATGTACAAGCCAGGCCTTAAAGGGGATAATCTGGCTAATCTTCAATAATAAAACCAAAAATCGTAGCTCATTTTTTAGGGCAGCTCAAAAGAGGTTTCTCAGCTTTTGATTTATTTATAAAATGTAAACTAAGAGCATAATTTTTGAGTGGTAAATCGAGTAGTACTCCTATTCCTACTCAGCTTCCGATTTTTGAGTCTCCAGCACGATTTCTCTATTACGCAAACAATTTGCAAGAAGTTTGCGCTGCAATAAAGTTAATCTTCCATCTAAATGAGCCATCTCCATGACATGGTCGAGTGGCTTCGGACCATCCGCTGGCCAGTATGAAAAAGGGACAACCGAAACCGCAAATAAATACAGAAGCAGAAGCAGAAATCTTGGCCAAAGATTTGCGATTGGGTTTTGAAATGAAACAAAAGACAAAGATTGCGGACATTTAAATTAATTATTTAGCAAGCTGGAAAATTATGCCAGTGGCTGCTGTGGCCGATTTATCAGCCAGTTATGTATTATGTATGCTAATGCCTGGATTATTTCCAGCTCCTTTGTCTTAGTAGTCGTTGGGTTGTCCTTTTTACATGCATATCTCTGGGGCGTACTCCTTGGCTTAATTTCTTTCCCTTTTCCAAGGAGTCACGCATTTGGGCCACAGAGTGCCGAAAGTTTGATGTCACTTTATGATGTCCTTGCGTGTCCCTTTAGTGCTTTTTGCTGAGCCAGCGCGAATTTTCTAATTGAAATCTGCAGCCAAGGAACTGACATGTGAACTAATTTGAGGGTGGAAATATATGTAAGTTCTTTTTAAAGGAAAATATAAGCAAAAGAACAGTAGTTTGACTTCCATTAGCTTAAAAGTTTTTAATGGCTACTAAAGTAAAGTCAGGGGATTTGGTTATCAAAAGAAAATTAGGGAAAAATAAGATGGAATAATGATTTGTTAATGGCACAGAAGAAAATTCATTGCAAAGTATATATTTATGTATATTAGTTGTAGTTTCTGATTAGATTTACAACATATTGGTAAATGCTTTAGTAAGTTTCAAAATTTATTTAAAAACAATAAAAATTCCCTACGAAAATGATTAAATTTCCTTTGCCATTTGTCTCTTTACTCTCCATTATCGGCATATGTTGCTAACTATATCTATATATCAGATCTGTGTGCCATCTTTTATAGAACGAAAACAGCCGTTACCCGCAGCCGCAGTGGAACAAGCCGATTATATTAACCGAAACAGCAAACTCTTAAAAACCAAATCAGACACAACAACAAAAATAAAATCCAAAAGTTGGTGTGAAATATTATGCGAATTTGTTGTTGCGGCTTCCGGCATACCCTCTTAGCCACCCACTGGCACTCCTCACCCCCTCGTTGCTCTTCGTGATTTGTTTTTATGTTTTACAAAAATTTTAAAATGTTTTCACGGTGGCTTCGGGCGAATGTCAATAAACAACAACTGTCACCAATTTCCTGCTGGCTCTTCTGTTCTTCCCCGATTTTTACACACTTTTTTGTTCTTGTTGTTTGGTGTTTTGACAATAAGAGTAAACGAGTGCTAAAAAATACGCGCGAGTGTGCGAAATTGTTGGAGATTTATCAAATCGCGAATTGAACTGCCGTTTCCCTAGCGCCTTATCATAGGCCTTTTCTCGCGGCAATAATTTCACGGTGAATTATTCAAGTTTTTCCGTTTTCGCAATTTGGCAGCATTGCGAGAATTCATTTAAATAAAACTGCAATTTGTCTGAGGCCCCCCTTGGGCCATGTTAATTTTATGTTATGCGATTATTAGTATTTACCGAACTAAGTAGATTAATTCGGTATCTCTCAAGGAGGGAAGATGGTGTTTCTATTTTGGAATACACACCTAAATTACTTCATTAAAAACTACATTTATTGTAGATGTTCTTCAGGGGAAGGATCTATAAAGTATATTAAAGTATATAAAGCTCTTACTTCGGTGTCCAACAATTGTTGTTTAATTGTTTTTTATTATTATTAAAATTGACTAAACTATTTATGGTAATAACTACAAATTATTAAGATCTATACATTTTTCTTGACTTTGCTTAGAATTTAAATGATATAACCATTATGCTAAATATTATTCATGAAGCCAATTCTTTATTTATATAGTTTTTTTTATCCTCCTTTAAATCTATTTTATTCTTCGACTTTTCTCTTGAATCCTCTTTACCTAAACGAAAAAATGTGAGAAATACCTGTGTAAGTGCACTAAAAAATTTGTAATTACTCCGCCTGTAGTCGTTGGAATTACGTGAAATGTTGTTAAAAATATTTTTACAGCAAAAGTTGGGACATAAAATGTGTCGAGAAGCGAAATCTCTGATTTGTCTCTGTCCCAGAAAGCCATAAAAAAGGCAGCGAAAGAGAGAGAGAGACAGCGAGGTAATGATTTCCCATTTGAGATAAGTTGAGGCATCAGGTAACCTCCCCCCTGAACCCACCACCCCCTCTTCGACGGTGCTTCTGTGCGCCATTAAACCCTTAACCCAAACTGGCTACGACCCGATCGAGAGCCTCCGTTTCGTTTTTAGATCTGGCCCGATTTTGTTTCAGTTTCTGTTTCTTCGCTGCGGAGAATTAACAAATTTTATAGCCCATTCGATGTGACGAGCAAGGCAAATTGGGTTTGGGAACAGATCGGAGATACTACCAACATATATATAGTGCGGCGGAATGCGCAAATATAAGCGGACTTTAAGGGGTTAATGGAGTCATCATCTGAGGGCAAACGATGATAGCTGGCGGGGTTTTTTTTAGCTCCGGCAACCGGTGGGAAAATCCGTAAGGAAAAATTTACTAAATAAAGTTTATACAGGAGGCTTCTTTGATTAGTTTTAATTTTATTTTTAATTTTTAAATGGAAAATAAAGGTTTACCTTCTTTGACACTGGAATTTTCGTACAAAAATAAGGAAAATATCTTCTAAATATTATAATATATATCTGATAAATAATAAATAATAATAACTAATATTTCAACTTCCCCATATTATATCATATGGCAATTCTCGCTTGATTTAGAGCCCCTCTTCGACCATAAAGCAATCCGCACTTTGAAGTCTAATGCTCATCTGCATATCAGCCGCGAATCAATTCCTGGTTGATCGTATCTCCAGGCAAATCCCCGCCAACTGCCTCCCCGGAGAACTTTGGAGTCGAGCCGCCACTGCTGGCTGCAGTGCCATAACTTGCAAGCTGCCTGCGAGCTGAAGCTACTTCAGAAGACATCGGAGCAGACGGGGGGAGGCTTTATGAAAAAATACGAAGTATTAAAATCATAAATCCCATTGGAAATGCGCGTCACGTGCGTGGAGCGTTAGTCTCTCCGGCGAAGGAGCTGCCGACGACGTCGTTGACTTCTCGCTGCAGCGGCATCCGTATGAGGAGGAGCACTTCTTCTCCTCCTCACCGCCTCCCCGGACTTTAATTCCATCACCCGATTTTACTTAAAGAGATTAACTTCTAGGCTCTATGGAAATGCCCATCATAGTTGGCAGAGAGTTGTTGCCTTAGCTTTTCCTTTTCTCTTTTCCTGTGAAATATTCATGAACCCAACACGGCGGCCCCGGGCCATAAAACAATAAAAGTTGAAGCAGCTAGAGGCCATAAAAATATTTAATGCAAAAGGAATTGTCGTGGAATCATCCGAGCCTGAGTCCCCTTCCACCCTCACAATGACAATTGTTTGGAGCTACGGCAGTCGGGGCTCCCACCTCTTCGGCAAACAAATAAGTCTCTAAAGACATATGAGGCAGGACTGCCATAAATTCGGTGCTCCATCCTCCTCAATTATGCAGCGGAATGTTTTATGTGAGTGTGCGCCCCAGGATCTGTGGCATCGAGTGCATAATTCCTGCGGCCAGGACTCTCGGTGTAGTCACTTTGCCTGATTAGTGTCGAGTGGCTGATGAATAAGTAACTAACAATATTATCACTCCGGCGACTTTAAGGCGAGTGTAAGTCATGGCGGGGTTTTCCTTTCAATCGCAGCATTAGCATAAACCTTTTCCATCGGCCTGTGTTTGATCCGCAGACAAATTACCGTCAAAGTACTGAGACCCAAAAATAAAAAGGGGAAAAAAACTGACTGAAAAAAAGGAGAAAATCAACCTCAATACGAGGTAAACAGCCAAATATTCAAATCGAGACCCGGCTACGACGCTGTCTACATATTAACCAGTACTGAAATATAACGAAAATCTTTGGGAGTTGCGTTCTTCAAAAGAAATAAATATAAATGTGAATGGGATTGGGAGGGGGAGTAGGAGTGGGAGTGGGCTAGGGGAACTGTGAGCATTGTAAGCTTTTCAGTTGGGTTTGGGAGAAAATGGGTTAAATTGAAAGAGAACTTTCACAACTCCAGATCGAGATAGAGATATGCATATATTCAAGATTTCAATTTAGGTAAAGGTAACCTTTTGGCCATTTTTATGTTGTCTACCTGGCGTATACGCAATATATTGTAAATAAATATATTTATAAACTGCAATAATTAAGTGTGTTTTATCAAAAAATATTCCAAAGCATCTCTTGGTAATATTTAAAATCAAAAAATATTCTACAGCATCGCTTAGTAATATTTTAAATCAGTTTTATAACTGCTTTTCTTTTATATAAATAAAAAGGTTAAGAAATATATAAACTTCTCAATATTAATAAAGCTAAAATATAAAATTGAGGTTTAGAACGCGAAAACTAAGAAAATATTTTATAAAAATTATTAAATTTGGCGGAAAATGTTTTTATAATTGTAGAATAAATTAATAAATAATTTATTTTTAACTTTAAATAATTTGAATTCATTTTTAATAATGAAAATGACAATTAAGCACTTTTGCTCTTTCTATATTTCCCTTTTGGAGTTTAAATAGTATACTTTTCTTTTTGTTAACAGTGTCGATATCTTTTGTTCAAAATGGCAGACGTTGTTTGTCATTAACAGCAACATGAACAGCAGCAGCAGTAGGAGTCGCAGCAGTCGCAGCAGCAACATCGACGGCGGCAACTTCGACGCAGTAATCAGTCACATCGAGCATCGACTTTCCAAGTGAATGGGCGGGACGTGACTGAGCTTCCAGCAGTGCTCAGTACATGTATATGCCACCAGTACATAATAGCTTATATATATTATATACCATATATATATATAGAGCTTGTCCCTTTCTGCATTTGTATTCTATTTGCTTATGTAAAGCATGGCTCCAACTCTGCAGTATCCTGCCTCTTCGTCTAGCTGCCTGTTTACTTATTTACTTTTGTCTTGGCACTCGGCGACCGTCTCTGTCTGTTTGTGTGTTTTGGATTTTTTCCTCGCTTTGAAATGTGACTGAAATTTTAATGCCGACAAATTTTTCGTTTGCCCCTCGCCCCGCCTCCTACAGAGATAGAGAGATATGTATAGGAGGATGTGTGGATTTATTATGCTGATTTTATTTGTTGTCGCTTTTAATAAGAAAGAATGAAAAATAAAAACAGAAATATTTATTAATGATTAATAAAAAATTCAACGTCATTCGGTGACTCAGAAATAAAAGAAAGAAAAGTTGGAGTGACGCATTAACAGATTCCATAAACACATTTAGAAAATTACTTGTTTAAGGACAAATCTAATCTCCATCACGTTTAGCTGGTGATAATTGCTATTATTATAATTATCAACATTCATTTGCCACAAATGATAATCTAATTGAGATGTGATCTATATCAATAATAGCTTAATTTAAGTAATTTCCATAACGTAGTAATATTTAAAAAAAGATATGTGGCTAATAGCTATAATTCATACTCGCAAATAGCGGGTTTTAAGATTGATACTATTGACATTTATAAACAGAAATAAATCGATCCTTCTTTCAATTTCAATTTCATGCATACCTAATGGGAAATCAGGGCCAACATATATTGAAATAACTTATAATACCTTGACTTGAATGGGTTTCTTCAACTTTGAGATATTTGCAGCCAACTTTTCATTTAGTTTTCCCCTGGAAAGTCACTCTATATTTGCATTTCTCACCCGGCAAACAGAGAGCAAGAGAAATGTGAAAACATTTGTAATTTGCATCGCAGTTCTGGGAGGCAGGAAGGAGCTGCTCCCCGAGAGAAGTGGAACTTTTTAATGAGATTTAATGGCGCCACTGGGAAAAGTCCAGGAGCCGTGAGCTGTAAGTGAGCATTAAATCATCGTGGCCAACACGGATAAGAAACTGTGGTGAGCCCAGGAGCCTGGGCTGAGTATCGGGTTACGAGGCCCAGGACATAAATCTCTCCCTCAGCGATAAGCGAAAAATATTCAAAATGAATTATTTAACCGGAACGAACGGTCAGGACACCACGGACGCCCTTCCCCATCCTGTGTAGAAGATTCATCATTTCATAATTAGACTCCAATCTGCTCGAATCCCCATCCATGTGGAGGAGCACATGACCAGGCAGAAGTTGCGGACTTTTTGACCGAATTTCTGTGGTCGCAAGTGTTAATAATGGCATTTGATCCGCAATCCCCAAGCTCCTTTCTGACTTATCCTCTGCGGTAAATGAAATTAAATTGTCCTTTTTCATTTTGATGTGAGGGTGGGCGAGTGTGTGGAGGCGGCGACAATAAATTAATATTAGCGTGTGTGTTGTTGGACCTCGGATGGAGCAGCAACCACCCCCGGAACGAATAAACTAATAAAGCATATGGACAGGACATCGTGCAGGAAGGGCGGAATGTTACATCATGTGTGCTCGGGTCCGCACAGAAGGAGCAGCGGATGCAGGATGCGTGCGCGTGAAGTTCGACTGGTGTCAGTTGGCTGTCATTGCCAAGGGGAAGGGAAGAAGGAACCCCATGGAAAGCTTGGAGAAGAGGAAACATCAGTGTCAATCAATTTGAGCAAACAGCAAGGAGCGCAGGATGATGAGCAGGATTAAATAAGGACCTGCACAAACCACTCGCTAATTGTGAGAGCAACAGGAGGATAATCTCAAATTAGGGGAACATACAGCAGGTTTTTTTGATGCTAGATTAGAGGAGGAGGATTTTTTACTTATTTATATAATTGTTTTTGCTGCTAAGAATGTTTATAAAAAGAGGTTAGATAGGAAGTTATACAAGGGCTCAACAGAAATCATAAAATACATGGAATTCGATATAAAAAATTTAATTATAATCTTTTAATAAACTCTTTTGACTTCTGGATTAATTAACATAAAAATAGGCTTGATAAATATTTTAAAAATACGCCTTAAAATACAAGACAACCTTAATTGACCTGTACACCCACCATTTAGGTATATATTTCATATGTTTATATATAAATTATGTGTGAACTCAGCTTTATTATTATTATTGTTATTAAACCCATGCCTAACATTGGCCACAAATATTCCCTATATTTTTCGTCGCATTTTGCTGACGATTGTCCTTGTTGTGCTTGCCTTTGGCTTTGGATTTTGGTTTGGGTAATTGTAACCATTCAAAGGACAAACACCCGCACACATGCGAGGGTCTTAATGACCCACACACACCCACACACGCGCTCAGATAATCACTACCACCCAAAACCCCCACCCCCGCCCAACCCCTTGCCAGTCACCATTTAAAAGAGAGACAAATTCATGCATTATTCATTGCACGGCCTCACGCATTTTTCCTCATTTTCCTGTTGTTGTTTTTCTCTCCCGAAAAACGCCGTTCAGCAAAGTGAAAATTTAATAAAGAGAAATTTTCTTCTGACTAACGAACTTCCGGTTCTTAAATGGTGAAAGAAGGAGAAGCGATAAAGGATGAATGTGAGAGAGATGGCAACGGTAGGCTTAACTCACCAAATTTATATACCAATTTCTGAAAGCAATTAAATGCTTTTCATACGAGTTTCAGGAGGTCATTATTAGGGGATCATTAAGAAGGAAGAATCATAAGTTTATCAATCAATTTTATACTAGCAAATTATCATGGGATTAATTTGGGTTTTTTTTTAAAGCATTCAAAGTTTGTTTAATTTCATAATTTTATTTTAATGAGTTGTTGATGGAATTAACTAAAAGCTGTTAATGTTTACTATGAAAAGTCAAAACAAAACCTATTAAATAAGTTTTGTTTAAGGTCCATTATATGTAGCATTACTTTTTAGACAAGATATATCGAAAAGTTCCATTAAAATATTTACAGGTGTACGGAAATTCTAGCCAGACACAAGAGCAGTTCTCATTTCTTGTTGCCACACTCTTTTCGGCCATTTACGATGATTCTTATTGGCACTTGCCCACATTTTCTGCATTCTGATGTCCTTGCTGACTCCTGACTCGCTTTTCGATGCGATTTCTATCATCGCTGACGGGGTAAAAAAAAGAAAAGTAGAAATAAAAGAGCCAGGCAGAGCGAAGGAAAAACAATTTTCGCAACAAAGCGCAAGAAAAACCAGCCAAGTGTCGAATGATGTCGCAAATGGAAACACGTGCAGGACACACAGCTCTGGCGCTACCTTTTAGCCAACCCCTCCCCACCCAAACACACCATCACCTCCCTTACAACCTATTTTTTTTAGAGAAAACTTCACTTCAGGGTTGCACTTAGAGCAGAACCAAAAGTACAAAAAATTTGTTGGGTGCCAACATTAATTTTATGTTTGTTAATTTCTTTTATTTTCAAGCATTTTTCCTACCAATTCCCCGACAATTTCATGGGCATTTGCATATTTTGTACCTTCGTTGAGCTCTCTGAACTTGCGAACCCTCGGAACCCTTGGAAAATTCCAAGGCGTTTTGCGAGAAATTAAAACGAGGAAAAATTGCGTTAAATTTATCGTCTGTAAAGAGGCTGGGAAATTAGTTCAACTAGGGGTTATATTAACCAACAAAAAAAGGAATAAGGGAGCGGGCAGAACCCCCGATTACAACAACCCTTTGCCTCGGAATCGGACCCGCACATATGCTGCATTCGAACCACTTGAAAAATCGAGGAGTGAAAGGGGTTAGCACTTGTGGCTGGCAAATAAATCTTCCATTTCGATTTAAAGTGTAGCAGTCAGGGGTCCGTTGTCCGGGAACGAGATTTATGGCCCCATTGTCGATCTGTTTCGATTACAAGGCCATATAATCGAAAACTCGAATCCCCTGCCTCGACATCCGCAGATGATGTGGCCCATAAATCCTGGCCGATGCCATCAATATTATGACTTGTCAAATTATGTTGTACTTGTGTCTCATCTTAAAGCTTTTTGTTTTCCCATTTTCCCCACTTTTCCGACCCTTTCCTTTATTTTATTATTCGATTTCTTCGTCGGCCTCTACGGTTGGTGTTATTTAATCTACGAAAGAGCTCCCCGGAGGACACTTCCTGGCCACGGCCAGTTGCTATCGCCAATTAATGCTAATTTCAACAAGGTTCCAAGGCGACTCTCAACCCTTTGTTGGTCACAAACCATTTAACATTTGAGCTTTTGCCCTTTGGAAATCACAGGGGTTTCCCGTCTACTGGTTGCCGGCTTTTCCCCGTTTAATTAGCGAATCTCAGTGCTTTTTTAATGAGGGGACACCATCTTGGGGCGCTGGCAGCTGCTGTCAAAGGTTTTCTAGCATTCAAATTGCTAAGGCCAGAAGTTGGGGAATAAATATATAAAAAGTATAAATTTTAATATGTTTTTTAATGTTTTTTTTTACAGATCTTACAGGTACTACAATTTAATTTTAATTAAAAGTAGTTCAAAAATAGTTTCTTTCTAAATTTTAAGTAAAGAGAATAATATCCCTTATCCTTTGTAAAATCTACTTCTTATTTATTTCCCATAAAGATTAGGCAAGCAATCTTAGGCATCTCCTTTTTATTTCTTAACCAACAAGGATATCCAGCTAGATTATTTACCCATCTTGTTACAATACTTGATTGATGACAGTCATCTGGAAGGCTGAAGCTGGACGGAACTGCCCGATTATGTAAATCCCGCTGACCTCTGGGATGGACAACGGCAAGTGTGCAGAATTGCGAAATTATGGAAAATGGGCAGCGGTCGTCCAACGTCATTTGTCATCATATTTCTGGCAGGGAAACTATGGGGTCTCCGGTGGTGGTTCTTGCTGAATAAGGGAGGCGAAATGTTAATGAAAACATGTGTCGGCAATAAAATGATAATCATGATTTACATCGACAGAGAAGCTTCTTCACGGCACAGTTAAGCCTCGAAAAGAAGAGCGAAGAACGTGATCAATTCTATAGTTTTTCCAATGCGAAATATTCATAATTCCTGCTTAATTGCTGAATGGAAAGGACATTAATGACAGTCAGGCTTAATTTACAACCAGCAGTCGACAGTCTTATGATTTTATTAATATTAAACCAGAGAAAGGGAAACCACTAATTTGTAGAGTTAGTCTTGAAATTAAATTATTGTTTACACACGCAGTTCCCCTTTTTAAATTTTTTTGCTAGGAAAGGGTAAACCTAATGCGCTTAATTTGTACTGATGGAAAAGGGGTTGTCTTAAAAAAAGGGGTTGAGTTTCATGGGTGTCAATATGCGAACAAAGAAAATTTGCATAGTTCAAGGAACACAAAGGGAAAATTTGTTTACAAAAGAAAACATTAATTAGCTTTGAGTTCGTTGTTATATCCTTGTACTCTGTAAGTTTTTTTTGTACAAATATTTCTTGTTTTTAGGTGTGAATCTTAAAAAATGCTCTATAGTTTCATTGTAAAGCCTAGATAATCTCTAAGCTATACTATTCCAAGTAATTTAAAAAGCTATAAAGCCAAACGCTGGCAGCTCCTAATCTTTACAGTCTTTACTTTAATCGAAAATCTATTTAATGCCATTTAACCCAGACATTTTCTCCCGCCGCCCCCATAATTAAGCCCCACTCCTGCTGCTCTCCTCTCCTCCTCCTTTTGTTAACATTCCTGGCAACGTCTGGGCCCATAAAGCCAAGACTTCTTTATCAAAGTGTTTTGTTTGCGCTTTTTAATTTACTGCAATTCGGATGCCGAATCAAAGTCAGATAAGAAACGCATAAAAGGCCGGGGCACACAGGCAACCATGTGTTTCCATTGTTCCATATGTGAGGCTTAGCAACTGCCATAATTCAAGGGAATCTGTATCCTGGCCCTGTGTAGGTTTTCCTCCCCAGTTTCCACTTTCATTTCCATTTGCGAAACGGATTTATTTTTTAAAATGCCGCAGGGATCGATTATTACCGTTCAAATTCGCATAAAACGTGCGAGTTGGCCGGAACGATTTTAAATCAGACTCGAAGGAGTCCTGAGTCCTCGTTCTGGGAGGCGGTGGAGGATAGGCAATAATTTAAGGAATTTGAAGTCAATCCAAAGTCGCTTTCGATTCTTTGTGCGAACTCGCGATATGAATCTCAATAAAAATGCATTTAAAATGTTGACAAAGGACTTGAAAGGGGGGCCTTTCAGGACTCATATCCGAGTTCATTTTGGTAACTGCGAGAAAGTTTCGATGTCGCACGCAATTTGCTCGTAACTCTGCCGCAGCTGAGCCCGAGCTGGAAATGGGAATGCCAGCTCATAAATATCCTAGGAGAGTGGAAAATTATTTAAATGGTTAATTTGCAAACAAATTTCGAAAGAATTCGGGCAAAGGGTTTGCTTGGAAAGATGGAAAAATAAGATTAAACCCATGCTGGCTGAGAGGGAACGAAATTTGGGCAAGGACAATCTGTGGGATCTCCAGGACTACCAATATGTTTTTGCACTTTCTCTATTATGAAACTCTCTTTATCAGATCCAACCAACAATGATAATAATAATCAAGTTGCTCTGTGTGTTCTGTGTGTGATATTGTGACATTTATGACGAGGACAGCGCCAGGATAACCTGAGAAAGGGAACCCCCGCTGATCCCTATTGTTTTTCTCGCCTCGGGAACAGTTAGGAGCACTTTCCAGGGAAAGGTCAAGAGTGGAAAATAATGTCATAAATTTCATAAGCTGACACTCTCTCTCTCAGTTTCTCAGTTACTACATTGCCAGTGCCACACCTGCCAAATATCTACCTGAATCATCACCGATAAGGTGGGTTCATCTACTTCTGATTGGGAACTAATTATGCCAGCGAGTCTGCTCTTCCAATTAGTCACATTACGCGGCAGAGACAAAAACAAGTCTTGAGCCATAAATGGCCTTAAAACTTGGGCCCACTTCTTCGGTAACCAAGAAGGATTCAGGTGGAAACGTGAGGAGTTAATTGAGAGCTGCTCAAAGCAAGATTGAAGTCCATAAAATTTAGCAATATTTATTTAAAATTAAATTAAAATTAATTAAAAATGCCCTTTTACTTACAAATTAAATGAAGCTTGAAGGCTACGAGTTCTTTGAATTTAGGATAGAACTAGCTATACTTTTTAAAAGAAACAAAGAAAAAATGTATAAAAACCCAATATCTTTAGCTTCAAATTTTATTTTCTCAATAAATAATTAAATGCATCTTCAAACAAACTCCAACGACTCACAGTCCATCAGAATGATTGACATTGAAGCGGCGGGAGGAGCTGAGGCAGCCACTAATTGATTGTAATTAAAAAGGAAATCAAAATTTAAATTACAAAGCCGCCAGAGGCCAGAAGAGGAGCCAGCGATCTAGCCTCCGGGCACGTGTCCATCTGCCGCTGGCCAGATTTAGCTCCAACCGATCCGACCGATCCTCCCTAGAAGGCAACGCCACGCTCTATTGGAGCCCACAAGGCCTATAAGGATGCCGAGGCGATCGTACGCGGAATTCGATTTCGATTTATGGCGGTGAGCGCAGACAGCTCGCAATTTAAGCCGGATTTGGTTAAATTTCATTATGGCTGCGATCTGGAGCCAGTATCTGTGTCTCCTCCACCCCCGAAACAGGAGGAGATATAGCCCCTTAGATAAGAGTTTCCATTTCCGCTCTTACCTGTTGACTTTCCCATGAATGAAACCATCATTTCAACCATAAAACTCAGATGATATCTTGTATGATCCCCGCTAGCACGCGCTCAGAATTCCAGAACTTTTCATTCATTCTTTAAAAGAGAGACTACACCCTCACAATTAACACAGGTATCTCCAGGTAACTTCATCAGCGATCCTAAATTCTATTCTATCAAAAATTCAGCTTCATTCGGGAGATGCTATCGAGGCGCTCCTCACAAGAACGTGATTGAAATTTTCAACTAATTTTTCGGATTTTATGAATGAAACAAACACTGCAAAGAGGGAGATGAGACTCGACTCTTTAAATATGTTAGTTCTGCCATCAATGGGAGTGAGCTCCTTGCAACTCCCAATCCCTAATCAGCCCCTGCTTTCGGCTTATGATTTATGATTCCCAATAAATCGAGCTGCTTGTCCTCCAACCCACACACATTCCCTGGCTTTATTTCACGCTCTAATTTTTTTGATAAAAGCTGGTGGCAGATGGAGTTGCCGACATTAAATCCGCATAATATTCCCATATTTCAGAAGGTCCTGCCAAGGAATTGAAAGCACAATTAGCAGCGTTCCAAAGAGATGAAGAATTACCTTCTCAAGACAATTGTTTTTCCCAGGTCCCCAAAGGAAATGAACTAAGAAACTTAATTTCTGCTCATCACAGAGAGCTTGCCCTGAGAAAGGGTTCGAGAGGCAGACATGTCCTGGCATATTATTAGTGCCAAAAGGACCATAACTCATCCGGCGGCCCTCGGGCGGCAGGAGGTCATTTGTTATGTTATGTTCGGGCCCCCTCAACCGCCCCCTTCGATGCATTCCTTTCCATGACGAAAGTGTCGCAATTTTGACCCCAGTGACATGTGTGGAATTGGAAGGACCTTATAGTTCGTCCAGGGATGCCGCTTGACAAATGATGCCACTCCGCTTGTGATTTATCAAAAAGTCGAAATTATAAAAATATTTTGCTTCAGTCTCGCAGCTAATATCTGTGTTCTATGGAGGATTAATGGAGAGCATTTTCCTCTGAGTTTAAGTCGGTTCGTTGCACTTGCTTCTTTCCGGTGGAATACTATATAGCTGGATGATTGCTACGCTACCGTTCCGGGGAGAGTCCAGGGTCCAGTTTTCGCCTTGGCCTTTCCTTTGTCCGCGTATCGATTTTTGCCAGACGCCACAAACGTGACGCGAATCGCTAATCTGATAAGAGTGACCTGCGAAAATATATGAAATTTTCTTTTTAAAGAGCAGAAAGTACAAGGCGATATGGGTAATCTCTGAAAGAAAGGAGTGCATGAGTTATATTTAGGCTTTGGGTGTTACCTGCTTTGATACATGCTTTTGTTTTGGAATAAAAAATCACCTAAGAACAGTGATATCAAACTGCTTGCTCTTTTGAGCTTCATGCAGCTTTAAAGAGCCAAAGAAAATTAGTTATTAATGACTTGGCTTTAAGTAATCCCGCCAGTCTGCGCTTCTTCTGTCTCTAAAGAAAAAGTGTAACTCGGCGGCATGTTGGGCTTAAGTGCGGACATGCCGCGAACATTTATCTTAATTGCCATTCAATCGAGGACGTCGAGAGGCAGCGGCAGATTCAATTTGCATACACGCTTCTCTGGTCTCTGGACTCTGGATATTCTCCTGCATGTGGACTCTGGATATCTCCTTCTCCCCAGCCTGCCAACAATGCTCACTGTTTGTGCAACTAATTAACATTTTTAATGGGCAATCCTTGTAGGCAGCGGTAGTAAAGCCTCGAATTGAGCGCGAAAATGAAATGGATCCGTGTTTTGATGGAGGCTAGATTTGATTTACATAGCAATTAAGCGCAGGAGGAGTGCAGAAGGTAGACTGATGAAGATAAATGGTGGAAAAATTATCTAGGAATTTTTTGAACTTAGTTTGAAGCTCTAATAATTCTTCTTCTTATATTTTCTTAAATATTTTATGTATAATTTCAACTCCATAGCCATTTCTTTCTTTGTAGATTCTCTTAACTCTTCCTTTTATTAATCTATTCATATCATTTCTTATCCCCCTTTGTCATCGCTGTTCGCAATCCTTTTAACAGGAACTGCCGTAATCTCTTGACACCACGCTTAAACGCCTTCCCGAAATATCCTTGGAAATGGCATCATTAAGAATTATCCCGAAGGGGCCAACTCTTTTCATGTATGTCATCGGAAGTCGCTACATGCTACAGTCCCCAATCGCTAACACGCCTCATGATTGCCGCTGCACGCGTTCACTAATAAACCCTTGATACTACCCGAGAAAAGTCTATATAGTAAGCGCGGTCTTGGCCTTAAGCAACCCCAAGATAACCCGTTCCATCCGAGACGAGAAGCCCCGCCCCTTCCGGCATATCTGGCCATGTCATCGCTCAAATAAATGTGAAAATGCTAATTTAACCCTTTTTATTATTCATAGTCTTACACTTGGCCGCATCGGCCAAGAGAGGCGGAGACCAGAATCCGCCACCCCTGCCCCTTATGCCCAGCGATGATGAATTCTTTGATTTTCCAGCCTTCGAAGAAGCGCTCCTCCTCGGGGATATAATTCGTCTCGAGACTCTTCTATTAAGACATTTGTCACCTGGATGTTGTTGTCGTGGACACTTGTCTTGTTCAGTTATTAAAATATAGCCTGGGATATAGCAGTTCAACTAATCCTGATCCTGATGGCTGATTCCTTCATTTGCCAGGTTATCCTACGACACGTGTCCCGGCAATTTCCTTCTCTATATAATTTTGGGGCGATTTCCGCCTCGATTTCTGCCCCGGGGAAGCGAGTCGAAATGAAGGCGACGCGTGTGGACGTCAATCAATTGGAAATCTATTGTGAATAATTTACTTATGACATTTTTGTGGCATATTTATTGAATTTAGCAGGGCCAAGGGGGAGAGTTAAAAGCAAGCTTAGATTTTTCCTTCGCCTGGCGGCCAATTATTCCTTACATTTGTGTCCTTCAGTCTACCACGCGCTGAACGGTCCCAAAAAATGTGAAAAATTTGATTTAATTTATCGAAAGTCTTCTGCGGCCTGATATCCATCGATATACTCGCAGCTTCTGCTTGGTTCTGAGGTCCAGACATCAACTGCGGGCGTTGACAAAAACCCTAAGGAGACCGAAATATATTTCAGTTTTTTCTGCGGGAAGCGAACCTTTCGGACACGACCACGAGTACAAGAAATTCCAGGCATATTTTGCAATTTGAGAAACAAAGAGACAAAAACTGGGCAGAAAGATCTTCTTTACACTGAGATAATATTTAATATAAATTCTAAAAAACTTTCAGCTATAAACTAAGGTATTCCCTAGTGTTTTCCCCAGTGTATTCATCATCAACAGACCGCAGCTCAGTTTTGTACCTGAGTTTCTACCGAGGATTCCTTTGTTCTTGCTCCTTGCACCCACTCTCCAAGTCTCATTATCTACGATAATAACCAAAACTTAACCCTAATAAAGTACAAATGGGACCAATTCGAATTCATTTGGCGCACCAGGATCCCTGGGTCCTGGGCCAAAATGCAAATTACACACATTCGCTGGATAAAAGCCCCGAGAAGTAACCCACCCACACACTCTGTGAGTCATAAAATATGTCATATTTTAACAAAATGTTGCAGCACAATTACAATAAAGCCATTCGCCATGCCCCACATCCTCCCCGTTCCCAGGATTCTCATATGGGACAGATAACGACGCATCGTAATGAGTCCTTGGCAGAAAGGAGCATTGTCCTGGGCCAAGGGAAACAATTTCAAAACTTGGCTGCCATTATCTATTAGTCCATAAATGCAGATAGCAAAGGTTGCCAGTGAGAAAATGGAATTTGGGAAAGCTCCAAATAATTTGCATATTCATTTGAAAGGAAAAGGATATTCTAGAGGTGTTATTATTAAAGGTAGGTTGCTTGAAAAGTAGCTTTTTACATAGATAACTAACTTAAATAAACTCTAGTTAAATTCTTTAGGCATTAAATCGTTTCAGTGAAAACTTAATCACATACAAAACATAATTCATTGCCTAAATAGTATTTATAAATAATATTCTTTGTATTATAATTATTTTAATGCCGGTTTGGTTGACTATATAATCCAATTCTGTATCTATTCATATGTCTAGTTTGAATACAATGCGAGTCCTGCAATGCCCACTCCTCTCGGTGCCAAAAACTATGCAATTAGTTATACCATCGACCGACCCTCCTCTGCTGATGCTCGTAATTCCGCATTCCCCGGGGATAATTGCTCCCCCGGAAGCACTGGACACAATTGCAATGCCATTCAGAGGGGCTAATCAGGGCATTTCCATTTTGGCTTTTATTGCTAATGAGAGAACACGTCATAAAGTGCGCTTGTCCAGCGCTTGTCCAAATCTCTCAATTAGTTTATACAAATTAGTTTACCGCCCGTCTGGGAAATGGGAGTCCCCGAGCTGGCTCTGGGAGGTAAGCCCCGACTTGCCCAAATCTATATGCAAAGTGGCAAGCAGGAGGACTAATTAAATGAAATCGATAAGTAATCCAGACGAAACGAAGATAGAAACAAATACGTACAGGCAGAGAGACAATAAAAAAGTTCAATTACCATAAAAAGGAGATTTGTTTACGTTTTACACCTCTGCCGACGCCTCGGCGGAAGATTAATGAGATTTCCCGGGTCTCTCAAAGCCAATAAAAGTTCGCTGCGAGTTCAGGTGTCAAAGTTTAAATGGTTTTCCAGCTTCTACATTTAATTGCGGAGCCCCCGGAAGCCGGGGAGCTATAATTAATATGCTAATAAAATTCCGAATGACAGTTGAACAAGGACTAAGGCCTGTCGTTGACTCTCTGACTCCCCAGGAACTTTTACCGAATGCCTTCAGAAATTCCAGGCCACATATTGAAGGCGGCTGTAAATCATGATTATCTTTTTATTGCTGACATTTGCGGGATGCTGCTCTCTATATGAACTCCACTTTCCACCCCTCGAGAGGCATAGGAATGTCCTTAAAACGGCAGCGGGCTCGGTTAACGAGATTTGAAATGGTTTCGGCTTTGCTCTAATGGATGCTTCTTGGCCCTAACTAAGGCTGGGGTCAAAGTACAATTCACTTCGATTCCGTTTCCGATTCGGACTGCAATGTGCTGGCTTAAGGTGGCCAAAGGACATTCCAATCGAATGCCGTTCGATGATAAAAATCGTGCCAAGTGATAATCCACTAAAACATTTACACTGCGGCCCCTTCACAGGGCGATGTCCTGCCGGGCAAAGTGCCAACTCTGCTGAGTCGAGATTATCGCACGGGAAAACCTCCTTGAAGATGTTCCTTGGATGCCCTGCCGTTAGCCAGGCTCAAACTGCCGTTCCAGGACAGTGCAACATTACAATAATGTGCACTTTTATGGACAGTTAACGGCTGCAGCTGCCATAAACGCATTATCCTAGTGTCAGGACATTGCCGGAATCCCGAAATAGATGCCACAGGAAGAAGGTGTGGAAGAAGCGGAAGCTAAATGGGAAGCAGAATCGAATGCCATTGGAGGCTTAGTCAGGACTTGAGAGGAAGTCGAATAGAATAAATAAAATCAATGTCAATTCGATTATTTAAATGGGAAAGTAATTAAAGTTTAAGACAAAGAGTTGGTAAACATAAGTCCAAAGACTGTAAGCTACAAAATATCCTTAAGAAATATACCCCCAAATTTGTAATAACTCAAATTTCCTTCTGCAATTCCCACGATAATTTGTTCTATTTTAGTTTGGCCACAAACTTTGCGCCTTTTCGGGGTCTTGCAGGCATTTCTACAAAGCATAACAATTGCTCTTCCGAGCCATAAAAGGTAATCTCAACATCTAAATGGCCGTAGTTCTCTAACTCTCTCTGGTTGACCACAAATCTCTAGCCGGGAAGCAACAGTTAAGCTTGGAATCCTGCAGCCTGCAGACCACACATAAATAAAGGACCCCTCTCCCCGAGAAGCCATCTAAATTAATTATTTATAGTCGGGGCGCAATTGGGTCTGAATAATAAAACGATTTGCAGGTCCGAAATCTAAACATGATTCATGCGCAGAACTCTAAGAAATTATGGCCAAGGAGATACTGGCTTTAAATTATGGCCCCGAACTGCAGGTTAAATGGAGCTCAAAGGAGCTCTCGTCCTGGCTAAGACAGCAGAAGGTAATCAAAGGGATGTGCAGCCGCTCCACCGAAAAGGGAAAGTTGAAATCTAAATCTAATTTTAAGAGCAACCCTCCGGGCCAATTATTTTAATACAGTTACTCGAATTTATGTCTCAAATTTTAAGGAAGTCAAGGGAGAGTCGGGGGAAGTTGGGAGTTGGGGGGTGGAAAGTGTCTCGAAATTGAATTTGCATAATTTTAAAAGCTCAACTGCGGCTTCCAAGTGGCATATTGACAGCCAGCAGGGGAGAGGCAATGGAAATGATGTTTTTGATTTTGATTATGCAAATTTAAGAGTCGGAACAATGTTTGCTCACCGAAGCCGAAACTCAATGGTATTTCCGCTTTTCTTACTAAAGAAATAACTTGTCTCCTTTCTCCGATATGTTAATTACTAGAAAATATCTAAGGACAAACTAGGATATGTTTCAATTTAGCTTTAACCTGATTTTAGGCAATGCCATTTGGGCCCAAAAAAGACTTATTGTATAGGCCATAATTTATTTTATTTGCTGGCAGGAAAAGGGTTTCGCCTCATAAATCTTTCAAAAAGAAAAGAAATCAAAATTTGTCACTTGACAAAAGTTTGCAGAAAGAAAAATATGCCAAGGGGTGAGTTTTTGCTGCTCGAAGCTAAGGAAACATATTAAAGAAATATGTATTTTACAACTTATGTAGAAGTTAAACTATGCAGCTTCTGGTTTTAAAATTTTAAAATCGCCTCCTTCCCTTCCCCTGCGAATTTATTCGTTAACCCAGCCCGCAATCAGCCCACAAATTTGCTGCCTTTGGTGCGAAATTAAATTATTGTTTACATGCACGTAATTATGTTTTGAGAGCCACAACCCCTATGAGTGCCTGCTACCCCTATGCGCCCTGTGAGCTGCCCTCTCCCGTTGGCATTGTTCCACCCTTTTTTTGTTGCGGCTGAAAATTCGATTTAAAGCAGGGAAAAGGACAAGGACCAGGAGAGTTGGGAAAACGGGTGTCGCTGACTTTTTCACAGCTCGCTTGGGATGAGCAATTTGGCTGTGGGATGTTCCAGGATTATTATTCGGGGCATTTGCATATGGTCAGCGGAGGTCAATTTCGAATTTAATCGCATTCAATTTCGAGTGGATTTCCTTTTAATCCTCTGACAACAAAAGGATAGCTTTGGAACACAAAAAGTCAAAGGCAAACACACATCTCAGCTTTAAACTTTGGAACTTGGAATCTGAGGGGATGGAAGTGTGTCGTCTCTCTGG
The DNA here is from genome assembly GCA_008042485.1 of Drosophila mayri. NCBI lineage: Eukaryota > Metazoa > Arthropoda > Insecta > Diptera > Drosophilidae > Drosophila > Drosophila mayri. Next base: position 407,537 of record VNJN01010068.1, on the reverse strand, counting down.
AATAGAAAGGCCCAGGGATCGATTATTGCCATTCAAATTGGAATGGAACGTGTCTGAGGATTCTTTTTGCAAAAATCTGTTTCCGGTTAATAATTCAAGGAATTCAAAGACGATTTCTATTGAAAGGCACTTGCCTTTTGCTTGCCAGCAGCAGGTGAATGTTGAGCAAGAAATAATGAAAGTGTTCTCTGAGGATTATGTATATTCTTTGCCAAGAAGATGATGTCAGGAAGCGTGGAATGTTTGAGTTCATAACTGCAGACTTTTTGGCGCTTTCATTAGGAAATATTTGGAGCAGCGAAAGTTGTGAGTTGCTTTTAATGAAGTCGTTTGTATGACAAAGCATGCATTATTCTGTAATTTCTGCTAGAAAAGGGTGGAGGCTATGAAAAGTCGTCATTAAAATGTCGCCAGTTGTCTGACCCCAAAGAAGACATGTATTCAGACTTTGCAATTTAAGAAATCCCCTAGATCCTCGAAATTTATGATTTTCTTGCTATGCTTGGAATATGGAAAAGCCTGCCATTGGCAACTGTCTTATTTTTCGAGAGGGGGCGTTGCTGGAAAACTCAGTGCCACAAGCAGGAAAAGTAAACTTCAATTGAAACGCATTCAATTGAAGCAAATTCTGTCATTCTGCCATTTTCCGAGGCAATTTTCCCCAATAGTTTATCCATCACAATCAGCAGCAGAGAAAGCGGAAAAGCGCTTACTGGGCGGGGAAAATCTCTTCTGCTTGGCTAGAGGCCAAAACGAAGGGAACTATCGAAAGGGAAAGAGAAAGCAAACCAAAACAGGACAAACAGGATGTTCATTAGGTTCGCTGCACTTCTCTTATTAAATCTAGATTTCGGCAGGACGGCAGGCTATAGGAATTAAAGCGGAGAAAGTAATGAAAGCCAAATGATGAATAATACATGAACAACTTCAACGCCCAGCGACTTGCTCTCAAGGATTAAATGATTATCTTGGGCATTTAATCAACCGAACTTGACCAGCAGAATGGGGGATGGAGATGGAGATGAGCAATTACCCTCACCCATGTCGGGATGCAGGGGAGGATGGATTGATTGGAATACATAACTGGGTAGTTGAAATTGTCTTTGCATAGTTTTAGTCTAAAAAATCAGACTGGTTTGGCCCACCATTCATCTGAGCACAAATTGAGGCAGCAATAAAGGACACCATGAAGGAGGATTGCTCCCCACTGACTGTCCCTATGCCCCCGTGTCCATGGGGTTCCCCCCTGAACAATAATGAAATCCTTTTTACAGTCGGAAGCTTAAAACTCAAATAAGTCATTTCAGACCCTATAAATCATATATATTCTTGATCAGAACGATCAGGCGGATCAAACTAAGCACAGAACTGCTTTCAGAATTAAAATTAAAGTATGTTTGCCTTTTTCATGATGTTTTAATCTTCAATTTGTCCACAAAAATATATAATAAAATAACCTTAATATATATGTATGTAGGAATGGCGCTGCCACCGACATCAGCATACGTAATCCAATGAAACGAATGCTTTATTGGCTTAATGGAGCTGACGAGGATGCGGCAGAGGACTTGCTCTCTCTCTCGCTCGCTCTCTGGAGGATTCGAAAGTGTATCGAAATGAAAAAGGACAATTTAATTTAATTTGACCGCAAAAGGACAGACACACGAACACACAAGGACATGCAGAAAAGGATATGCGGCCATAATTCACACTTGTGACCACCACACACTGCGGAGTTTCGCTGGGAGATGGTTGCGGCTTCGTATTCGCATTCAGATTCGTAATTTATGGCCACTAATTGCATTGATGATAAATTTAATTTCGAATTAAGCCAGAAATTGTGTTGGCGAATTGCGTAATGAGGGGGAGTTGGAATAAACCCCAAAAATGGGAAGTATTTCGTTTGGTTTATAAGCCGACAGAGCAGAGCTCAGCTTGATTTACACATAATTTCGAAGGATTTCAAAATGTGACAATTGGAATGTGTCCCAAAATAAAGAAGGGAACAATGTCCTGTTGTGGTTAAGATTCCCTGTTTAGTTGTCAGCTGTCAGCGGTTTATTTAGGAGGTGAAGGATACGAAAACCATTTGACAAAGTTAATTTAAAGAGCCAAAAATAAACTGAGGTAGGTTCCTTTCTTTTTTTATTCTTTAAAACTAATTTATTTATTTCTATGTTTATTTTCTATTTTGTTTTGTTAAAGTACATTTATTTTTAAGGACCTCTTTTACTATTTATAGTTTGTTGTTGCCTCTATAAACCCCTGTACTTTTTTCGCTTCACCAACATACATTAATCATTGTTAGGCAATAAATTGCCCTTCCATGCTGATTTTTATTGTTCGCAAAGGACATCATCGGTGGCGATGTATGTAAGTCGGACAAATATTTTCTTACACACACGACGAGAAAGAAAAGTTTGTTTTATTGGATTTGCCCGGCAGTTGTGTCTGGCAGAGGAGGATTCAGCACCGCTCTCCCAAGCAGTTGAAAGGAATGTCCATCAAAGAGACTTCCTATAAGACGCATAAATTATCCTTTTTTCCTTAGCGTTGTTCGGGAAAGTGCGAAAATTTGCTGGCAGACAAGTGCAAAGTAATGATATGCAATCCAATTTACCGCCGGATGCCAACCCAGCTCGGTGTACACGGGATCAGGACGCTGGCCCGCGTCCAGGAACTTGCACATTCATCACTTTTCTGATGGACCCGAGTCCGAGTCCTCCGCTACCAGGGATGAGTGCTAAGAGTTGGGAGCTAAGCAAGTGTCAATTTGCGAGGCATTACGGGAGGTGTGAGCCCTTGGAGGGGAAGGGGTTTCTTCTGCCGTTTGAAAATAAAAGAAAGATATTTTTGATTAAGATATATAGTGGAGAAAAAGATTTATATTTTATCTAGATAAATCTTGATACAGTTTTCGACTTTGTAATTAATATAAAAGCTAAGATGTAAAATTTTATTGCTTTGCAAATGCCTTATTAAATGATTTATTATATAGGAAATTTAAAGAATTTCCCAGCTCTTTTATAAGAGAAAAATAAAAACAAAAATCGCAGTGAGCTCAATTGGAAAACTTGGCTATAAACGCCCGCCTCTTGCGCCGCTTAATTACACATGTGTCAAGCCGCAAGGGTGCGCTAAATGCTTTCACATCAGATTCCTGGTGAATCCCCACTTTATCCTTTAACCAAATGGGTTAATTACAACACAAGCACCCCGAAAGCTAACCCACATAAGGGTGAGTGCCACGCCCTAATGGGTTTATTGTAATTTAGTCCAGAATATGGCATATTTTATTACTCGCTTGGAGCTTATCTGCAACTGAATTTGCACTGTTCAGAAATTTAAGGAAAATAAAGGATAACAGGATGAAAGTCACATCCAGAAAGTGTTTTGTATTGTTAAAATAAAATACAAAGAGAAAGTCTGATGAAAGTGTAATACTTTGGACTCAAGATGCTGAGGAAATTCATACTTCGCTTAGCTTTTCATTTATTTATTTAATTTTGTGCGTGGCCAATTTTAATTATATTTCTCTGTAATTTATAACCTTCCAATTTTTGTGCTTTTTTTGTTTTTGTGCAGTAAAACCTTTCTCAGTCCATAAAGTGCAATCAACCACCTGTGAGGCAGTCTAAAAAATGGAAGAAAAAAAATTCTAGAATTGGGAAAAGCGAGAGAAAAGGGGTTGGTGATATTTGCATAGAAAAATCATAAAAAAAATTCTGTTTTGTTGTTTTTTCTTACTTTTACAAACTGCAATTCGGGCGTGACGAATGGAACCAGGAATTGGGTGGAAATGGATGGAAATGGGGACCTGATTTAGGGTTGAGATGAAGTTAAAGTGCACTTTGTTTGGGGAAAACTTTATATTTTTCGGAAGGTTGGTAGATAATAAAAGGAATTAGTTAATCTTTTATTTGTCATTTATATAAAAGATTGACTTATTCCTTTTATAATGAATACAACCACACGTAAACGTGATGACAAAATAAAGGTTTATAAATAATAAACAAATTATAATGAATGAAAGCTGAATGCTAAACTACTGCTTTCAAGAATCGAGTTTCATGATCCTGTGTTACAGCATTTACTAAAACCAGGAAAGAAACAGGACTTGAAGGATAACTTGGCTCTGAATTGAGTTTATTTTCTTTCGAATGGCCTGGCAATCAAGTGGAATTTCTCTGCTGAGTTCTGTGACGAGAAACAGATACTGCTGAGTGTAGCAAAGTATTTGTATCCTGACGCCCCGAGGGAAATGCAACGGTCAACGGTAGCGGGTCCAAGGACCATTCAGGCAGCCGCAATGTTTACGCTGCGGTTCAGCTGATGACGAGTGCCATGACGAGGGGATGTCTGGCCAGCAGTTCGGGAGGACTTCTTCCTGGCTGTCAGTTTTAATAGAGGCCGAGCGAACACTTTGATGGCGTTGACACGGCATGTCCTTCGAAGGCCCAACTAGGACGCATGTGTGTGGCCAGAGGACGAATCGAATGCCCCGGGGAGCAGTTTCTAATGAAGGACAACAAGGGGCGGAAGGCGGGAGTTGGGAGATGGATAGAGCCAGCTCATTTGGCCGAATTTTGACGCTTTATGAGCGGTCCCTTTAGTGCTGAGTTTGCGCAAAAATGTAATTGAATGAGCGAGAATATGTAAGCGTGTCTGTGTGTGTATTTCAGAGGGTCATGGGTCAGGGGTCAGGGGCAACGCATAAAATGTTTGTCTTCCATTAAGCCAAGATGCTCTTCCTCATGCCTTGACTCACAGCAGCAGCTCGTGTCAGCTAATGTAGGCTCCCCAATAAAACCCATCACCAGACATATATGACATCATTATGAGCTGCCGGGGAAAGCCTCCTCTTCAAATATTTTGGGATCCGTTTGCGTGACTCTCTGTCTTTACTTCTCCTCCTCTGTTTTTTTTGTTTTTGCATTGTTTTGAGTCACGAATGCAGATCTCTCGATCCTTCGGTCTGGGAAATATGGAATCTCATGTTACAAGCCTTCACATATTTATAATTTCTGCAAGGCGGCGCCCTGTGCGCCTCTCATCATGACAACTTATTTAAGAGGAGCGGACTTGGGGAATCAGTATCCATGACTTGGCCTCTGCCTCGACCTGCCTGCAGGGGAAAACTTTCAGTCGGCGACAAGTTGCAAGTTTGCCGCAGCTCAAAATGCTAATTAGCCGAAGGAGGGTTTTAAGAGGGAGATTTTCCAGAAGTTTTACGGGGCAAGGGGAAACCCCATCAGGCAGCAAAAGTTGACAGCCACTTGGCACGTAGGATTGCCAAGCTCACACTTTTCCGAGGATTTAAGTAGTTGCCAAGAAAGTTGGCTAGTATTTATACCCATTTTCGTAGGGTTTTCCCCTAAAAGAATGACTAATAAACATGTACAAAAATATAAATTCGTCAGGGCCTTATTTCCACAGATTAAAGCGCTCTAATTCGCACAGATTTTCCGACCAGAAAAACCCTTCATTATCCCCGCTCCTCATCAGTATGCCCGGCCAGAGGTTTGTCAAATGTCCTGGAAACTCCCGATGAATTCACTCAGTTGACATTTGGGATTCCAATTGATTTCGCACTTGGCCTTCCTCTTTTTCTCAGTTGTTTGTTTTGCTGATTTTCACCAAAGCAGAGCCAAAAGTGGAAATGGAAAAGAATTCGCATTCGTTTGGCAAATGAAAATCCTTGTGGCGAATACATTCAAATGTGCAATATTGACACTTGATTTGCATTTATAATGGCTACGTGATTCTTCCTAGGCCGTTCTGGTTCCGGTTGCGGATTAGATAAGTTTGTGGCTTGCGGATTGCAAATTTAATCAAAAAAATAAAACCGAAATTCTGGAAATAATCGGAGAATTCATCTAGTCAGATTTTTAAATTATAAATTATATTTTCTTTTATATTTTACTTAATATTTACTTTGAGTCGTTTTAAATAATATGTAAGGGGCGGGTTCTAACCAGATTTTTAAACTTTAAGTCATCTTTTCTTAAATCATCTTTAACTTAAAGAAAAATTAAAAAAAAAAAGTTAAGTTCATAATAAAAAACCCAAAAATAACAGTATTTAAAAATGGAATTCGAGGAATCCTTTTACAGTCGGAAGCTTAAAACTCATCAAAGGAGTCATTTCCGACCCTATAAATCATATATATTCTTGATCAGGACGAAGAGGCGAATCAAACTAGGCACTTCCGGTAGAAATAAAAATTTTTCCAATTTTTTCAAAAATATGTAAGGGGGTACATCATAATTTTTTGCAAAAATTGACAAAAAATTAAATCTTAAAATTATGCAGATAAAAGTATGCAGATTTATTATCCTGCTTAAAACTAAAACAGAACTGCTTTCAGAATTGAAATTAAAGCATGTTTGTCATTTTTATGACGTTTTAAACTTTAATTTGTTCATAAAATTTAAGTTTTATGGGTTTATATTATATTTATGTTATCTTTTGCTTTTTGTTCTAGACGTAGCCGTTTGTTTGGGTGCAAATAAATTGCCATTTGTTCCGTTTCTTTATATATCTTATCTTTCATATATTTTCCTTTTAAGCAAGCCGCCAGTTGCGCATTCTTGGTCCTATCTCGGCCATCTCTCCTGCCAAATGTGTTAATTTCCAAACCAAAATATGGCAGCAGGTCCTTTCCTCTCGATGCCAGCAGATTGCGCATAAAAATTGGAAGAACTTGGCCTCGGGTTGTTTTCACCATAAAATAATCTTTTTAAGCCGAAAACAAATTACAAATAAGAGGAACGACAACAAAGGGAGGGGACCCGGGACCGCCCTCTATATAATTTGTTCCATTTTTTCCCTGGCCGCTGCTGCTTTGCATATTTTTCGTGTCCCTGTTTTTTGTTTCGGCTTCCCCTCTGCTGTGTGTTCCCAACAAATTATAATGTATTGGAAATTGACAGAATTATGTAATGAATAGAAAATTATGCAAATTACAGCGCAGTTACATTTAATGGCAGGACCTTTTCTTGGCCTCTTTCTCGTCTTCGGGCACCCAACAGAAATCGAATTTTATTGGCAGGCCTAAGGTAAGGTGAATCCTGCAATGTTAAGGACTCGTGTCATTTTGGAAAAGCGTTGAAAATAAATGGACCACAAAGGGAAACTCCCTTTGTTAATGGGACACCTTTAAGCGCAAAAGGAAAGGAAACGACATCCTTTTAAAGAGCTCCGAATCTGAAATATTACAGAATGCTTTTCACAACGAGAAATGCTGAAAAAGAAGTGCCTCAGATTTAATTTAAATAATCTGTCTAATAAATTTTTCACCTTACTCCGATTCCCTGTGAAATTTACTTCCCTAAATCTTGTTTCCTCCAGGAAGATGATGAAATGCTTAGTTCATTAGAAGTCCTCGCAGTTTATCGGCGACTGGGGAGCAATAAGGAAAAGTTACCCGCCTCCCCCGTGCTTATCTTGAGCATCGTTTTTCATATTCAAATATTTCTCTACTGCCGGTAATTAATCATCCAGAAAAGTAGAAAAGCGCAAAAAAAAACATACAAAAAAAAACAAGAAGGCAGACAGAACCAAATAGAAAAAATGTCTCTTGAGATAATGTCAACATAAATTGTTACGGCAATTTTCTACAATTTTCCCGGTATTATTTATGTGGTTTCAGCTGTCTGCTGGTTTCCCCTCTTCTTCTCCTGAGGAAAATTGGAATTTGAAGGCTGAGCTTGGGAAATTAGCTGTATTCATAGAGAGAGAGACTTAACTCGATGTGTTGACTCTGGCCTGTGACCAGCAGGACAACTGAATGCGGCATTTAAGCCTGTCGGCAGTCAACACCACCAGCTTACGCCCTTCATTTCACTTCACTTCACTTTACTCCACTTTTGCAGCAGGTTTATGGAATCCGAAGCGGGCCAAGGGATGTGCGACGGGGTGGGTGGACATCACTATCCCCTTCGTCCGTGGTCACTTTAATCACAAAGTTTAATGAATGGCTTAAGGGTTGAGGCTGCCGCTCGCCTTCGGTCAACTTTTCCGCTGCAGCTTATTGAAAATCTCCAAGTCAGTCAGCTGCAGAAGCACCAGCAACTCCAGCGGCAGCCACAACTTCTGGCAGGCAAACCCGTTGACAAGAAGGTCAACTTTAAGACAGGGACCAAGGTCGCAGCCGACTGCCTTCCCCGCAGATCAAGCTGGCCGCGGCAGGAGCAGCATCTTTTAATGGTGGTGCTCCAGCTCCAAGATATAAAAAAGACCCACTATTCCCCCACTTGTCCCCGCAACCCGCTCGCTCAGTTATCATCATCAGCCTCTTATTTGTTCAACGCGGCTAAAAATTATGCAAATTAAATTTTCTGACACGCGAATGGAGGACCCAGCCACGCCCCTTGACTCTTCTAGCCGCTAAGTAAGCATATTATTATAATTGTGAGTCCTCTCCCTCCTGGTACTCCGTCTACTGGTGGTGACTTTTTGCATCTAAATCTGTGAGGGATTAACCCCGCCCCAGGCGTAAATAAAATTATGTTTTCATTGTTCGCACTTCGCTTTCTTGATCATTTTGCGGTGGTTGAGTATGGCTATGAAGTTGATATTTTGAAAGAAAAAAATATATAATATATATTATATAAATTTCCTAAATTCTTAAAAAAAAGTTACTGTTTTGTTTTGGCTTCACCATAAACTTTGTTTAACTTTTTCTAGGTTTTCTTTTCTTTTTTTGTATCCATTAAATTAAAATTAGATAAATCAGTAATAAAATCGCAAGTCTAGACTTCATTTACCACCTTGGAGAGTGAAGAATAATTTCAATACCTGTTTTTATTTTTATTACCTTTGCTTTTGAATCCTTGCTGCCCAACTCTAGTCCTAACAGCTGGTTAACAGTGGTTCGTGTCCCAACTAAACACTTAACAGCATGCTGAGGGAAGATTTCAATGCCCGTGCGTGGAAAAGAGACAACCAAAGTCTCACAAAGAAGGGGAAATTGTATTTATTTACTTTGTTTTTCCCCCTATTGGCTGATGGCTTTATATAAGCGCAGCCCTGGCTTGGCACAGACTTTGGGGTTTCACTTTGGCCTCAGTTAGGTGTTCATTTCCCCCGTTCAGGTTAGCAGTAGCTCCACAGCTCGCTGCTCACTCGGCGCAGATCCATCAACGTCAGCGGATATTCCAGGGAACAACAGCAAAAAGGATATAGCATATCGGTCTGAGGGTATATCGGAAAGCCAGGAAAATTTTATAATTTTACATTATCTTTGTAAATGTTTTGCTCAGGAATAATAACGAATTTTATTTAAACAAAACCGGATTTAAGAGATATTTAGTGAACCACAGAAATTAAAAGTAATACGTTTTTGTCTGCATAAAGATCGATTTTAATTTTTTATGATGATTGAATTGCAAAATTTCCTATGTTTTGTAATACCTTATTTAAAATTCCAGCCACACTTTCCCATTAACTCCAAACATAAAATGCTTTTAATACTTTTTATTATTTTATTTATTTTTTTGTTTGTTTTTATACATATTTATATAAATGATGATGTTTTTTTTCAGTTTTTATTCTTTTTACTGCCAAGTGAAAGTTTTGAAAACGCACAAAGTATATATGTATTTAAACTTATAAGTAGAGTACAGTGACCATCTGATCAATCAATCATCTGCTGCCAAAAGTGTATAAATCATAAGCTAAGTCTAGGCATTCCAAACACGACACGAATCGAAGAAATGAATTCCTCACTCCGGCTGAGGCCTCATTATCCTATTAATATAATAGACATACAGTAGTGTATATGAAGAAGGCGAGGAGGAGTCGCTGTCCTCGCACTCTGATTGTTGTGTATAAGTTGCGTTGCATATAAAAATATAGAAACTCTGTGTTGTCCTCAATCGCGGTTCTAGCTCCTCTAGTTGGTTGGCGTTAGCTTCTGATTGCTTCGATGCCATGGATTGATGCTCCTCTCACGATGGGATGTCATCTGTGGATACCTCTAATCTCTCTATCTCTGATACTCTTTACTCTTTACCCTTTAACTCCGTTCACAGTTCGCATTTGTAGGCACTTTAGTGTTTCTCAAACAAAAAAGTATACAATCGACCTATCTACCTGTCTGTCGCTTTCCTCCTATAAATATTTACTGGGTGGGGTTTTTGAAAACTCCTCCTGCTGGTTCTGCTCCTGGCTTCTGGCTCGTTAAGGCGGCAGTATCTAAGTGGCGGGCATCTGGTGCTCCTTGCCTAAGTACATCTTAACAGAGTTGGCTGAACGCTCCAAACTCGTCATAGGAATTAACCGAAATAACAAAAATATCCTTACTTTAAACTGCATTCCGTTTTTATGCATTAATAAATTAGACGTAAAATTGTGGCTGCCTCGGCATTTTATCCTTTTTTCGGAGGAGGGCGCACTCTGTTCATTGTTCCTTATAAAACCTCTGACCCTTTGAAGTTTGCTAAAAGGAGGCGCACTTAACGCTGCCGCGATTGCTTAGTAGCTCCGCCTGAAGGGGCGGCTAGTTGCGCGGGTTAACTCTAGTTACAACATAACGTAACGGTAACCTACAACGATTAATCCTGCTCTAAAGGTTGCCCACAATGGCCCTCAAATCGGAGGCGGTCCGCGGATGTAGCGCAGCTGGGGCGTAAAACTCATGGACAGGTTATTCAGATTGTCGCAGCAGTTGGGCTGCATCAGGCAGGCGGCGCAGAAGATGGTGAAGAGCGCCACTTGCATGGGCACCGCCGCCCGGGCAATGCGCCATGCCCAGCCGCGACGTGATCCCTTGGCAGAATCGGCATCCTCCTCAGCGCCATCCTCTTCGGCGCTCTCCAAGCTGAAGATCAACGAGGGATCGTCTGAAGGATCATCGTCGCCATCACCACTTGTCAGTGTCTTGAGCTGGCTCAGCACCAACTTTTCCTGCTCGGGGGTCAGTTTATGCTCCTGATTCGCCTTATCAACGCCACCGTTCTTTGCCTGACGGGATTTGCGGGAGTTTTTGCCGCGTTTACCTGGCGAATGAGGTTGAGCGTGGCCCTTGATCGACGCCTGCTTCTGCTTAACCTCTCCGTTGGCCTTGGCCACGGAATCTGATCGCTGGCGGCTCTGCTGGAGCTGTTGCTTCTGCTGGTGGCTCGCTGCCGTACGCACAATCAGATCCCGGCAGGTATTCTGCAGGTGCTTCAGCTCCGCCTCGGCGCTCTCCATTCTGGCGGCAATCGAGCGCATAGCCTCGCTGCCGGGGGCCAGGGCGAGTTCCAGCTGCTTGGCCAGACGCCGCAGCACGCCCAATCGACGCTCCCTCTCCGACAAGCCTCCGTCCGAGGTGGCACCGCCATCGGAGATGCCAGAGTCCGACAGCGAACCGTTAGAGGCCGTGAACTTGGCAATGTGGTAAATGTGATTGGGATCGAGGTGCTGCTGCACGGCGAGCAGTTGCTCCTGGCTGACATGCACCTTCTCGGAGAGCAGTTTGGCCACAAGCTTCACATTCTGGGCCAGTTCCACGGGCGTGGCCTGTCCGTTGTCCAGAGCTCCTTCCAGGCCCTTCAGAGTGCCCCGATCTTGACCCAAGGCCAAGTGGAACTCGCTCAGTCCCGACTCTAGCTGCCTCCAGGCAATCAACGAGTTGGTGAGCATCTCCAGTTGTGTGTTGATTCTGTAACAGGAAATGGGAATGGATTAGAAATGATTCTCAGTGGTATTTAAGAAGCAAACTCACCTGGCATCCGCCTCATCCCAAGCGCTGTACATATCGCTCACTTCGTTCTTCAGGTGCTTGTGGAACTCCTGTTCCGCAGACATTAGCGAGTGGACATCCCAGGCTCCCGGTGTGGAGGTGGCTGACGTCGCAGTAGAGGCTTCTCCAGTGGCCATTGTGGCCTCCACCTGGTTGCCATTGCTGTCTGTGACTGTGATGGCCACCGCCTGCTTCTCCTTCTCCTTCTCACTCTCCCTTTTATCGTCCAGGGATGGATTTTCTTGATTCTGTTTTGGTTCGGACTCCTGTTGATGCTGCTCCTGCTCCTCCATGGCACTCTGCAGACGCCGCTCCTGCCTGGTCAGCCAGCTGTGGACGGAGGCGTTGAGGCGTAGCATGTTGGTTCTATAGCTAGACAGCTGTGATTGCTCCAACTACAAAATATAATATACAAAAGGATTAGTTTAAGTTGATGGAAAAAACAGACTTTTCAGACCGACCTTAAGGGCCTCCACGGCTATCTGGATGGCCGGCTCCGTGTCGAGCAGCTCTGGCGTGGGCTTGTCTCCCAGTCGCTGCAGTGAGTGCTTCAAAGCGCTCATCTCCTGCTGCAGCTTACGGGCAGCTGAGGCATTCTCGCTCCAGCCCAGCAGATCCTCCCAGGCGGCTAGCAGATCTGCAAAAGAAGAACAACAATTGGGGGATTCAGGATGAGGTTGGTTAGGTGCACAAGATGACTTTCGGTGGAGTTAGCCCATGGCTTAAGTGGTGCTCGTGTCGAGAGAAAGGCAATTTAATTGGGTATCTCAGCCTCGGTCTCATTTCCATTTACGTCTCCATCCCATTCCCATTTAGAGACCCATTCCCCATGCCCGTTTGGTGCGAGCCCTTGGTAATGAATACCTTTCTCTAAGCGCCGGAAAAATCGCAAGAGGAAAGTGAAACTCTGGGGGCCGCGGAAAATCAACAAAAACAACAGCTTAAAAGTTTGCCATCGCCCCTTTGCGGTTTTCCATGTGGAATCCACCACCACGCCGCCAACTTAAAAGTTTTCTAATTGAAATTGTTTGCTTGGACTGCATTTAGTGGAGAATCCCCCCTCTGCCACACCTACACCTTTTCCTGCATCTGTTTCCGCTCTGTCCCCCCACATTGAATGTTCGTTTTGTGGGCTGGGATCGGTTTTGGATTCTGATTCTGCATCGAACGTTGGGCGGACTGGAATCAGAACCAGAACCGAACAAAAGAAAAGCTCAACTAGCGGAAAGAAGAGCCAGTGTGATGAATGAAAAACGAAGGAACATCGACTAGGAAAATACTATTTAATGAGTCGAAAAATCTCAGAAAATGTTATAATTTATTAATCAAAAGATATGCAAGATCTCAAGCTCGTTTACTATATAAACTTCTGCCTTTCTGTTATATCAAAGATTGAATTCCCTATATTTTTAGGTAAATCTCAGACAAAAACTCACTCACCCTCGTTGAGTAGAAGTTTAAGCTTTTTCCGAGTTTCCACCGAACTTCTTCTTTGTTTGAGTTTTGCGACAAGTGCGTGCGGCAAGGTTGGGTAATTGAAATGCAATGCGTAATGCAAGTTTAACACAAATTACTTTCTCCTTGCAACTGGCCAAAAATGCTGTTTTTATCAGCTTTTTCTTGTCTTTTTTTATATTTTTGCAATCAAATTTCGCAGAGGATTTAACGCACTTGGATAAAAAATAAAAACCTAAACGAACCGAACTTGTTGGCAGCCAAACCGAAACTGGTTGAGTGAACTTCAGAGTGGCAGCTGCAACGCAGCTCGAAGCGCGACTCGGATCGGGGATTTGGCTTGGCTTTGGGTGCCAAGAGCGGCTTGGATCGGAGTAGCTGCAGCCCACAGACCAAGTGGAGCGCAACCAAAGCGATCGAAATGAATGAACACAAAGGGGGGGGGGGGGGGGGGGGGGGGGG
>VNJN01010068.1:0-393835 GCA_008042485.1 Drosophila mayri | reverse complement strand
TATGTATATAAATATATAAAAGAGGGTTCGAGGATTTTCCAACTGGGAAAACATCAGTAAATCGATGTAAAATGTATTATTGAAACATTTGTTGCACTCAAGATTATAGATCATAGGGATAAATATAATAAATTATGGAAATGATGATATTTTGAGGACTGATAAGTTAGGATTGTATTTTTTTTTTAATAAACTTAAATTGAAACTCTTTGAAAAAGTCTTCAAAAAATCTTTCAATTCACCCTCAAAGTCTTCAATAATTCTTTATTATTGTTTCTTATTTATTCCCTCTAAATTTTATTTAATATTCCAATAATACCTACTTTTCTCTAAGTGTAATCATACGCACTTGGTTGCGTTGGGTTGTCTGATCTGGTTCGAAGTCGTTGCAAGTACGAGCCAAAAGTTGAAGTTGCCCGACTCAAATGGGATCGGATTTTGATAGGAATCGGGGGGGAGGCAGAGATCGGGTTGCGGACTCGACTCCACCTGCTTCCCGGCAGTTATTGAATAATCTTCGCTAGATAATGGGTCGACAGCCGCAAAAAGTGCACATAAAATTGATTAGCCATTAACTTGGCTAAGTGAGGAAGGAGATTATTGGCAAGACTTTCTCTTCGCGATAATCTAGCAGCATGAACACAGCTCATATCTTGGTGTTTGAAAATTAATTAAGCTGCCAGCGGGGAAACTACCACGACCAGCCCCAACTGCATTATTTTAATTTCAGCTGCAAATATTTCTTTTATTTTCTCCAGCTGCTTGGAGCTTCTTCTCCGCTGACATGCAAATGTGCAGGTTTGCTTTATTTACGCTATTTTGCTGTTCATTTCGTCACGAAGGCAAATAGCTGACGAAAAGTGCAGAGACCGCAACGTGGAGAGTGGGAGGGGTTCGGGCCAAGGTCGTTGACGTCGGCTGCAGCCATGAGAGAATATTTATATTACTCGAAAGTGTGTGTGGGAGAACCATTGACGAGAGAGAAAAAACAGAATTGGCAGACAATAAAAACAATGCAATTTACACAAATAATTGTGTTGTTGTTTTTACGGCACTAAACTCATAGCGAAAAGTAGAAAATATAATAAGCAGATGGCTGTGAAGAAGGACAGGCATAAATATATGGAAATCTAAAGTCAGGACTTTAAGGAACCTCTACTTGATAAACTAGACAAAAGTTTCCTCTGCAGTAACTCCCTGTTATACCCTTTCAGGATTATATGCTCGATTTTCACGATCTGCAAGGGTGTAGCTCTATCTTCCTTGTTACTCCCATTTAGCTTTTATTTTTTATAGTAATTACTTACTCACAAAAATAGAAAACTCTGCCTTCCTCGATTTAATTTCTCCTTGCGATTGGCAAAAAGGGAATCGCGTGACAAGAAGCCATAAGTTGCCAGAAGAAGGTGTGTCCTGGATACGTTACAACCAAAAATACCTATGCCCTAAATGGAATAACTATAATATTCCCTTCTATAGATAAATCAAGCCAGCAGGTGAGGTAAGCAACCGCCAAAATTAGATAAAAGCAAAAAACAAACAAACAAACACAGTCAGTGGCTGACCTAAGGCACAGCTCAAAATATTTGCCAAATTAATCTTGAATAATTATAGACCAAAAAAAAATGACAGAAGCTTGTGTATGTGTGTTTGTGAGAGAAGCAAATAATTATAGGCAATTAGCAAAAAAATATATATAGAAACGACAACGTTGCTGGATATTTTTAAATGCTGATTAGAGAGAGGAGAACATCAAACAAGCGAAATTATCACCGAGATGCTAAAATGCTGAAAATGTTGAAAATGTAAATGGAAATCGGCTGGCTTTAGCTTTCTGCATGAATGAGGTAATAAATCTCCCGCTTGCAGTGGTAAATCCACAAACGGAAATTGCCTGGCAAATGTAAATGGGAATGAAAATGGTAATGTTAACTCAAAGGAGGAGGTTCCCCCTCAGCGGTTCCGGCCAAAGTAGGTTCAATGCCCTCCCCGCGCGGTGGAAAGCCAACCGCAACTAGGAGCAACCTGAGTCGCTCCAATCATCCAATCGATTTGATCCCATTTAGAGAAATAAAAACACTTCCAACTCTCAAGCGAAGGTCAACCACAAATGGAGCAGAGGCAGCCGCCGATCGATAGATTTATAATTAATGCTATCTGTCGCCCAACTGACAACTGAGAACTTGAACTTAGCCAAGTTATATGAGGTAATTGAGCAACCGGTTTCGCCATTTCTCTCTTCGGTCGCTCCAAAAAGGAAAACTTCAAAGGCGATGGCCACTGTATGTATGCCATAAAGAGTTAACCATTGGCAGTTCTCACTGTTTACCGTTAATTAGAGGCAAGACAAGCGGCAGCGAGGCTTGACGGTACAGTAAGCTCCGGCTAACCCTAATTAGTTAGCCAAGCAAGCCCGATGCGGCAGACTACCAATTGGTTTAAAGTCGGTCACTGTGTCTGCCGGAATCAACAACTGTCGGTAGGAGAATTGTTGGGAATCGCAAAATTGTAAATCAGTGAAGCCAGATTCTTGGCCATCAACTTGAGATTCTTTATTGGGGGGTTTTTTTTTATGAGAATTACATAGCTAGCGGATCATCTAAGAGTGGAGAACAGATCGTCGATCGTCAAGCACACAAGTGGCGGATTTATGATCTGGAACATTGCTGTGCTGCTTTTTTTGTTAGATTCTTCCGAATGTGGCAATGTTTTTCTGGGTTAAAGTAGAGTATTAAGTACCGCAAGACCCTTATAAAAAGCTTAATGGTCTGAAGAGGTTCTATTCTGTATATAGAAGACTTGGAGCTTCTCTTTGGAGTTATTTTTTTATGATTACTTATATTCATTTAAGATCTATATTATTAATTGTTTGCTTCGATTTCTTTGAAGGTATTAAAGATATTATTACCCCTTTTTAAAATGGTTTCTATCACAGCTTAGATAGCATCTAAATTTCTCCTAAAATAGACCCATCCAATTTCTAGGTATTATGTCCCGTATTCCGCTAATTGCCAGCTTAGTCACACTGACACACCTTTCCCCCAATCCCTTCTCTTTTCTACTACCAACTTTACCCCCTTTGCGACTCAATTTGCTCTGCTCGTTTTCACTCTTATCGCATTGTGCGATCTAGTCAGGGCCTCCGCATCTCCGCATCACCTGGCCCCCGCCGCACACACGCTTTACACCTGTTTCCCAATTTACCGGGCCAGCACATCGTCTATCTGCTAGGCTCTTCCGAAGAGTGAGTACTGGAGAGTGCTTGCCTTTGCCATTGTTGGCTGCTAGGCTGCTTGGTTGGATGGTTTAATGGCTTAAAGTGTTTGTGTTTACCTTGTTCCGATGACGAGCGTGATGTGTTGGTGGAAGAGTTGGCCGAAAGCATTTCGGAAATATCCGTTTGGACAGCCACGCTGACTTTCCCCATGATGGTCGGTGGAATTTTCTACCCTTGGCCCTTCAGGAAAATTCAGGAAAATTTGGGAGGCGGGGAGGAAAAGCTCTGGCTTTTACTCTCACTCTCGCTCTCCTTTAGGGTGACCCACTTTTCTTGAATCACAAGCGCCACTTGAAATCAATTTTCGTAATCAATTTTTGTATTTTGAAAGATTTTCCATTTCCACACACACAAACAACACAGCGCGGCGAGATTATGGGAATTTTCCCCGTGATTTGAGCAATGCTGCATTGAAATTTGATTTGGCGACCTCGAAAAGTTCAGGAAAACTCTCGCAAAACTCTCTTATATAGGGAAAACCTCAAACTCTCTTATACGGAAAGCACGCGACTTTGTGTTTATGAATGGCAGATGTTTTAAGCCTCCAAAGGCAGAGTTTTAGGTTAAATGTTTAAGTAAGTTATGAATTTTATCACAGTTATTTTTGGTGGAATTATGGGGAAATCTTGCTGACTTATTTCACACAATTTCGCGGAAGCACGTTAAAAGTTAATTATGCGACAGCAGACAGACGGCGGAGGAGGAGAAGGAACTATAGACGGAGAACCGCTTGGAACGCGCGCAGAAAGTGAACTGAGAGATGTGCGGAGCGGTGACTGCCACATCGGAGACAGCTGAGAACCGAGAGTCGAGAGCTACGGGCGAAAAAGCGATGAAACTGGGAGGCTAACGCCGAGCAGCACAGAGGTAGGGAGAAGCACAGAAGCAGGGTGTCAGAGGGCAACAGCAATGTGCAACGTTTTAAAACAGCTAAGTTGTAAACAGTTGTAAAAGCCTAAAAATTTATTCATTGAATTAATTTCCATTACTCTTTTTAGAGACTTTGAAAAGATAGACTAAACAACTTGTAAAGTAAACAAAATGCATTATTATAATTTGATATTAATAATATTCAAAAAAAAAACAAAAATTCTATAAACAATGAAAAATGTTTATAAAATAAATTAACTAAACGAATGCCCTAATTTGCTGCGTGTATTAAAATATATCACAAAAATCGAGAGAAGCTAACACGCCAACATCCGAATGAGAGAACTCTTAATGACAGAACTTTTGAACTTGGCTTCGTCACTCCTAATCTCTAAAAAAAAAAACAAACAACTATACCAAATATATATATAACAAATATATAAATATATGTATGAGGGTTTTTGAGGGCCCGCTCATTAGATTCGGCGGCAAGCACAAGGCCAAGCCGCAGTAGCAACAACAAAAACAATGGCACGGCGCTTTTATTTCAAAAGACGACGTCATTTCAAACAACAAAAACAAAAAACTAACCGAAAAACCAGACCAGACAACAATGAAAAAGCTGAAAATATGACGACACAGACACAAAAAACTCCCTCAAAAGTTGAAGCCACAGTTTGGTAAGCACTACCAATACGCCCCCTAGTGAAGTCTTGGAGTAACTTTGGCAATGCTGCAGTTTTACAGCCACTGTGACTAGCTTCAATAATTATTTCAATTTAAAACATTTCTTCCGTATTGCAAAAACCACCCTCGCGTGTATAAATTAATTTCCCAGCAAGTCATCACATTTGTTTATAAATATTACCCACAGGCGAGTGTGACGTCAACGAGCAAAAATAAATTTGCTCTTGGTCGGGGTCAGAGAATTTTAGCATCTGGCTAAAGTGGTATATACCTATATCCCTAAAAGCGTATTAAGCTGATTTATTGGTCATTTCGGAAAAAAGACTTCAAAGAATGTGGAAAATTGTTAATAAAATGTTAATGTTTATATATCGCAACTATAATAAATAAGAGAGGCTATTGTTTGGTTTAGAGTGGATAAAAAGCACAGTTCGACCCAATGCTTGCTAAACTTTAGCACGGACAGAAACCATTGAGTGGCGTAAAATTATATTTTTTCCTTCTTGAAGTCTTTCATATTGAATAATTTTTGTTTTTCAGCTTTAAATTATATAAATAAAAAATATATGTCCCTTTAAAATCTATTTCATTGATACAAACAATTAATAAATTGCCTGTTAACCCAAATGCCCTTCTCTGTGTGCCAGTTATATGGGAATTAAATATTTAAAAAGCAGTTACTGCTGTAAAGTTGTAAATAAAATGCTTAAAACTAAATTAAAATAAAATATTAAGGGCTCGCTCAGTTCGATCGAGTCGTGTGCAAACCATTACCGCTTCTGGATCGGGATCG
Organism: Drosophila mayri; assembly: GCA_008042485.1. NCBI lineage: Eukaryota > Metazoa > Arthropoda > Insecta > Diptera > Drosophilidae > Drosophila > Drosophila mayri. The sequence continues at coordinate 388,208 of VNJN01010068.1, read as the reverse complement.
ATATTAGTGCTAGACTAGAATGAGAGCTCAACAGAAATTCAAAGCAATCTAAACAAGAGACACAGTTAAGGGATGACCGATTAATTAAATTAATTTTGTTAAAACATTTGACAAAAGTACACACATTAGCATTAGCAGAGCATTACATGTAGTTACATAGTTAAATAATCATGACAGTATGACAACGAAACAAAACACCAAAATAAAACTAATCATGGGACAACAACAGACAAACGCAATCGCTGATAATTATAACAATTTTAGTTTTGCTTTTGGTGTTTTCAAATTTTATTTTGCAAAAAATGAATAAGAATAAAGAGAAACAAATATGCGCAAGAGAAAAAATAATGGAAGTAGAACAGAAATAGAGTAAAATAAGATTATTTAAAATAAAATAATAATAAATACAAAACCGAATCGAACAGACAGCGTATATAAACGGAGGATGGATTGGATGATGATGAGTGTAAATTCGATGCGAAATGCGTTTTGTCAAATGCAAAAACAAAATCCTTCAAAGGTCATACATTATATGCGTTTAAAGATCTAGTATTTATACAGCGATCAAAGGCATCCGGTAGTAATACGTGCTTAAAGCTTTCATTCTGTTCTCTGCGTTCTGTTTTTGGGCTCACAACAGCCCGCGGAGGCCGCCAAAGAACCGCTCGAGGCGTCCGCCCACGGGCCGGTTCACCAGCTCGTAGAGGGATCTCAGCGTGCCCGCCAGGAACCTGTAGAGCGTAAAGTGCTCCAGCATATTGCCCACGTCCAGCACGAACTCGATTATCCGCGCCAAAAAGCGCGTAATGGGTGCACACTGGCACTCGGTCACCCTGGCCATCTGCAAGTGCATCTCAAGCGGGGGACTACCCGCCTCCACAGGAGCATTGGTGGCCAGGTGCAGCTCGAATTCGGGCCGAGGCCGACGCCGTCGGCGGAGACCGCTGGCCACCGACGATGCTGATGGCTTGCGTGGTAGAGGTGGAGGCTGGAACTCACCTTTAGTCTGGCCAGCGCAGTGATTGGAGAGTACGGTGCCGGGCGGACCGCGAAGCACGGCCTCCAGGCAGCGGATGTTGTCGCGGCAAGTGTTGATGATCTCGTTCTGGTTGGGGGATTGAAAATGAGCATAAAGTTGGCATAAGCAGGGACAGGGCACTTACATAATCCTCTGGCCTAAGCAGATGGCATCGGATCTTCAGGGCCCTGGTGTCGTCCAGGCGGTCGCGACTCTGCTGCAGCAGGGAGCGCATCTCCTGCTCTCCGTCCTCGGAGTCAGAGCCACTCGACGACGACGTAGTGGCTGGTATCAGCTTAATGCACTTCTCCAGGTTACGTGAGGAGCGTCTTCGCTCGTCGGCCGTCACAGTGCGTCGCCTCCGGGTCGAGGTGTCGCTCTCTGATGTGCGACGCAGCAGGGACTGAGCCGAGTGGCTCATGCCGCCAAATTCCAGCTTACGACCCACGGACTCTGTCCGCTGGCCAAGGAGCTGGATGGACTGTGTTTTGGGGGTGGTGGTCATAAGGGCCGTGGCAGAGGCAGACAGTGAGGGCTGCGTCTGCAATTGTTGCGACTGCTGCTGCTCCTTCTGAGCCGTATTGGCCATAGTACATTCATCCATGTCTGCCGGAGGGAAAAATACATTTTTAGAGTATGTTATTCCCATGTAGAACTTGGGCTACCCACCTTGACACGACTTTCGTCTGACCTCTAGGGTCTTGCGACGTCGCTCGTACTGCAATTCAAGGGCACGCTGGCGACGGGCGTGGTCAACACTACTGGTGATCGTGTCCTGGTTGATGTGCAGCGGTTTCACCTCGTGCTTCTGCAGTGAGTCCATGCGCGGTGGCGAGAACGAGTCCAGATTGTTGGCCGCCGACAGGGAACTGCAGCAATCCGACTGCGAGTCGATAAAATTTCTGTGGGATAGATGGATGGGTTGCATTGGATTTTGAGCAGTTATAAATAGTTCTTGGCACCGATTCAAAGGTCTCATCATTATAATAACGAAGACGCACGATACTCACCGATAGTCATCGCCAAATTCCAACAGACGACGGGCGGCATCCGAATCAAAGCCCTCGGAATAGTTCTCCGAGTTGTATTTCTCTTGATAGTTGTCCCAGGCCGTCTCCGAGATGCTGCTGTGATGGTCCTCAGTGCTGAGTTCTGTGCGGGATTATTATTAGGAATTAATAGGGGTCTGGCAATGCTTAGTTTTCAGGAAGGGTTGCAATTATTTAGAAGTTGGTCAGGAATATGAAATATTCTTAAATTTGATTACAATTAGAGGAGTTTTGTGGTGCATACGCAATACCTTTGAGCCTGATCTGTGCCGGCTTGGGTGCTTGTGTGTGAGAAAATCAGACAGAGATAGAAATCGAGTAGTCCTAAGCCTAATGGGATCCCCTTAAGGAGACCGAGACTCACCTGCTTGCTGTTCGTCCTCGTTCATGTAGTTGGAAAGGGCGGCCAAGGCACCTAGACGCGTCTCGCTGGCCAACAGGCCGGCGGTGGTGAAGGATCCCACTCGGAACTTGGGCAGCATCAGCTGGGATTCGCCTACCTCGCCTTCTGTCAATATAGTTACAACAGAATGCTCTCCTCCCTTGGGACTCAAGGGAGCAATGGCTGCTCCCTTCTGGATGCTCAGCAAGGCATTGGTGAACTCTTGCAGTTGCTGCGACGACATGGACTCGCAGGACTTCATCAGGGTCTGGGTGAGATCGCCACCCAGCTCGGAACCCGAATCCGACTTCCTGCCAGCCGAGGCTGCCGAAATGCGCTTCTTTCTGGCCTTTCGCCGCCTCAGGGAGCCCTTGCTGTCCGCTTTCCTAGCTGCATTGCTTCCCGTTCCCGACGAAGAAGCAGCTCGGGGTCTGGGACCCGGCGAAAGCGAATCCAAGGCGCTCTCACTGATCGAGTGGCTGGCCAGTCCCGGCGGCGAGTTCTCCACAATCCGGGCTGTGGTCATCTGAGCCGCATCTGTGGTCAGCTGGGACAGGCACGAGACAGACCAGGGTCTCTCCGACTTGCGCCGTGACTGCGGCCGTTTCACAATCTTCACGTTCAGGCTCTGATTGCTGCTGCCAAAGCCCAGAGGCGTCACGGGCTGGCCAATGGGCTCGGCGGATCCTCCAATTCTCTCCGTGGAATTCCCATAGGAATTCGTGCTCGTTTGCATACAGGTGGCAATGGAATCGGTGAATCCCTCCGAGGTGTCCGACCCGGCAGCTCCTCCCGCCGGTCCGCCTCCAGCTCCTCCGCCGCTGGTCTGAGGCACAGAGTCGGTTTCAGATGCCTCTCCGGATGCCTCGCAATCATCGGGCTTGCTGCGCGGCAAGAGTTCGTGCGTGTGGCTGCGGGTCAGCAGCTGCGGCGTCGAAGGCTGGTGTTCCAGCCATTCCTGGAAAACACACATAGAGAGAGAGAGATTAATTAGAGATCTATTTATCCTTTTTTATTTGAAAATATCCACAAAAACCTATTTTGCTGGCGAGGATATTGGATTACAGCTCATATGTGCTCTTAGTCATCCGATAGCCATTATTATGTAGATTTTTGCAAAAGGTTTCTGGGATATAAAGGATATTAAAGACAAAGGACTTACCTCTACGCGCTGCTTGATAGGATGCGGCATGCTGACCTCGCGTTTCTTCACCGTCGACGAGATCTTAATGATGGAATGTTTCTGCTTCGTTGGCGTCTTCAGAGCCGCTTCTTGGGCGTCGCGCACCAAATGCTCTGCCTCCAGTACCAACTGCTTGATTGAATCATGCGAGACCTTGCCCTGGACGGAGAGGGAGTAGAGAGTGTGAAAGAAAATTGAGAAAATGTAAAGTGAGAAACAGAGAAACTGTTTGCAGAGTGAGAGCGCGGAACATAATGAGCGTGCCGAATCGGAATCGGAGCCATAGTCACAGTCCCAGACATTGCTAAAGTCATAAAGTTGTGACTAACCCTACAGTCCAACTTCCCTGGTTAAAACTTATTTTATTTGATATATATAAATAGTAGAGTTTCTCCTTAATTTTTCAGGTTACTTCAAATAAAATTCAATATGTTAGAGAAGGTGTTTTTATATTAAACTTAAACTAGAGATGATTTCTGTTAAAACCTTTTAATTTAGGCAAGTTCCACTGTCGACTAAATAGGAAATGCATTGCGGGAGGAAGCTTGCTTTATTCTTATCAGTGAAGGGGGGTGCCATGGCAGTTCGTATGTTTTCCCTTATCGTTGGAAACTCTCATTTTCCCAGCTCTGCCGCTGCCGCTTATCGCAATTTGTCACCCATTTCCAGTGCACTTCAACGTCATTACTGTCGAGTGGATTTGAATGGTTTGATGGGAGGGGAATCAAGAGGAGTGAAGTGCCCAGGAAGGGGCAGTAAAGTGGAGTAACTATAGTATATAAAGAGTACAATAGAGCTCTTATCTTGTGCACTTCTGTTTGTTTTGCTCGCCCACTCAGTCTACCTGCTATTATTTTTGCAAACTTGTTCACACTCATCAATCAAGTAAGTGGGTTGCTCACGAGGAGAAATGATGACAAAAGAAATTATTTTCAGAAAGAATTACTTATTATTTTAGGCAGAATTTTAAGTTGTAAACAAACTAACTGGATTACGCTTCTACAAATTACATATTATTCTACCAAAAATGGGCTTCCTTGTGTAGTTTTAAAACCTTACATAGAAACTACTCGCTTTGGTGGTTTCCTACCACCAGCGGGGGAATGATAATTCGACAAAATCAGATCTTTGGGTAAACATGACTTCTCGATGCCTTCTCCCGACTGCCAATCAATCACTGAAGCGTGGCTAATTATTCCATTACAATTACGAAACCTCATTGTCTTTTTTCGGGGCTTACTCTGGTCAATTGAACAATTTGAAGGCTTTACTTATCGGGTAGCTGAGCTGTGACAGATGTCGCGCACTGTCCGCGGCGTATCTTTGCATCTTTCACTGACTTTCGGAGCTGTGTGTCTGTTTTTATCACTTCTTTTTTTCTGTTCGTCCAAAAACGCGCTCTGGCCGTCACTGGATGGTTAATCTTTGGCTTAATTTAATTAACAACTTCCTGCGGCAACGGCGGAGGCACGCGATCGGAGGCGAGGCCAGGTTTGGCAGCCACTGGCCACAGTCTCTGGCAAAAAACGGAAACAATTTTCTAATGCTTTTACTTTGTTCGCTCGCAGTTTGCTGTTTGCAGTTTCAAAGATTGCAGCTTTTGCTGTTTACAGTTGCGATTGGGCGTTAGCGATAATTAAAGGCAATTATTAATGCGAGTGCGGACGCGCCGGGATGCCAATTAAGGCCCAAAACTGGAAAGTGCAGCCTCCAGATACAGATACACACTCATGCAGACAAAGATACAACTCTTCGGTGGCAGTGGCAGTGCCTCGCAAACTGTCAACGCTACTTGACTCTCTAACTTGGCTTTCGGGGTTTTATTTTAAGTTTTTTACTCGCACGCAACGTTTGTTTTTTTTTTTTTTTGTATTGCCAAAATCTAATCGGCAGGGAAATTCAGGTCAACACAACTGTTGATATGGTTTAAATTATATTATTTTACCCTTACTTTTATTGCTTTATCTGTGTTATTCAATTGATTTAAAAGCTCACTGAATTTTATTAACGGTGGCCATTACAGATAATTAATTTGGCTCAAATCTCAGTTTTAATGTAATTGCAACCAGTTTGGCAGCCACTGACGGCGGTCATTATTGTTTAACTTCACTTTGGCTAATTTGTTTATTGCATTTTACTGTTTTTAATGAGAGTTTCAGCCGTGTTTACAGTTGCTTTTATACTTTTCGTATTCTTTATTTATTTAATGCAAATATCACAAGCACTATGAACACATTTCCCTCTCTCGCCATTGTTGTTTTAGCAATTGTTTGTCGGTTGGCTAGTTATTTTATTCACTGGCTGCCGCCTGCCTTTGCCTTTTGCCATTATCTTGGCAAGTCCGCTCCCCGATTTTTGGTCCGTCCGTCGGCCTCAGCGTTGCGAATCACACTGAGTAGTGGTGGCGGGGCTAACGCTCTGGAGTGCACCAACACTCTGCCGGCTTTGGCTATATAGTAGTCGTCAGTCGTCGGGTTGTCAGATTGCTTAGAGGCACAACGGTGGCCATAAAGCGAATTAAAATAAACTGTCGAATCGCAATGCGTTTGATAATAGCTTTTGGGACTGCGGCGAGGGGGGAATTAAATGGAATGGGGCGGGCGGACGGACAGGCTGATAAGATATTATACTCCGCAAATCGATTTCAAATCGGAGTCAGCGAGAGGAGCGAATTGATTTCTATTTCATTATTTTCCTTTCCATTTTTCATTCAAACCATTTCCTTTTTTTGTTCGTAGCTAAAATCGCACCTTTTGCCTAACACTTTAATTTGCAAACTAAATAAAAATCATTTGTGTCCATCGATAAGATAAGTTAAGTGACATTATAGATTATATTTTATTACACCAAAATTATTTGTCCAAAAAATATTGAACAATATTACTTTTAGTTACTTTTTGGATTTATTGGTATCATTTCTTTTCTTTAAATGGCAATTCATAAAACTCATGCTTGAATATCTTATCAATAAATGATAAATGCACTTGTCTATCAGTTTTTAATGTCTGCGATTTATTTATTGCGGTTTTCTCGAGCGTCACTCCTTTGGCTTTTGAATGTCGTTCGTTTCTACGGACACCTATCACTATTTGGAAGACTTTTAATTTGCGATTCAAAACAAAAAGCATGCGTGTCCGCCGATAAGATATATACAATTTAACTCACAGTGCGGTTTTAATGTAAGATTTATTTTTATATATTTTGAGCGACGTCATGCCGCTTTTCGTTATCGTTGGAATCAGTTTTTGGTTGCGTCGACTTGATATATGGCTTTGCTTTTGTTTTTATATATTTTTTTTCTGAGAGGTTCAGTGTCTCAGGATCGGGTTCAGGTACGAGTTTGGCTTTGAGTTGCGAAAATGTAAAATTTGTCAAAATTAATCAAAGCTACGCGGGATTTCACTCTCAATAAATCAACGAACGCGCGCATGCGTAGCAGCGCTGGAAGTTAGGGAAAACCGCGGCCTGCCCTCGGCCTGGAGGAAAATGATAGTGAAAATTGCGTGCGACAGCTGCCGCTGCTGGTGCTGCTGCGAAAATGCAAATGAAACTGCGAAAAATGCACAAACATGTTCCGTTGCTCGCTCGCTGACCAAGGAAAGTGAGAGTGAGTGCCAGACACACTCTGCCCAGGGGAGACGTTGATAGGCGGCGACAAATGATGGGAGCACCGCGGAGCCCAAGACCACTGATACGCACTCCTCCTGGCTGCAGGTTTCCCACACCTCCACATCCAGAGCTCGCATTACACTCGATTACGCTCAGCAAGTTGTCAGAGTTGCATGTTTTACCACCGCTTTTACACGCACAAAAAGGTGACCACAAAAATCCCAGTTGGGAGAAATTCGATGCGACGCACGCAAACAGCTAAATCAAAAGCGAATGGATTGGAAGTGGAACTGGGAGTGGACCACCAGCAGAGTTCAATATACACATCTCCTAGACTATAAATCGAACAATGAAGGGAAATAATTGGTCAAGAACTAGTGATCATTATCACCCTTTGAAGTGAAAGTTTATTGAGAGAAACAAAAACTTGGTTGCCTTTCCCCTAGAAAACTGAAATTAAATCTATGGCTTCCCCCCAATTTCTTGCTCTGCCAGTAACTGGAAATTCTCGAATTAAATAAAATAATGCCAGCCATTAATCAATCATTCTTACAGACCAAGAAACTCGAACTTCCCTCCACTAAAACTTCCTGTGTTAATGTTTAAATCTCTGTCTGTCTCAAAGGAAGTAAAACTTCCTTCTTCTTTTCCATATGATTTAAATTTATATTACAACTCACCTTGGCGGGCGAAGCGGACATGGTGGCATTGCTGCTGCTGGCCTGGGATTTGAAGGACTTGGCTGGGGACCTGGGAGGCAAGTGGCAACTGGTTACAGTTTCAGCTGGCCAAACGCTGATATTGCAAATGTCCGCACGGCTATAGAAGCTGTTGTTCATCTGGGGGAAAATAAAGAAAGGATAGAAATTAGATTTTTATGAAGAATAAATATAAATTTAAGTTAAATTTCTCTACTCATTAATCCCGAAATTCAACAACATTTTTCCCCGTTGTCCCTTTCAATTGTTTCGTTTTATTTGCGTCACGTTGAGCGCTCGGCTTGGGCTTCTTTTCATTTGCCTTCAATGAAGAAATAAATCACACGTTTCCCAAGTTAATTTCGTACTTTCCCATTTTTGACGTGCTCCGCGGCGATCGTTTTTCCTGGACCACGACATCATGCCATGTCTCTGGCGGTAGTCATCGATCGAGGGGCTAAGACTAAGGCTCTGGCTCAGGCTCAGGCTCAGTATTCCCGCCAGCCCCAAGTCGTCGGTCCCGAATCCGTGGTCTCAATCTCGAGGCTCACCTGGTAGTCAGTCCCGTTGCGAGCGACAGGAGCAGTATAGGTGCATGATTCGCTTTCATTAACCCAACTGCTTAATCATCCGGCAAGGTTTTCCATTTATTGAAAATGCCCCCCCTCCCAGGCCCGATCCCTCTGCCAATCCCTCGATCGACCGGCTCTCGACCAACTCCTTTCCGCGGAGTTACGGCAAACAAAACGCTTTTATTGACACAAGTCACAGACATGGCCACTAGACTTGAGCACTTTGGCACTTGACTGACTGTGGGAACTTGTCCAAAATAGTTGAACGGGGAACAGACTTCAGCTTGTGTTCCATAAACGACGGCGACTTCGATCTGAAGTGGATTTGACCGCGTTGCTTCCTCGGAGAGTTACAAAGGGATGGTTCTCAGTAGAGGACTCTTTAGAGGTTTTCCTAACATTAACTTAAGCGCTTTATTCTCCTTTTCTTTTTTTTCTAATACATATTTATTTATCTAAACCCTATCATTTCATTCCATTTACTGCAATCATACACTCACCTGCTGCAATTTGCCAAGATTTCCATTTGCCATATCAACAGTTTTCTCATCGACGCCCAGATCCTCTCCAGCCTCGCCCTCGTTGTTGTTTTGCTGTTGCTGCTGCTTGTTGCTGTAGCAATTGTTATTGCTAATGATGTGTCTGGTGCTGTTGGTGCCATCGCTGGCAGTGCCATTGCCATTGATTTGGAACTCCATCTCGGCGGCTTCCATCTGTGAGTGTATCTGCATCTGCAGCTGAGTGACTCGCGAGGTGGCCGAGGTCTCGGTGTGCCTGCCGTTGGAGTTGGAATTGGAGTTTGAGTTTGAGTTTGAGGAGGAGCAGGCGCTGCTGCTGTCGTAGTTGCTGCTTGTTGTGGCTGTTGCCGCTGCAGTTGCTGTAATGGTCGTGGTGGTGACTCCGCCCGACTCCTTGTTCTCCTTATCCGAGTCGTCGCTGGGCGGCAGTTTTCCACCCGTGGTAACTGTGGTCGAGGAAATAGCCGTCGACTGTAGACCATCTACAATGGATATGCCCGATGCTGTTCCTGTTGCCAATGTCGTTGCAGTTGCAACTTCCAATGTTTCTGTTGTAGCTGTCGCAGTCGCCGTGTAAAGCCAACCCTCGTCGTCGTCATCCGTTGAGGCATCAGCCGATTTCAGTATCTAATATGGTAGGAAAGTAGGAAAGCGGAGAGGGGGAAAGAGAAAAACGCAATGTAACATTAAAATCAGTGGTAACAAAATTCGCTAAAAGGAAAACCCAACGGCGGAGGAAACTCCGATGAAGATGAAGTGGTAGAAAATGAAGTTTAATTAGCGTTACTTGCGCAAAATGGCAAATTGTTGCGCCTGCAACTCCAAGTTGCTGCGGCTGCTGCTTCGGCCGATGCTCATGGGCAACATCTTTGAAGCCCCGCTTTGCTTGCCGACAGCAGCAACGCCTTCTCCATGACTTCTCTTTTCCATTCCCCTTGGACTGGTCTTTGTCTTTCTGCTGGCAATTTATTTCCATTTCGAATGGTGACGACCTCAGCAGTTGCCAAATGTGGGAGGAAGAGTAAAAAATTGCTGCTGCTGCAGGAGGAGAGCAGAATTCTTCACAGAAGTTGGAGTTGGAGTTCGTCTTCGAGTTGGAGATGCAGAAGAAGTCAGAGACAGGCAAACAAACAAATTAAGTCTGAATGTTGTCGAGTTAAAAAAGTAGAAAAAAGAAGGGAGAATGACATCTCCAAGGGATTCTTTTCTCAGTTGAAATTGATGACTTTACTTTTTACTTTACAACATTTTCGATATGATACTAATATTGTTATAAACATTAATTTTTGTTTTTAATATTCTTCAAATACTCTTTTGTATGTAAACAAATATTATGTGTTCCCTCGACTTTACCCTCAAATAAGTTTTAGCTCTACTTTTTCTTATAATTTATCTTCACTTCTTTGAAGTACTTTTTAAATATAGTTTCTATTCCGATAAATGATTAATGATCTAGTTGCTGATGGTGTTGTTTTAGTTGATGATGAAGACTACCGAATAATGGAATACAAAAGTTAATTAAGAAGTGGTTAGGCATGCCAAGAAACTATATATATATATTATATTTGTAAGTATATTCGGTTAGGTTAAAAGACAGCGAAATAGCAAGCTATCATGCTAATTAGTTGGCCAGAAAATACACTGGGGGAGAAGAGAGTAGAGACCGATTCCCAACTTTGCATTGATGAACGTGACCCCGACACCTTTTGAGGTTCCAATGGTTCCGACCGTGGAACGAATCGTTTCCCAATGATGATTCGCCGACGACCCGTAACCGAGAGAAGGAGAGAAAGATCGGTACTTACGTCGCCGCCAGCTCCTCGACGACGGATCAGGCTGGGATCCTCCTCGCTCTGGAGGTCACTGCCCGCCGCATTCCCCTGCTCATTGTCCGTGTCCAAGTGCTTGAAGTAGAAAATGGCGCAATTCTTGGACTTGCGATTGGATCGATTGAACTTTGAGGTGTCGTTGTGATGATGACGCGTCTTCCTCAGTCCCAGCGGCGACTTGTTCAGCTCGTGGCCACCGAGTCCTCCATAGCCATGGCCATGGCCATGAGCATGACTGCTGTTCCCGCTGGTGTGCGAATTCGGCGTGATTACGGCCACGGCAATGTTCTTGTTGTGCATTTTATTGCTCAGATTGTGGTGATGGCGCTGCTGCAGCAATGCACTGCTGCTGCTGCAGTCGCCTTTGATGATATTGCCGTTCTGTGGCATCTCGGCAAGATTTAGATTCAGGACCCTTCGGGCACTGGTAGCTATCAGCGGCAATCCCCGCCTGCTCAGCTGCTGCACCTGCTCAAAGTCACTGCTCTCCGAGTCCGCCTCGAAATCGGTCAGTGTGGCCGCTGTACTGGGACTGGCCTGGTGGAAATGGTGATTCACCTGTCTCCACGATCGCTTCGCGATCAGGAAATCCACCACATCGGTGCCCAGCAGATCGTCCTCTTCGTCCTCTTCTTCTAGCTCCTCGTCGGCCTCATCGCCGGGCTGAATGCAAGTCAAGGAGGGAGTGAAGGAGTTGGTTTGATTGGTTATTGGGTCAGGAGAACCTGGGGTTCAAGGGTTGATTCAACACACGCATACACACAAATTTTGAACACTTAATGCTCTCCCTTATATGGAATTTTGGGTTTTTTGGTAAAGAGTGCAAAAGGACAGTGCCAAAGAGAGTGAGGATAATTTTGAGGGTTCCCTGAACTTTGGTTTATAAAAGGGTTTCTTCTGGATAAACATTTTTCAGATAGGTCATCTAGTCTAGTCTTCTGTTGGTTATTCTTAATTTTTAAAAGATTTTCCAAGTGGCCGAATTTTCCTTTTTCTTATAATCCAATTTAAAAGATTTTTTATACTCTTTAGCATATTCTCTTTTAGCTAAAACTTCTTTATTCTTTGCTTAAAACTTGTTATTTTGGTTTCTGCTTCTCTGCCTCAAAATGATGACCAAAAAAGTCTGCAACATCATTTGCTAAGTATTCTGTTCTGCCATTTATGGTTTGCTTGCTGGCTTAACGTTTCTTTTTAGGTTTCTTCTGCTAATCGGGGTTAGCTGGAGCTGGGGGTTAGGTGGGGTCAGGCCAAGAAGTTGACAATACTGTGGGAGGAGGCATGCAACTAAGCTAACATCGCAACAACGACAAGTCAAACAAACAAACAAAAAACAAACAAACAGCAACTACATACAACATACGAAGGAATATGCAAATCTTTCCGATTTTGCTTCGAATTCAAATACAGAGGCCAGACTTACCTTTTGAGGTGCAAGACAATCGCGTGGCTGATCCGCTGACAGAGACTCTGACTCAGCTTGGGATTTGTTCTGGGACTCTTCCTCCCCGTCCAGGCCACAGACTATTTGAGTGGCTGCTATCTGGCAGCGCTGCAGGATCAGTTCCGACGCGGATTCACCGCCGACCGGTAGGCTATTCTCAAGATCTAGATCCGAGTTGACCTCGTTCAGATCGTCCTCGGTAGCTTCGCCCTCGTAGCCAAAGGAATCGTCTTCGGTATCTTCCTCCTCTTCGTCGTCGTCATCCAAGCCGTTCTGCAAGGAAACAAAGATGGAAAATATATCTTAGCTGAGGCCATTTTCAATTCAATAAAGCTGTGAATATGACTTTTAATTGGCCAACACTGTCTGTATCACTCGTGTGATCTTTAATGTTGGCCTGGGAAAATCCGGTCTCCTTTTCATTTACTCTTCCTGCTTCCATCACGTAACATTTCCTTCTCTTCCTCTAAAATTATAATTGCTTTCAATTGTCGACACACGAAGCTCTCGCCTCCGATCAGCGGGTGGACTCGGACATGGACACAGACAGGCAGACAGACGGGGAGACAAATGGACAAACACTTGGCCAGACAGATGTCAGATACGCCAAGAGGCGAGAAAAACGTTTGTTGTTCATACTCTACCCGAGGTTTAAGATTTTCCAGGGGTCTCTAGGCAATATAATTAATCAGCTTGAAGTTAATAAGAACAAAGAAGGACAAGATTAAATTCATAAATAAAGAAAACAAAAAATTATAATTGCTAAAGATTTTTTCCCTGCTAAAAAATAAGTATATTTATTAATTTATTAAATTTCAATGCCCTCTGTTTGTAAGAGTATTTAAAGCTTCATCATTTCCCTAACTTTTCCTTTTCTTTTTCTTGTCTCCGCCCACACACGCACACACAGAAGTGAGAGGCGTTCGTTGGGCGTCTGAAAAAAAGAAGGCCTTGGCGGCTTTTCATAAAATGTTTTCGCTCTTTACAAGAACTGTTAAGGAAAAATTCGCCCCCCCCTGGGCTAACCTCAAGTGACCTTGATCTATCCATGGCTCGGAATTACACTCGACCAGCCATGTTTTCTTAGCACTCTATAAAATAAAACTAACGAAATTCCACAATTAACCCGCGAGACCTCACCCCTCTTTGACGATCAGCAATCAGCTGGGGAATGGGAATGGCTTTTATGGCCATCAGATGCTTTAGCTGGGCAATTTAGTGCTTGTTTTCGCTTTTCGCCTTCTCGGATTTGCGTAATTTTGTTAATTTTGTTAATTTTGTTCATTCCATTGGATCCATACACATTCCATTGGAGGCCACTACTCGCCGAAGGTCGCTTTAAACATCCTAAACAGCTTATTCTTCAAAGATATATACACCAGATTACGTAGAGGTAATTGTCCAGATGATTTATGGACGAGGATGGTGCTCTCACCTCTTAAATGGCGCCTTTGAATTGTTTGTGTTTATGGTAAAGGGTGGAGGAGGAGGAGGCAGCCCTCAGCTCCTGAGCTGGGGAAAAACTGTGTAAATGGACCAAGTGTTGTAAATAAACAGGGAAGTAAAAGGGGGACGAGTCACTCATCAAAAGTGATGGCAGGTAAACAACTACAAACAAAGAGCTGGACTGGCGAAAAGGTGTTTGAGGGGCAGATCTGACTGGCAGATCTTTCATAACAAAATGGAAAACTATTATAATTTGTTTCGAAACAAATCGTATCTGTGTTTCGGATCAAAGAATCTTTTGATTATTTACTAATTTGTATCTCTCCAAATCAAATTCATTGGATCTCTGATAGTTTTCCTTTTTTCTCCACCTGATCTGGTTTCTGAGCTTTCTCCCAATTAGCATAACACCCGCATTCAGTGATGCAATCTCTGATCTTCCATCCCAAATCTCTACGCTTTCATCTCAATCTGTTTAAGCCCTCAACTTAACTAAATGGAAAACAAATTAAATGGAAAACTCCGTTGATAAAACGGTAGAGGGAATACACAAGAATAAACTTATTAATGAAATCCCCAAATAATCTTGTTATGCTTTTCGGTTTAAAGAATCAGAGTCTACATAATGTTGGATTTATGTTATGCCCGAGTAGGTAGAGGAAACGGGAAAGTCAAGATTTCGTTTAGAAAGATCTTTTTCTCTCCCTCCTCAGAGTGCCTCTATTTTACCTGGAAATTAAGTTCAAGGGAAGAACGTGTCGTGCCAGTCGCTTAGCACCTCATTTACACCAGAAAGTGGATTCTCCAGGAACTAGTATCTCCATTCCCATTCCAATGATACTGATCTCAACACGCAATCCCCAGCCATGTCACAATTTTGTTGTCATTGCGGCGACAATAAACTGGAGCGATAAGAATCGATATATGTATATCTTTTCTTGACTAAATTGTGTGGGAAATTGTCTTAAACTATTGCCACTGTGTTTGGATTGTGTTTAAAATTATGAATTTCTCACACGCCGGCGATTAATTATCGTAAACACTGGCTGGCATATCGTCAATATCAGGTTTTTGGGAAGAGGGGAGAGGTGGGTGCACAGTCTTCATTAGCATGTGATTGTATGACTGTAATTATCGTGCAATAAAAACGTGAGTTGCATTCATCGGCAACCAACTTCTATTTATTTTCTATTTATGCCAGACTTTTCGTCACAGATATCAAACGTATAGAGGGGGCAGGGGCGGTGGTGCATGCAAAGAAGTAACTATTTATGAGGTTGCTCTGCAAGTTGATCGATGGGTGATGATGGGTGAGGCAAGACATGAAATTTATAGGCAGACCATTAAGCGGATAATTTCGTCTATGAGTCTTTTTTTTAGACAGGTTTCTTGGGCAATTTTAAATTATTTATATATGTATTTTGGAACACAGAACAGGTAGGGCAATCACGGTGAGGTATTTGTATGCAAGAATAATATACAATAAGCTTATTCTATAAAAGGCACCTTCTCTGATATTTTCCCCAATTTTCCCTAGGCTATAATTTCTCAAAAATTACTCAATTCACCACAAAAAATTTAATGAATTTTAATCCAGCGGCGACAGCACAGCACCAGGCAATATCCTCAATAAAACAAAGCTAAAAACTGGATAAAAAAAAAAACTATCCAATGGCGCGACAAAAATTGCAGACACAACAACAAATGCATAGCATTAACAACAACATTAGGCAACAACATGAGAGCGTTGATAACCCGCACATAGGAGCAACAACCACAACAACGAGTAAGCTGAGCAGCATGAAAAAACTTCCAAGTCATATGGAAAACGAGCAAACATGCATCCAGAGAGTTTTCCATACCACAGATTTTCCCTCCCCCTCAACAAAAACAAAAACAAAACTCCACAACAGCGACAATATTATTACTTTCATTGTTGTTGTGTTGTTGCCAGTTGGCGGTTGCTGGTTGCTGCTGGCCGCACGGCAAACATTTCCTGGTACAGCGACGACGACGACGACGTCCACAATTTAGCTCAACTATTACAAATCGCATTAGATGCTAAATTTAGCAAGAGAGGGAGAGCACAAAAAGTGCAGACATTGCAACTGAAATTGCAACTGCAGCAGGCCACAATGTCTGCATATTTCCACCTTTGGACATCTGCCGATACCCGGGCTGTTTCTCGATTCTGACCCTAATCGGTGGACGGACTCCACTCCGGGGCTCCTATTTACCCAATATCTCGGCATGGCGTGGGAGTGGGTGTTGCTGTTACCCACGCGCTGCCAGTCCCCACGCAGAGCCGAGATGCTAATGCCCGATTCTTGGGCCACGCAATTGCTCATAATTTGCAGGTTGCTGGCTTGCCAGCAGTTGGGGATTAGGGGGTACACTCAACATAAAAATCCTCCCAATAACATGCATTTCGACATAAAACATAAGCAAAGGTGTTGCCTGCCTCATAATGGAAATGAAATATTGACAATTGAAGGTGAATCAAAGACGAATCAAAGGCTGGCGGGGAAGACAAACACAAAAACAAAAGGCAGTTAAACAAAAGTCGCAAGTTGACATTTGGCAAATGTCAGTTGCAGTTTGCATTTGCAGCTGCCGACAGACAGACAGCACAATAAATAGCATTTGGAGATGTCGCAAATGCGCCACACGACACCGACACTGGAGCAGGATCCCATGGTGTTTGCTCTCGTTTGTTTGGATTTTAGGGGAATCCCCCCTTTCGCATCTCTCCCTATTCCACACTCTTGCGAGAAAAATTCTCATAGTTCAATCTACATGGAGATCTGGGCAGCGTTTAACCAACAGCTGCTGGCAATTTGCTTTTGTTTCTGCTACATTGTGTTATCTTTGGCTTTTCTTTATGGCTTTTCCGACCCATAAATCAATGGCCCGAATCCAGCCCAGAAATCAAGGCAGCACCGGACGATGATCGCAGTTCCAATCTTTTGGCCGTGATAATACGATACACCTCCTAGATCGACTCATAGCTGGCATAAAATAATGAACCATTCAAGTGGCTGTTCGATCATTAGACGGGGTAATTGAAAAACCCGGGGAAAAGCGAGCCAAGAAATAAACCCCAAGGAATATGGAGAAGCCGGCCAATTTGAGCCAATCATTATTTGAGCCAGAAACTAGACCAGCTAACGGTTGGCGTTGCACACGTATTATAAAACCATTTCTCTCTGAGCCACCCAATTTCGGTTTTGATTTTCGCTACCAACTCTCGGGCCGTTGCAGGCCAACAACTTTTTGCCAAGATCAAGCAGCTAATTACATTTTAGCCAACGAAAGTGAGACAGTCTTTGTTTTTTTACCATCAAAATCCCATTGTTTTCTTCCGTATTTGTTGTTGTTTTTTTTTTTCTATTTTCGTGGGTGTGTCAAGGCTTATATTTTACATAATTATTGTGATTTAATTTTGCGCTGCTTTCCGGGACATGCAACGTGCGCAGCGTCGTGCTCTGTGCAACCTGCAACTAGCAACTTGCAACATGTGTAAGCCATCAACATTCGGTATGCATATTAAATTGCAGTTCCGATTCGATTCCGACGTGACTGCCAGCTAAATGGCCCAAAGCCACTCCCCACCGCCGCCGCCCCCCCATTATTATGCGATTTGAAAGCCTCGTTTTCGTATTTCGAGTAAAAAAAAACAAGAGGAAAAAATTTAAAAAAAATGAAATTTGCATTTCGATTGATCGGTTTCTTGGGTGTGGACCTGCGGACTGGTAGCAAGTCTGCAGATTGATTTATGTCGGGTCTCTGACTGATGTCGATGATGAGCGGCCGGCCAATTAAATTCATAAATATTTGTTAACAAAATACCAACTTTGATGGACGCTAATTGGCGGCATTGCCAATTAGTAACATTAGAAAAATGATGACAGCTCGTCACTCAAGGCCCCAGCATTCGATTTCCTTCTTTGATTATACTCCCAGAAAATTCAGAGATCCCAAGACGTTTCCCTTTCAGTCGACACAGATGTTTCCCAGCCTCCAACAAAGTTCAACCTTCAACCCGATGACGAGCAAAGGTCTCTCTGGTTTCTGGTTTCTGGTCTGCTAAACAAACACAATTTCCCAAGAATAAACAACGTAATTCCAAGGCGAGAGGAGGTCGAGTCTCGCGATATAATAACAATAATCATCGCCATAATGGGGCATAATTCAATGCAATTCAACTGCATTTGTTTATCGAACTTGTTGCGGTTGCCACTTGCAACATGTTGGGCCTGCTGCCCTTTTTTTTATGTGTGTGGGAAACATTGCTGTGAAGCTAAGAGATAAAGATACCAAAAAAAGGAGAATAAAACATAGAGCACCTGGGAAAAGCCTGGGAAAATAGCTAGAGATCTTGGGTATATTCTTCCAGAAACTAAAACAGAAGAATAAATAAATAAGGAATAAATATCAATAAAAGTACAATAAATTCTGCAAACTCTCAGGAAAAACTTCCCTAAAAAACAATGTTCTTTAGTTAGTTTAGGCCATTCAACCCAATAAGCTTCCCTATAGGGCATCCATCATCCCTAACCCATCCTCATTTCTCCTGGTGTTGCCATGATTATTACCAACAGGCACGTCGTAAATTTGATTTGGTTTATTTTCATTTGGCCCTGCTCTCTGCACATTTCGGTCACTTTCATTTGGTTTCGGTGCTGATTCCGTAGCTGATTTCAAAGTTTACCGTCTTGCCGTTGACTTTTGTGAACTCGCGGAGCTCCTTCATGATTTCTCCTCCTCCACCATCACCACCACCACCGTTGAGGGCGCATAAATTTCACTTTTACTTTTCGCAGTTTTGATTTTTATATTGCTTTAGATATAAATACATTTCTTTATGGCAGCTACTTAAAGCTTAACCCCAATTGCTGCTGCTGATGCAGCGGAGGAGGGGTGGATTTTCGCGGCGGGGAAACTCTATTGAGCGAAGCCGTGAGTTTATTACGAAATTTTGGTAAATAGCAAAGTGCAGTTGGGAAAATAAATTATTTAAATTTTGGCAAAAACAAATAATTGTCTTTGGTTAAATCTCTGGAAATTTCTATAAATTCTTTAGGTGCCCTTAAAAAAATAAATATAAAAATTATAAGAAATAGCAAGATCTAGTTATGTTTTTAAAAAATCGTTATTTTCCCATGCTGCCTCGCATTTCT
Source organism: Drosophila mayri (assembly GCA_008042485.1). Taxonomy (NCBI): domain Eukaryota; kingdom Metazoa; phylum Arthropoda; class Insecta; order Diptera; family Drosophilidae; genus Drosophila; species Drosophila mayri. The sequence goes on along the minus strand of VNJN01010068.1, from coordinate 369,280 downwards.
CCCAGTGCATAATACACTTGTGACATATCCGTCTGGCCCTCGTCCGTTTCGCTATTTTGTTTTTATAGTCGCCGCCTTCGTTTGAAGTCTTGGCCTGATCTCGGGGCAGCAGCTAATCTCAGCTTGGCCAGAAATTGAATGCATGGCCAAAATATGGAGCAGCGAATGCCGCCTGCAGCTACCCCCGCACAGACCCCCTCCCAGATGATGGCTAAATGTGGCCAGGAAAGTGTTGAAAATTGCCAACTGGATCGGCCCACATACACAGATTAACCATGAAGCGATCCCGCGGGGGATGCAAATTATTGCATCAGCAGCGAGCGGCGGCGCTGGAAAATGAAATTGTTTCAACTGCAACAAGGAAAATCGGAAAATCTTAAAGAGGACGCCGTGGCGGGTAAAGGTGGATAAAAGCCTGCCCGAGGCGAATCAATTCACAGCACAAAAAAAAGGTTAGCTTGCCCCACAGCCGGCGGTCCACCAATAGGGAGGGGAAGGGAGGAGGAGTGACTCTCCGATCAGGAGCAGACTTCTCAGCCAGTGCGTGCCTCGAGTGAATTACTTCTTACCACTCGGCCCCACTTCTACTGCAAATTACCCGCAATTAAGAGGGGAGAATATGGAAAACGCTTTCCAATTACCAGGTGAGGGGAGCGAACGGAGAGAACTTTAACCAGGAAGCATTTAGAGCTCCGAAGAGGATCCACAGCCCCGCAGGAAACTGGGTCATTGTGTGTGCCTATGATGCAGAATTGACTTTCACTTTATTTCTAGACACGAAGCGGATGCCAGAAGGGGAACAGAACGATCAGTAAATGAGGTGGAGATTGCCCCGTGGTGGTGAATCAGAAATGAAATGGGGATTAACTTAGGCTATTTAAGACAAACCTAATTGAAACTACAACTTCTCAATTTATCTATTCTTTAAAGCCATTATCCTAGACGGAACTTCCCATCGAACAGGAACCGAAAGCTAAAGACACGCCTCATCGTCAAAGCGAAACTCTTTCAATCTTTCTCCCAAGTTCGGAATTGAATTGCATTCAGTGCCGCGCCGCTTTCCCAATACATTTCTTGTCGCATTGCCGGCATTTTCACTAAATGAATTAATTAAATCACAAAAACGTAATTAGAAATTTCCACAATTGGCAATGCGAAGCAACGTTAACGTGCGAGGAAAGCGGCGCCAAATGCATTTTCTTTCTTTCTTTCGTTCATTCCAAGAATCCCTGGCATCTTTGAGTGCTTTTCCCTTGCAGGCAGACAGTTTTCTTTTTTAAGTTTTATTTCCTAGAAGATAATCTCCAGAGTGACAAGGGCACACCTCGCCCTGTCTGAGGTTATTTTTGGGAAAATCCCTAATCGATTCAAGTTCATGTAGATGAGCCATAAATTCTGCGAATACTCAACAGTTTCTATAGTTCAGGAAGATATATATCGGTGATCTATAAATTGGTTCAATAAATTCATGAGACTTACCGCTGCCGAACTGCGTTTCCTCAGCAGATTGTCCAGGCACAATTGCAGTTCAAATGCCTTTAGATAAAGCAGATGATAGCGATCCCTCAGTCGCTCCAAGTTTCCCTCGCCCTTCTTGGAGGTGGGATTGCTGTGGTTACTGGGAGCTGTCTGCGCTGCTGTTGCTGCTTGGGGTGTGGTCACCGCCGGATCGGAGGCAAAGCCACTGCTCAGGCTGCTCGACTTGGTGGCCGCCGACTCGCTGGTTGACTCACTGGAGCAGTTACTGGTCAATGAGGCGGGTTGCTGCTGACTCGACAAATGTTGCTGCTGCTGCAACTGTTGCTCCTTTTCCGCGGCTCGAATGCAAGAGCTCACCACTCGAGCGTGTGATACAATTTCATGGTACAACACCTGGAATGAAAGGGGAGATTAAAAAGGTGTCTGTTGTGGGCTGAGCTTATGTGGCTAACATGACGTATACTTGATATGCCCAGGCGGCTAATTGATTGGGCCTACTCAGGGTGAAGGGAGAGGTAAAGGGAAAGGAGCAAAAGGTTAGAGAAAGGCTTGACTTAAAAGGATATATGGTTACAGTGGAATTTTGCCCGTTTTTCAAGTCATTTGGGGCATATTAACGAGTTTATTTTATGACTAAAATGCATTTTAAAAGCAAAACCTATAAAAATCCAGACTCATAAACATACATATACATATACATATATATAAGGCTCTTAGGTTGATTTCTTTAAATAAATATAATTTCCTCTGTCTAGGCCTTATTAATCGATTCTTAAATTACTTTTTGTATCTTTAAGCCCACAAATAACTTCCAAATCTGGGAGGTAGCCTTTTCCTATCCTCTGCAAATCACGCAATCGGAAAGTTTTCCAATTCCTGTCTTAACGTTAAACGCCCATCTGCCGCGATATGCCATCGCTCATTTGTCACTTTAACAGCTGCCTCCGGGTTATCCTCCCAACCCCAGCTCCATCTCCAAAGGTCAAGCTGGAAAATCCCATGCATTGCATAAGCTCTTCAGTGCCATTGTTTAGCGATTAATCACAAGTCCGGAGGGAGAGCGATATTCAATTTATCAAACATCAAAAAAATAATTACAAGACAATTGACGCCGAGGGTTCAGAGGTGGAAATAGGCGGAAAGTGACACCCACACATGGTCCCAGGCAAAGGCGAATCGAAGGAAACTCCCAAGCCGGCTGGCTGGCTTCCACAATCTTGGACATTGATCTCCATACAAACAGTTTAACCCCAGCGAACTCTTGCGTCACTTGCAAACTGGCAAAATATTAAAAAAAAAATCAACAAAAAAAGTAACGTTTTCCTTTTGGAAATTAGAAATCGATAAATACCCGTCGCAGAGAGAGACTCTTAGAGACAACCTCTTCACCTTAAGCGTTTATTTATGGCCCCAGACACACATCCTTGCTCAACTCAACTCCAAAAGCCAAGAAAACGGAGCCCAGTCAAGCATAAATTTTAATTTTCACCTGTTTGATGTCTTCATTGACTCCCTTTCCAAGCTGCCAGCAAATTGAAATGTCGCAGAGAAGCCTGCAAATTTATGGAAATGATTTCCTTGGACAGCTAAGCTTCTCTGGCGTAAAGCCAGCTCCCCTCCTTGATTTACTTCAGTTAATGGCCAAATTGACACTCAAAGGCAGCTACCAAAAAAAAAAAGGAAACCCTGCCACAAATCTCGTCTGGCATTTTCAGTTTGAAGAATGATCCGAGAAAGCTGCGCTGCGAATAAGATTTATGGGGAAGCTTTGGAAAATCGGAAAATCTTCCCCTTTCTCTGCTCTTCGAGTGGCGGGAAAGTTTTGAGGGGCTGCCTTTTCTTTTTCAAATAACTTTATTTAGTAAATGAAATTTTTACTTAATTAATGATTTGAAATTGAAGGATTTTTCAGACAAATTTTGTCCCCATATTGTTTATTTCTTAATTATTTAAAGCTATTTCTTTACTCTGTGAAAAGTCAGCCAATTTTCTGCATCGTTACGACAACTTGCAAATTGTTTTGCATTATGATTTTTATCATTAAATCTAATTATAAGACAGCAGACAATAGAATTCTTTGGGGAAGCAGAGAGACATGGGCTTGGCCTGCTTGGTTAGGTAAGTAGATAGATAAGTGAGCCCCAAACTTAACCAACTCGAGTCGAAGTCACTGAAGAAGACTCTGTGCGCCGCTGGCAAGAACAAAATAAACTTTGGAAACTCTTGGGCGAAGACGCTATGAGTGAGTAAGACCTCAAAGGTAACATGGAGTGGGTGTGGAAACAGAAGAACCGCGGAGGAGGAGCCGGAGAGGCAGGTGTGGGTTTGCTTATTTGCGATACTTGGGGCTCATTACCAGAATTGAAAGACCAGAGAGAGAACCCGGACCCCCACCCGAATCTGAATCCGCATCCGAACCCAACCCAGCCAAGACTCAACCTCTGGCCAAGAGCCAGTCTAAGCCACAACATTGTATGTCTTTTTTTTTTTTGGAGGAACGCCTTTCTCTTTGTTTTCCGTCTCGATCCAACTGAGGCTGAACCACTCCCAATCTTGGCACGACTCCGGGCCCAGGTCTAGCCCGACTCGGGCCATTCGCCGCCACCGCCGCCACCCACTGAATCGAGGAGCGCTGGAAATATGAGAATTTAGAATGCAGATGCAGAACTTTATGCAAAATTCGTGACTAATCTGCGCGCGCCGCCTGAACTTGAGGAGCAGCCTATGTTGCAGGGGCCACAAGTATTTCATATTTGATTTATTTTTTATTATTTCTCCCCTCCGCTGGAGAGGTCTCAAGATTATTGGTGAGCGTAGGAAATAATAAAAGAAATCAGGGAAAACAAATTGGAGTCAGTGCGACGAGAGTTCTCCTTCAGATTGAAATCTGATGCAGAAAATAAAAAAAGCGAACTCGAGAGAATGGCAAGAAAAGTGAATGTGTTGTGCGGCCTTTTTTCCACAGTGGTGTGAAAGTGTCGGAATAAGAAGAACCTCAATATCTTGGCGTGATTTGGCAGAAATTGTTTAAACTGATTGAGGAGATGCCAAAGAAGTGTTCCCAGAACTTGAAGATGAAGCTCCAAAAAGGTTATTGATTTAATGCGATTACCTATGGTACAGTCAAAGATCAATAAAAGTTAAAGAAAGTTGAGTTACGAAATTTGTTAGGCATTTTGTTATTAAAAAGGTTTTTGTTTTGTATTCCAATTATATTTCTAATCCTTTTTACTACTTTATTTATTTTTTATACAAATACTAGACAAGTATAAATATTTTTTTAAGTATTTTGAAGCTTCTTTAGTGATGTATAATGTTTGTTATTATTTTTTAACATTTCTTTTTGGTAGAAATAATTATTTTACATATTTAAAAATTATGATTAATGCTTACATTTACTCGGCTCATAATTACAGAAATTTTTTAAAAATGTTCCCCCTTGAAAAATTCATTTTTCTTCTAAACGTTTTATTTTCTTTCGGCTAATTTGCCTTTCTCCACCTCTGCTGCCTCATTTTTATCGACTTAGTCAGAGGAATTGCAACACATTTCTGGGCACTGAAACGATTTACACTATCTTCCAAAAGTTTGCCTACCAAATGCGAGTTTTCCGCCTCGTTTTCCTCGCATTTCCTCATGATGCCTATTCATGCGAAATGTTCATCGCCCCTCGTCGCCCGTTGAAATCGCCGGAATAAGTTCCTCTAATGCGTGTGGCTATTTTTACTATTTTTACCAGCCGCCGCCGCCGCCGCTGCTGGGCACGTCGCGTATCTATATCTCTATATCTCTCTCTCGAATGCCCAATGTCTGATGTCTGCGGCGAGGTTCGTTGACTCAGAGGCAGAGGCTTTGTTGTATGTAATTCCGCCATCGGTTTTTTCGGTTGAGAATGACCAAAGAGTTGGGCAATCGGAATCCGAATTGGCTACACCGAAACTATAGACACTATTGGAGAGACCACAGAGAAACGGCAACAATAATGCCCACGGATCTCGTACATTCATTATCGGAAATGTCAGTGCGTGACCTCGACCGCGTTTTTAGAATTTTACAATTTTCGTTTCTTTACATTTTATCGGTCTTTGGTCTTTCGGTCCCAGGCAACGCCTTCAGTTATTATTGTCTGATTCAGCCTCCCCCCCATTGTTGATATTTTGAATAGAACTTTACAAAACTGTTGAAAATTAAGCATGGACTTTGATAAATGTCCGCAACTGTGGCGATTAAAAATTCTTAAAAGTCGCACCCATAACGTGGGTAGGTTTGGTCTTTGGGTCATAACCTTAATAATAATTAGACTCTATTCAGAATAAAAAAGAAAGACACTGTGCTAATTGTTATTCCATTAATCAAGCGAAACACCTTTGAAATACTATCAAATCGCCATAAATCTCTTCTCAGAAGTAGCCAAATTTATTGCCATTTTTTTCACAAGCAGGGATAAAGTCAACAACCCAGAAAAATTCCACCCAGAAATGTGTCTCTTAGAGAACACATATTTCCATCCAAGATGTCAAATAAATTGGGAACGCACGAACAGCAAATAAATTTCGTTGCTTCTCATTTTTTATTTTTGCAAAAACATTTTTATGTGAAGTAGTCACGACATTTGGAACACTTCCAAATCGCACCAAAAATAGAGTTCAACGAAATTAGAAATTAGACAGAGGAGGAAAATCTGGCGGCGGCGACTCTAATTACCCAAAGGAGGAAAACTGCTGGAAGCTGGGGAGCGGCCAAGGCGAGACAAATGGGAAGCGGAAGGGAAGAACTGTTCGGTCGCCGGGTAAGGTGAGATGATGATTTTCTCCAACTGAAAGACGAACCCGGAGGGGCAATTAATCAGCTGACCCAGAAAGCCACTCAACAGCTCTCTTAGAGCCAGAGGAATTGATGTCGTCGACGTGCTGGGACCAAATGCACCGGGAATTAACTCGGACAGGGTAAACCGCTTTGAAGTCGGGGATCCGACTCTGAGAATGTGTGAAGAAGAGAGTCTGCAGTTAGAGCCCGACTTGGCCTATTGAGTAACATACACAGGAGTTGTGGTTTGGCCTCCTCCTACAGAATCTCCTCCTCCGTTGACATAATCACGTCCAAAGTGTCACGTTCACAGATGATGGCCGCCGGAATCCCGTCTCGTCTCGGTCTTTGGCTTTTGTTGGCATCACGTTCAGTCTGAAGCCATGCCGCAGAACAAGTTTGTCGTGAAAATCTGTGTTTTCTGTTGGTGTTTTCATTGTGGTCTCATTAGAAACATGTTACATGGAAACTGATTATGAAATTGCTCAACTCTCTTTAACTGTTCCTTGTAATTAATTTCAATGAAATTAGGAAAAACGCTTTTTCGGTTTGATATGGTGTGAACGAAGTGTGACTTTGGAGAAGTAGTAAAAAACGTTAAGCTCTCTCTTTTTCAAACTTGAACTTTCTAGTCAGCTGAAGAGTGATTAGTTCTTGTAACCCTCTCACGTTCTGAGTTTCTTTTGGGGCAAAGAAAGGTTGTGAGAAATTTTATTAAAGTGTCTTTGGTTATTTTTTATATGTTACTTTAATCTTTCAAGGCAATAAAAACTGAAACTGAGAACTCCCTCGTAAATCTATTACTGACAAAGCTTAACCCCAATTAATCCTTTAAACCTTGAACTGATAGCTGATGACAGCCTTATCTGTGCCACTAGATTCAGCCCCCAATCAACCATTTGACCTTCCTGCCCGAACTTATCTGTAGAATTTCATGAGACCTTCATTCGCTTTAGAATAGAACTGCAACTGAACAATTAAAGATAATTTTCCGAAGCAAATGATGCAGCACTCTGGCTGTGGGGCACGACTCACCCAGAAAAGTGCCTTGCCCCCGAGGGGAAGAGTGATTCAGAAAGCGAAATCGTTCGATTCGATTAATTGCACATAATTAGATACCAACGCTAAGCTAATCAGGCTTAAAGCGAAACTGAAATCAAGATATACACACAAAACTATGGAGGCCACCACCTGGACATTGTCGCGAAATCCCATTTGGTCATGTCGCTGACCCGGCTGAACTGTCAAAAATTGTGAAAATGTATGGAAAATGTATGGAAAATGTATGGAAAATGCCATTGGCAAATGCATTTCCTCCACTGCTGTCCATGTCTCGTTTTCCATTTTCGGCCATGGGAATCAATCATGAAAAATATGCTGGCCATTAACAATTGGATTTGAAATCTGACTCGGGATTCGGATTTGGATTCGTCGTTGTACATCCAACATGTGTCCATGTGTGCGCCAAACAAATGGCAATTTGTTGTTGATTTTTCCTCAATAATTCAAAATATTTGATTTACTTTCGCCTCGTGCCGCATTTGACAAGTTTCATTGGGGTTTTGTTTTGGATCGATGCCGCCTCGAATGGATACAAGATCGGTGTGTGGAGTGGCCAGTCGATCCAATCCAGTTTTGTCTTCATCTCCGATACGTTCTCTCCCTCGTTCACCCAGATAATATTCGAATATTCGAATATATTCAGGCATTTAGGCGTGAATTTGACACCACTCGAGTTTGGTTTTCGTGTGGTCTGCACTCCATCTACTCTGATTACCAAACTTGGACCTGGCCGGCTCCTCATCAACACTTTTCGGACTTCTCTTTTGGAGTGCAATTAAGATGCTGGCTGACACAAAAAGCACAAGCTGAAGCCAAAGAGAGGCCGGCGGACAAGGTCACAAGTATAGTTACCAGGTGGCGTCAATTACCTTACGGGGGGGAGTGGCAGTAGGAGGCCCAAGGCTTTGGTGCCGATTAACCCCTGGCTTTGGCTGCCCAAATTGAGCAACTAAATCGCGGACAATGAATCGTTTATTATGCGACTTTCATTTGATTTTCCAGCAGTGGTTTTCAAGCCTTGTCTTCTCTTTTTTTTCAGGGTTTTCTTTTTTGGGCCAGCGGCAATTAAAATAAGATTATTACCAACGGTGGTTTTGCCGGCTTTTCTTCGGAGGTTTTTTTTTTTTTTTTTTGTTAGCTTTGTTGGCTTTGGTCAATGTACTATTACAGCTGGTGGAAAATCACTTACCGGCCAGCCCAAAAGGCTACCCAAAACCGAAACAAGAAACCACCTGAACTAAGCCCCTCCTAACGACTTGTTAATTGTGTAATAAATAGAAAGCTGAAAGCGGTAATGCAACCCGAAACTGAGCCGCAATAAAGGGAAAGAGAGATGCAGCAGTGTGGTAATAATGGAAATTTAATACTGAGAAAAGCATGAAATATGCATTCGGAGATCCTAATGTCAGCTTTTAAATTTATTTTAATTATTAAAGAAAATCAATCGCTGTCTTCTCCATTTTAATTCTGTGTTCCTTAAATTAATAACAATTACGTTTATTGGTTTTAGGCTCTAGTTAAACCCCAACTCTCTAGAGAATAAGCTTCCCAAATCCCAGCTTGACATTTAACCATATTGAGTGGCCATAAAAGACAAATTTTCATACCCATAATTATGAGCCGGCCATGCAGCCAGCTGCCGCAGAAAGATCTTCCAGCTGAAGATAAACGCGCAGCAATAAAAATAACTGAAAAATGACATCCCGAGGGGCAAAACAAAAAAAAAAGAAAAGAAATTAAAACCAAACGGATGAAGAAAAATGGCAAACAAATTTTCGTTGGTTATTTCGTTAACATTGCAAATGAGAGTGTGGTCCAGGGATTCGCTTAATATTTATTTTGTCGGGGAGGGATATCCTCAGGCCTGGAGCAGGCCTTTTGAAGATCCGCGACTGCTGCGGAACAATGAAAGCCTCGCCACACTTCACTTTCACTATCTTGGCTCGGCTCGGCTTGGCAGATGGAACATGCCGCCTCCCATCGGACCCCATCCGATCCGTTTCGATCCCAGATCCCATCGAGTTTTCCCGCCATTACGACACCTCAATTTGCGATGCAGCGGCTTTGGCTTCCTATGCCCAGAAGCCATGAAAATCTTAACGGGAAAAAACCACACGGAGCCATCAACTCCTCCCCCTTTTTTTTTGGAGGTACAGGGACTGAATCCCCTGACTTATTAGGCCCCAAACAAGTTCATAACTTTGAAGGAGGTGGCGCAGGGTTACACCGAAAAGTAAACGAAGCTGCAGCCATGATGACGATGTGGTTTGGACATGTGAGCGGAGGCACCTGCGCCAGCACGATCCCAAATTGATTTTTAAAAGCCTCCTCCAGAGACTTAGCTCAGCAGAGTGGGAACCTTCCTCATCCTCGCCTGCTGCGGCCAAGGGTGGAGACCAAAGTAAAAGTTCAGGCGAGACCTGACCTCCCGACCGCCTCTTCATAAGCTTTGACGTTATTTTTCGGCAAGGGAAACACTTTCCCGGCCCGATCAATCGATCGTTGCTTCGATCCGGATGATTATCTCTTGGCGAACGTGATTTGCTACCACAACAACGGCAGCGGTTAACCTCGGCGACATTATTTGGCTGCTCATTTAACCGCAAAACATGAATAATTTTCACGGGGCGTTAATAATAGTCTGTAAGGTGATGTTGGGGGTTCAACGGCTTTTTAGGAGGAACACCTCAAAAACAAAGAAATTCCTATTATTCCTGATCAGAACTATAGTTTTTTTGAGGAAGGAAGGAACTGTACCCTCATAAAGCCTAATTTTTAAATCCATCTAAGCAACTTTCTCTTCTACAGATATTATTTTGTTGAATTGTAATCCCGGGCTTTGTAAATTTGTCAACGTTTTCCCGGGAGTGAAAGTTCCATTGATCTTCCTTTGGGGTTTTCATTGCCACCGCCACCACAGGCATAAACGAACTTATTCAACTCAATTGATTTCACGCAATAACCGACCGCCTTCGTGTTCACACATCAACACCTCCTTAGGCTGCCTGTCGGAGCTCCTTGTTCCTCTCCCTTCTATCTACTCCTCGCTCCAGACAAACCAAGTTCATAAAACTTGGCCGGGCCGTAAAAATAAAACCAATATTTATTGCCAATTCAGCAATTGGCGAAAAACTTTATTAGCAATTTGCCAATTTGAATAAAACGAAATGGAGGCCAGCCTGCGACAGAGCACGAAGGCAGGGAATAAAATAGGTGCAGTGGAGGAGTATCCATAGGTGGAGCACACCTCACTCTCATGTGTGCACCTAGTAAGCGACTTTAATTTAATTTATAAGCAAAAACAAATTAAATATAAATTTGATTTGGCAGCAATATCAACAGATCTCTGTCATTGCAGTTTATTCTAGCCACAAGATCAATGTATTGATTGGTTCACAAACAAGCATCGTTTGCATTGACCACTAGCTTTAAAAATAAAATAAAAAATATACAAAATTAGCTTGATCCCTTTAATGATCCATCGATCGACATGTCGCTGATAAAAGCAAAAAACACAGCAGCAGCAGCAGCAAATTCAAGAGTTCGTGGCACCCATCCCAAGTGCCTCACCGCATCTTCTTCTTCGATTTGCCAAGAAGCCTCGATCGGAGTGTGCCTGCCCCTTTGTATCAGCACTATATGTTGCATGTAGAGATCTCCTCCCTGTCCCTAATTTACCCCCCGACCATCTATCCGAGAGTTCCCCATCTGTCGACTTTGGAGTCCGATTCGGACCGCTGTCAGATTGTATATCTCTGACTCTTGTTGTTGCTGTCTGTCAAAGGCAAAAAGTGCATTTCGATATTGGAAACAATTCGAACTCTGTTAATGCTGAACTTTTTCCCCTTCGCTTTGTTTTTGGCCTGTGTGTGTGTGTGTGTACTCTCTTCCGGCAGTGCACAATGTTTTTCTTTTATTTTGTATTTTGTTTTTTTGTGGCATCAGTTTTTCTCGTCGTTGTTGTTTTGTTTTTCCTTTTCGTTGAAGGCTGTCAAAGAGATTTTGTCTCGGCGATTTGCAGTTGATATGCCAAAAGGTTTTTCCCTCCAGCTCTCCAGCCTTTTCTTATTTTCTTTTCTATTTCCGCCAGCAGCGGCAGCAGCAGCGATTGAGTCACATCACGACTCTTGGCACCTTGCCTCCGTTCGCTTGCCATTTGCATTTTTTCGCACCTGGCTCCCAGGCTGAAAATCGGGAATATCTTCTCCGTGAGATCCCGCTGCTTTTGCACCTAACCCTCATATTTGTACGATCCTTACGTGACAATGGTGGCGCGGGGTCATTATCATAAAATCGCCACGTGATCGAGTCAACGACAAGTGAACTTTCTAATATAAACATGAGCAGGAGTTGGGAATAAAATTGGGAAGTCGTATGGAATTCTATGGGTAAAAGGAGTGACCTTAGGGATGCAACACCAATCCTCTCAGTATGTGAGAAAATTTTATAAATATATCCCCTCTTTTTCCTTTCGATCGATATTACATTCGGGCCCAAAAACCGATCGAGGACCAAATGACAGCAATTAAAAAATTGCAAGCCACAAAAAAAAGAGGCCACAAGGCACAGAGAAAGCCAATGAACCAAGACACACGAATGAATGTTAATTATGAAATGAAAATCTCAAATATTTCAACAGTCCGAAATAAATCCTTAATCTCGGGTCCATCATCACCGAAAAAAATTGCCAATTGGCAAATGAACGAGTATGTCTGTCTGCATTTTTTTTTCTTTTTTGGTTTTCTGCTTTCGGTCTTCGGTTTCGTTTTTAAATTGCCATGAAAAATTAAAAATTGCACGCAATGCCAAAACGGTAGGAAAAATAATGGCAAATATGAGCGGACTTCGCGGAGTATGAGAAATATTGTTGATAGTTTCGGACATGAGAAATGGCAACTTTAATTGCGGAAACAAATCAACGGAAAATCGATGGAAATTTGCTCCTTTTAGGAAAACTTACGTAACCTTTCTTGGATTTACGACTTTAGATATAGGATTCGAGGCATTTCGTGTGGGATTCTTACCTAGAAAGAGAAGAAAAGAAAAGGAGAAAGTGAGTTAGTGTTGACACAATTGAAAGCGACTTGAAAGGGGACAAACTAGGGGAAATTTATAGCCAGCATTAGGGGGGAAACCACTTCCAGAATGATCTATAAATATATTATTTATGACTAAATAGGGCCCACAAACACCAAATGATTTGTTTGGCTTAGATAGCTTAGCAAGTTTGGGTCTAGGGATTGAGATGCGGTGTTCCACTCCCTCCAGTGGGTGGCCACCAACTGACGGCCTCCATGGGAACTCCAATTCTCCAGCTCAAGTGGAGCCCTCCAGAATGCAACTGGGAGCAGGGGGACAAGGCTAGTTTGCTATGCTAATTGAAAAGCGAACGAGAAAAGCTTTTCACTCAACTGGGAAATTTATGTATCAACAACACACACAAAGTCACAACAACAAAGACTTTTCACCCAATTTTCTGGCTCGTGACATTCGCGTGGGTGTGGAAAATAGTGGGAGGTGACGGGGCACTGATGGAAGGGGGCAGCAATCGGAGGCTTGGGCACGCGACGAATTTCGACTATTGGCCTGCGGTCTCCCTCCTTGGCTCTCCTGGCCTGATTTCGTACGGAATGCATTTACCACCAGTCCCCGCCGGTCGATAGATAGAAAGTTCCTACAAATAATGTGACTGGCGGAAAAAATCGATAAAAAGGCAGCCAGCGAATGCCGGAGACAAACAACTAACTTTGCCCCACATAATAGCCCCAGAGACGACGGAATCGATAAGATAACGAGTTTCTGTTTGGATCCGAGTCGAGCTAAGCTTCCTATACTTTCATTGTTTTGGCTGACATTTTATTAATTGGAGGCATAAATCATCATAGTTGGCGATAACAAGAAGAGGTCACCGGAGTCAGTTTTGTATATGAGCATGGGAATTGAGAGTAATTAATCGGGGGAATAATATAGAGTTGAATTTATAGAGAGCTTAACTAGGTTGAAGCTAGCTTATGACCCCTTCTAAAAACCAGACAGATTTGTTTACATAAAACTCCCAATAAGCCCCTTTCCCCCACACACGGTTTACTACGCTTTGATGCGCTCCAATGGATTGGCAAACTCCTAAAAATATTATGGATTTATTGTTGCACCAGCAGAGAGACAGAAAACGAAAAATAGACTTGGACAAGTTGAGTGAGACATTCCCGCATGGCTGAGACTGAGACTGAGACACATGAATGGCAACGAGAAGAGAAAATGGCAAGTGGAAAAATATGCAAATTGTTTATGTAAACAGAGGAAGCTACCAGCCAAGGCCGCAAATAGGAAATGTCCGGAATAAAGCATGGGTGGCATCGACATGAGGAGGTCTTTGACCGCGGGGCATAAGGGTATTTTCACAAGGAAATCACTAGCCGCACAAAGGATTTCTTTCTTGTAGCGATCAAAGGTTAACAGGAAAATAATAAACCAGAAAAATATGGCAGCAAATTGTCAGCAAATCTGAAGGCAATTTCATGGCCTGTCAATCAATTCGAGGAAAGAAAAGTCCTGAGAAAAAAGGGCAGTTGCATTCCCAGTTGCAGAGAAAGATTTATGTGGCAGCAATTGCAAAGAGTTTTCCACATTCTGTGATCATTTTTGTGGCTTTTGTGGCCATTGCGAGACCCTGGTTCAAAGGTTAGCATAATATTTTTTTGATTGCATTTCAATTTCTGGCCACATTGCCCATAAATCTTGCTCAAGTGGCTAAAATTAAAAGTCATAAATTATGATAGAAGCCAAAAAACCGCAATTCCCATTCCCATTCAGCCAGTTTTAACTGCTGCAACAGCAACAGCAACTGCAATTGCCTTGCAACTTTCAATGCAGCCGGCAGATCCCCTTTTACCCGCTGTGAAAAAATTCAATTTTTGGCCACTTTAATTACGCCGATCCGTAAATAGAGTCAAAGTTTACCAAAAGAGCTGACAGCGAATGACAACCATGCCAGAGAGCTGCTGGGCCCAGTGGGTGGCTAACGACTTTTTAATTGAAATTACCCCAAGTTTGGGAGCGTGTTTCCCTGAAGGAATTGCCATTTATGGCAAAGGATTTCAAGTAAATTTGCCAGAAAATTAATGGGTTTATGTGATGATAATTGAAGTTATTTATAATTTAAAAATATTAAATATTAATTTATATTTTTTTTAAATTAAATTTAATAACCATTTCGGTAAAAATTCCCAAAACAAATTTATCTTAATTTTCAACTATCAGTAAACCATTTTCCAATCCATGTGCTTATCATGTTCTTTCCCAAAATCGGAAAAACAAAGCTTACATGTGTCAGCTGTAACTCCAAACAAAACAATTTACTTTATTCATGGAAAAAAAAACCATGTGGGTTGAGCTTCTTGTTTCTACTTTTTATGTGTTTTCTTGTGGTTCTTCGTGTTCAGTGACATGGGCTTAATTATTTTTTAAATGATTTCCCAACATTTTCGTATACTCTTTTCTGGTTTTTCCAACCCACATACATACATACGAACCCAAGGGAGCACATGTGAGCCGCGGAGACCCAAGACCAAGCCCTGAAACCATTGTTTTGGGAAGTTTCAAACGCCCACACAGAATGTTTGGGAAGTGGTTACCCGCACAAATTAATCTCTCCCAGTTGAAGCCAAGTGATAACACGGCATAATAAAGTTTTCAACACTCCGCTGTGGAGGATCGGAGGAACTCTGCCCACAGATGCGAGTACGACATGCAACATTTGGGGATGGAGATGGGATACCAATACGATACCAAAATCCTAATCCCAGCCAAGCAATTCCACTCCATGACGTTGTCATTTTGGGATTGCGTGACGATTGCGCATTTCTCGTAGCTGAAAATTGAATTGAATCTTCGATGCTGGTACTCCGCGTACTTGAATTGATGAGTTTGATGGGTTTATAATGTTTGGGAAAACGTAAAACCGCCAAAAGGAAATGTTGGAGAGAAGTCTTCATCGATTTCGAAGAGATTTACATTGTGTTACGCAAGCCAAGGACTTGGTGGAACCTCTGAACTTTCCTCCAAACCTTTTATACAAATTATTGTGGGTTTTTTTTTTATTTTTTGGAAACTCTCATAAATTAAAGTTGTGCCTGAACCGCACCCGTCTATCAATTTTTATTTGCGCCTTCAACTTGAGACGCTCGCGCATTTTCGGGGCTTGCCGGAAAAACAGATATTGCAGACAAGATAATGAAGCTGAGGATGGGACTCTGACTCTGTCGATTTGGCAATTCAAGAGCATCGCGATAAGCCAATAAAAAAAATTACAAAAAACAAAGAAAACTGCAAACTCTTTAGACTGCAAACTGTAATTGCAATTGTATTTTGTAATTGGAAAATGGAAAGGCTGCGCGCGGCCCCGAACCTTGTTTTATGATGATCCAAAAAGCAGACAAAAGGTACAGGAGAAAGTCAGGAACTAGAACCAAGGAGTGCTTACCGAAAACAGCGGATGCCGCCCACAATGTCAAAGTGGAAATTGGAGAGGAGCTCCCTTGAAATACTCAGAGAGATGATGATGATGATGAGTTGCCACCCACTTAATGTCTTGCTGCAAACTTTCCCCATCCTCAACCACTTTCCAACTACTTCTATTCGCTGGAAAATACATTTTTAATTATTAAAAACTCTGTTGGTTGTCCGAATTGATTTTAGTTTCTGCTGGCTGTCTGCTTGTGGTTTTCCCCCATTTAATTAATAAATTAACAAAAAAAAAAAAACTCCTTGATAATAATTATACTCGAAATAAAACCAGAGTTTCAATTACCGAAATACATGGCTGACTAGCTGAGGAGAACAGGTGGTTACAACTCCTCAGCGGACAGGATAGCAATTTCCATCGACTCTCGCCCCCTGTACAGCCACGCCCACACATTTACAATGGCGCGTGAAAATTTTATTGCGATTGTTTTCCACGATAATTGGGCTCGCTGTGCTCTGATCTGGTCACGTTTGCTGGATTCTGCCTGGAAAATGACACCCATGGAGAGGCAGAGCCGGAAGAGATTGGACTTGGCGCGATCCATTTCTCGAATTTCCTCATTATGGAAAATTACCCCGAGGTGCTTTCGGCACTCGTGCCAAAACCCAGTAGCAAGAAGCAACAACTCCACGCTAATTTACACCTTGCCGCGGAGTTGGAAATTGGATTCAGCGGGGAGCAATCATTATCACAAATGGAGGAGCTGCTGCTGAGAGGCTGAGGAAATCGTTCTTGTTTGCTGGTCTCCAGAATGACGAGAAACAGGAGAGTTAACACCTCTAGTGACAGACCTGTAATTTGCTCAGGGTTTTCCTTTCCAGAAACCCCCTAATTTTCCTGAAGCTTCCCTAAGCTCTATTAAATTCAAACTCCTAAAAGAAAAGCTGTTAATCAGACACAATTTATTCATAATTTTAATTCAAATAAAATCCAAGTGTCAGTAATTTTCCTACTTGAAATTCTCAAAACATTTTCCCGTGCCACTTCCTCCCATTTTTCTTTCCTCTCTCGAGTTAAATACCACAAATTTCCCGCCCGCACATCACATTCTTTGGCTTGAAGTTTTCCCAAACATAGTTTTCACACTCTGGCTAAATGAAAATGCTTTTTATTTTTGCATTTCCGCGTGCACACTTTTCCGCACAGTAAAAATATTCCAAGTGGGGCGGGAGTTGCGCGTGAATTGTTCACTTTTTTTTCGTTGCTCGTGTAAACTCTATTTGGCATAGTTTTCCGGGTTTCTGGGCTTTTCTTTGATCGACGACCACCACCCCTTAATTATGCAAACGAATTTTCCAGTAATATGGATGGAAAATAGCAGGGAATTAAGAAGGGGGGCCAAGTCATCATTTAGCTTGATTCGCCCAGCATTTTTCGGGCTTCCATCAAGGCAGAAAGGCAAAGACAAAGTCCCTTATTTGCATAATTAGCTGACCTCTGACGGAGGTCTTATAGGAGGCTAGGCTAGGGTCTCAAAGGTCTCTCGCACGGTTCACAGCTATATTTGCATACGAACGCTCTTCGAAATTGATACGAGAATTAGCCAGCAAAAAAATGGTGAAAGCCAATTGCCAAGTGTCTTCTTCAATGACAGATGGCTAAAAGGAGGCGGAGAAGACCTCCGCCAAAGTGGGAGGTGTCGACAGGGGTTAACCGAATTAATTTCCCATTCAGTTGCCGCTCAGAGAGAGAGAGAGAGATGGCCCCCAGCGGATAAGGAAAACCCAGGAGACCGCAGCGAAGTGAAGGAAAAACTATGGCCTGACTTTTACTTGGCCCCCAAAACGCCAAGTTATGGTAATACCCTATTACCAAAAGGGGTATGACTATTATTCACAAAATAAACTTAAATTTTATAGTTTTCTTTCTGCCAAATAAAGAATGTAGCTATTATCCTTTTAGGTTTGCCATCTATGTTATAGACCCAAATAACTTACTAAATTTTATTTAAATTTACAAATAAAATCTGTCTTTTAGAGTATTCAAATTTTGCAAATCTTTGAAACTCACATTCCTTTGGCTGAGTACGATTTCTGGTTTGTCTTTGGCTCGATTTGGTGATGCGGCGGGGTTATCAAAGCCCCAACATCTTCCGAAAAAAATGCAAAAGTAATGTTATGCTCGCGGGGGCGGAACCGGGCGCATACATATTTCAGTGTGTGTGTGTGTTGACTTTTCCTTAATGGCTTCCGTTGAACTTGGGGAGGTCTCTCTGCAACTGCAACTCAGCTGCGGGAAAATAGCTTTAGCTTGGCTTTGGCCAGCGGCGAAGGTCACAAACGTCAAGTGCGTTTTTTATGCAGGCGCTGCCCGAGGTGGAGGGGATCCCCGGGGGCACGTGACTTTTTTTTGGTCAGGTGGGGTAATTAAGCGAGAGAGCCAAACATTTGGTCAACGCCAAAGGCGGCAATGAACTTTTGACAGCAAAATGCATTATCGATAAGTTAGTTGCATCATTTGGAGGGGAAGGAAGAGAAGAGGCGAGGCAAGGCAAAAGGTGCATCATAGTTACACAGACAACAAAATATTTAAGAAAGTATTTCCAATTAATATCTCTCTAAATTTAAAACAACAGTTTTTTCTTTAGTGCATTTTCCCTAACCAAATTGTTCGTCACTCAAACTTTTACTGGGGTGACTCCCTCCTCCTCCTCCTCTCGAAAAGCCAAGGGGAAAAACTTCAATTCCAGAACAAACAAGCTAAACAATAGAAAAACGCATAAAAGGAAATTGTTTTCTGTGTTTATGGATGGAAAAACTATGTTGTTATTGCTGGCGGTGGTGCAAAGTGGAGGCAGGTGGCTGGACAGGGGGAGGGAGTACGGAACCCCGGGAGAAACTCGGTGAATTGGAACGAAAGCATTTTTCACGAAGGCGAAACGAAGGCGGTCTGCGGTCCGTGGTTGAAAAACTGAAAATGAGCAATGGAAATGGGAATGGAACTGGTAATTGCAGCGGGTTTAAGTATGATAATGAGTATAGCATGTGCTGGCTCTAGGTTTATATTTTACTTTGTGTTTTTTTGGTTGGATCTGAGCCGGAGAATTGAGAGCGGAAACTAAAAATTCCTTTTGTAACTGGTGTATCCGAGAGTTCTGGCACGATTTGTCCCCTTGTCATGAGGTGTATGTATCCACACATCAATCATGTGTAAGATATTCTCTATTATTTCTTGTACCAATTTGTAGGTAAATTATTTATTAAAGTATTTTATAGTCACAGCTCACCAGAGGGGTCACAAGCTACACCTTCCAATGGGAAAATATTTGAATCAATAATTTCAGAAAGATCTTTTGCACCTATTTTTCACTACTTGTTCTTCCTACACCCTCCTCAGCTTTTCTCTTTAATGAAAGCATTCCATTTTCCCCTAAGCAGTTTCCTTCGCATTTATAGTTTCACCCTCGGGACCATCTGTTTGTATCCTCCCTCTCACAAACAGCTGCTTGATCAGTATCCCACAACCTCCCTAGCATATATACCACGCCATTCCCCTATTAAATAACTGTCTGTATACAAATTTATTATTCGGCAACAAATCAAGGCATCACGACTTGAATTACGGGATGCATTTCATGCTTGGGGGCGGAATCTAATGGAGATCCCGCGTTTTATGATCGTCATTAAAATGCTTCGGTAAGTGTGACCACCGAAACTGGGTTAATTAATGTTGCCTCACAGCAAGTACTAAACCCTACAGCCAGATGGTATCCACATAGTGCTCCGAATTTAAACCCGTTTGCTCTTCAGTTTGTTCCGCTTCAGAGTTGCAGAGTTTCCGGTGGCATTTTTTGTGGTTTTTATTATTATTACTATCAGAGGTATTATTTTGTAAGCTGGAACTTTAATTTGAATTAGTTGGGAGACCTACATGTTGGCTGCGCTCTAAGTGCTTGGAAAATGTTGTGCCGAAAAGCCTTATCAGGGGCATTTGCAACCCTCGATCTAGTTTCCGACATGGAAACACGCCATATTTCATCATTATAATGAGCCAGACTATATATATTTAAGGGTATATCAATCCGGTGGCCTATGTGACCAACTGCAGGTGCCACAAATTTTAATGAGCCACTTAATTAGATTTGATTTCTCCCTTTGATTAATATGACATTATTTCTATTGATTTTTTGATAAAAACAATTCAGACTGATAAAGTATTTGCCATTAAAGGCGGCGAATATAAAGACAAAATGAATTTATGATATCATTTAATGATATGGAAAATGTTAAATTGGCGCATTGTTGATTTGATTATAAATAAAGCCTAAAGATAAGACTAACTGACCTTTTAAAAAGTGTAGTGTCATCATCATTTCAACCAAATCTGTACACTAAGGCCCTGACCTTAGTTTGTTTAAATTTTGGGAACATCATTACATACAAAGTTCTATGTTTAGAGGCTTCCCTTTGACACGAACATTGGCAGTGATATCATAGTTAAGTGTGCCATTTACAGACTCTCACAATTAAGTGCTCCATCTGAGCATCTGCTGCTCCGCCTACCTAACCAAGAAATCTGACAGAGATCTCCGGGAATCCCATGACTGACACGGGCTACCTTAAAACTCACTCCCCGACAATTAATGCCTCAAAAAGTTGACTTCGGCTCGCGGGCAAAAGTGGAACAATCTCTCCTTCGGGGGCTTTGACTTCCCTTCCGCCCTTCTGCCTGCCTGCCTGCCTTTTGAACCCATGCCGCAATTTGCAAATGAAGTAAAAGACAAAAAAGCAAAGGGAAATCGAGGGGAAAAACAAAGAGGCTCTCCGCAACGGTATAATTAAGTTGGCCTCATCAGCCATTTACGGCTTTTGTTGGTCTACAGAAACAGCAGGCAGCCAGCCAACAGCAAACGATCGCGTTTTGTGGCACAGACCCTAACTCGGCTTGGCTTTTATTCTTGCCTGTTTTGCAAAGCGGAACTCGAAACTTTCCACCCAAAAAACAAAAGCAAGGAAAAACTGTTCTTGGTTCTTATGGCCATAATGCGGCGGCCATTGTTTGTCTAATTAGATTTCGAAAGGCACGCAAATCGCATGGCAAATCGGTTTAAACTTACAGTTATGACAGATATACATTCATATATCTTTGTCTATGCCCCGATCGCTCTTTGTCGGCCAAAATCGTATCGATTTTTCCCCTCTAATCCACATAAAAACTGAAAGCCACAGCAGCTCTATTGCTGGAAAAACAAAATGATTTCCAAGGAATTTTTCAACTTGGCATTTTTGCGGTTTGCCTAAGATAGGCTTGGCCAGGCCAAGACAATTAAAGCTGAAAGCCGAAAATCGGAAAAACTTACGAGTCTACGCAAAGTTGTACGTAAATAGCTTTGGACTTTGGCTTACCTGCAACGAGAGAGAAAATTTTAAGAATTTTATTAGTTGAGTTTTCTTCATTTTGTTTCAGTTTTTAGGGCTCGTAAAATGCTTTTGAACTTTGCCACTGACTCTTCAAGACAGATCAAAAGTCGTAAACTTCAAATTAGTTGGCGGAGAACCAAAAGCTGAAAAGCCAAAAGAGGCCAAAGTTTTCCCCAAGACTCAAGCAGTCGGCGACAAAGTTGAGTGAAATTTTATGATGTTAGTTTTATATTAATTTAATTACAGATTGAGGCAAGTTGGGGGAACTAATTTGATAAAAGAGATATAGAGAGGGTAGAGAATGGCAACGCCCACCAGATGATTCATGAGCCCAGTGATCAGTGACCTAAATCTTTATTCTAAATGTGATAGAAATGCAATTAAAACCCTTTCAGCCTCTGAATGGCTGTGTATTTGCCATTTTCCACTTACCAAAGTGGACACTAAAAAGGTCAAACAGAGTGTTAATTTTTCTTAAACAGCTGTGGGGGCTCAGGGAAAAATCAGTAGTTGCCTCACACTTTTCACTTTCGTTTCCAGTCATTTTCCCCCAAAAAAAAAAAAAACACCATCAAAAGTGCCGCAAACACACACTGGCCTCACACCTCTCTGGGCACAACAACAGTAGCTTTGATTGACGCCTTTATGGCAGCCACAACTAGCCAACTATTTCGGCCAAGCGCACAATGCAGTTTTCTCCATTAAATAGTTGTAAAAGTAAATATTATCACACTGGAGGAGACTGGACAAAGTCTCTGTCTCTACAAAATGTTTATTAAAATTTCAATTTCAACCGAAAATTGCTGGCGATTTGAATGCAACGATAGCCGAGTAACTCGCTCGAATTGTTGCTCTAAAAATGCTCAACAATTTGGTATCTGCAAGTGCGGTGGACTTAGGTAACAACACATACACAAAACACAATTTATTTTTGGCTTTTATGAGCAATTAAAAAATAAGTCCTCCTGAACCCCATTCCTCTCATTCCTCATTCCCAGAGTCTCTGAAAAGGCGAAGCTGAAGCCGAAGCCGGACAAGAGCCCCCAGACAACTAACTTGTTGCCTTCCCTGTCCGCAGTTGGCATTTGATATCGATGATGTCTTTGTTTCATTTACCAGCCCAGAGAAATTATGCAAAACTTGGCTCACAGCAGGGGCCAGAGCAGAGCATGGTTAAAGCCAAGAAAAGCGACTCGAGGAGATCGCAAGCTGCAGATTTTTGTGGTTTCAAAAAAAAAGGCGGGGGAAATATGTTATGGAGGAGTGCGAAATAAAATAAAAAATAAAAACAAGCGAAAAAAAAACTTGTGACAGAAAGAAAAGATATCTCTATACGTGGATCGTACAACTATATGTATTTATATGTAGTTTCTGAAGTCATAAGTACACTGAGTGGCATAATTGTTATACTAGGATGAATGGTACAAGAAAGTATTTATAGATAATTATAAAATTTGAAAATAACACATATTTTCTGAACAGGATATAATTATAGAAAATTTTAGAAAACAGATTCCTTTTATTATTATTATTTTTATTTAAAATCTATTTATTAAATCCAATGAATACCATAAATTCAAATTAAATAGTTTCTTTGATTAAAGTCTTCCCTTTAAAACTCTCTCACTTTCTTCCTTAAGCTTTAATTCGATAATTCGATAATTAGGCCGCCAACTTGAATATATTTTTGATGCAAAAACGTAAAACCTTAAATTGCAGGGCAGTCACAGTTATGAAACGCACTGTCTATGCGGTTAAATGGTTGCCCCAACCGATGTGTATAATCAAGGGAGTAAAAGGTATCAATTACAGCGCAGTTTTTCAGCGAAAAAACCCTCGAAGCTGCAGAAATTTATATAAAAAAAAAATATTATGCACAACCCTTGTTTCCCGGACTTGTACGATTTGTTATCTCCCAACGTCGCTGACTTTCTGTCTGGTTGTTTTTTCTACTTGAAAACGAAAGTGTTTTCGGCTGCCAAGGCAAGTGCAGAGCCTCCTCTCGTATGCGTGATAAACCAATTAACTGCAGTCCAGAAAATTACCGAAAAAAAAGTTTTAAAACATAAACGAAAAAGTGAAATTTTTCAGCATCAGGCAGGGGTCAAGAGATCACTATATGGAGACTGCGTTTGGATGCCTTTCCGTCTCGACTTTTGGTTTGTTTGGACAGTTGCCATATAGAGATGTCAGTCAGATGTCGAATGTCTTGAGTTCTTTGGGATAAATAATGGATTTTGGAAATCTAACGTAACAATTTCTAAAGGTGACAGCAGAGAAATATTATTATTGCCCACTTTTTAGCCATCATCTGTCATATGGCACACTTTGGCTTAACGTTCAGCTTCTGTCTGAGGTTGAAAGACTCCAGTTTTCAAATGGAATATAATTCTGTTTGCAGATCTCAATCAATCAAGTCCAAGTGGCGACACAAACAAAGCTAGATAAACATTAATTGAGTCATTAAGAGCAAACAAGAAGAGGCGTAACCGATTAGATAAAATTGTATATCATTTGAAATGGTTATTAAGCGAATAAATAATGAAGAAGAAAAATGATACTGGGGGGAGTGGTCCCCAATTATAAATAAATATTAAAATAAATGATAACAAAAGCTAGTGGATAATGCTGCTAGAAGGTCAATAACTTGATATTCTCATCACCTCTTCATCACCAGCTCAATCTTTCAATCTGCAGCTCAATCATCATCATTCACCATTCCATGTGCCGTCTATATGTTCACCCTTCTAGAACTGCCACTCGCAATTCACAATTAATTGAATTATATACCATAATACTCAACTCCAATTCCGAGAAGCGAGCAGAGCAGAGCAGAGCAAAGCGATTATTCTATAAAACGAAGGCTAAGCTTCGCTCAAGTTCCTAACTTCATTTTCGGAGTGGTTCGGTCTCGGGGCTCAGGCTTTGCGTGTTTTGTCAGACGCAATCTAACGGAAATGTTTGTCTATACCTCCCCGATTTCCCCTTTGGCTTTCCACCGATTTCCACTCCGCCGAATGATGTAAGAAGAACGGGGCTCGGCCCCAGCAGAAGAAGGGGCTTGGTCGCGCGTCTCGCCTCCGTAATGGAGTGGAAGTCACTTTATTATTACAACATTTTCCATTTCGCCTCGCTAAAATAATAATTCGCGCTTCATTTTTTACAAACACACCAAGCAACCAGTGCCAGTACAAGAGCCCAGAACGAAGCGTCGACCATTGAAGGAGCCATTGACCTCGAGGTTGGGAGATGGCCAGGCTAAAGTCCCAGTCCCGAGTCCCCGTTCCTTACCGATCCCAGTCTGCGCTGGACGACAACCTGGCGACGTACAGATTGGGTTACATTTGTGGTATTTTCTTTTTTATTTTTTGAGGATTATCATGACCAGACTATATTTACACAAATTAATCCCAACAATTGTTCTTTTAATTCGTAATCCTGTGGGGATTTAAAAAAAAGCAATAAACAATTAAACAAGCATGCTATGCTTCATATATATTTGGAAGAAGAATAAAAAACCATACTTTATTCTCCCTGGTGAAGCCTCAATTATTCAATTATAGACTAGATTACCAAGAAGTCCCGCATAAATAACAAGATCTTGGTGGATATAGAAATTATTTGTATCAATTTTTGCTGTCAAGCTTACGCATAATTTATGTGCCCTTGAATTCCTGGGAAAGCCAGATAATAAGCTTCTTTTTGGCCATCGCCCCTATTATGCTGCCTCCTGCTGTGGCAATAAATCCAGAGCACACACATCGCCCAGAACAGCGAGGAGGGAGCTGCTGCTGCTGACCGGCACTTTTGCCTTGGCCATGGGCGGCGAAGGGGGAGGGCTTGAGAGCCAAAGCCAAAGCAGGAGCCAGCTGCATTCAGCACGTTTCAGCTGTTTCCCTGGAAATTGTCGTCGAACGAGCAACATTGCAACATGTTGCCGCTGCTGCAGACACACACACTGAGTTCTTGGCCAGCATATTTTGTGTGGCAATCGAATCGCGGTGTTGCAACTTAGCCACTGGCCAAAACTAGTTTTCCCCCCCTTAGAAGTCACTAATTAGAGCCCGGGAAAAACTCGAGGCAAGGCGAAAATCGATTATAGATATCGAGTGTGCTTTGGGGCAGCAGCAGAAGCAGCAGCACGAGTCGATTAATCGATTGTTAATGATGCAACATAGGCCCAGGACCGGACATGGCCTAAAGTAGATGTCAGGCCGCTGCTGCGATCATTAGGGATTAACCAACTGGAAAAGCGTTTAGGGGATAACCCAAAGCCAAACCAAGCCAACGATTAATCATTCATGGCAAGATTAATGGAGAAGCTTGTGGAAGCCAAGAACTTTGTGGGCCAAGCTCTAAGCAAACAGACTCGAGGAGATGAGTAGGAACAAATTTTCTATTAAGGGATTATTAATTGACTAAAAAGAGTAGATAACCCGAGGTGCTAGTTATGATCTTTATTGGTGAAAATTTGCATAGGAAATATTGCCAGAATACCAACTCAAAAACTTTAAGTGGTATCAATTTTTAATTAAAGCTGTGGCCCGGCAATCAATTTTTCTAATTGTTTAACCCACTTTTAACAGCCCAACTTAAAGCCAGTAATTTACCTAGATAATGGACGCACAAATTCTCAATTCAAATTAACCTTTTTTTAACCTTTCACGTCGTACCGCTGAAACCAAAACAATCAGCAAAACCCACAAAGGTTTCGAGAGGTTTCCCAAATACCCTCCTCGTACATATATATATTTTGTGTATATAGAAGAGATCATTACCAAAATAATGAGACTATACCAAATTGCTGACCGCAAAAAACTAAAGCCTAGATACCAACAAAATGGAATTACGTGCGGGGCGGCGATCGAACATAAAAATTAGTCCCAGGAGGAGGGAGGGTGTGTGGGGGGGGATGCTGTGGAAAGCGATCTGTGGGGGCGTCAATTTGAATTGAAAGCACGAGCTTGATCTGGAGAGATTTACCACCTCCCTTGTGCCGCAGACATATGATTATTAATTTGATTTGTAGCTTTTTTGCGCAATTTCCTTCACTTTCCTTCGAACAACAACAAGAAATGCCCCAAAAGAGTTTTTCTTTTGGGGCTCCGCGGTAGATTTCACTTTTCTTTTGTTTTTCTCTGCATTTTATGTTGGCTTTTTTTTTAGTTTTAGTGTTTTTTTTTTAGGGGAAGGTGGATCTGTAATTTAATCCGGAATTTGTAAGCAATTTGCCCGAATGAGTTTTCAAAAAGATTTCAATGTCAAAGTGTGGGTTGGCCGGACTCCTCCTATTTCTTTGATTCGAGGAAGTGGAGATCTCTGTGGATCCATGCACTCCGAGGATGGAGAAAAGCAGTGAGAAACTGTGTTTTTATGGTGTTTATGTGTAGAAATAATCCAGGGAATGAAAGCAAATGCCATAAACTAAATCTCATTAGGGCTCAACAAGGTACGAAAGCTGTAACTTGTCAGCCTTGCACAAATTTCATAAATCTCCCGTCCCGTCGTCCCTGCTGGAGAACGCGGGAAGCCGCGTCGTCCTCGTTCTTCTTCCTCAACTGACGGCGACTGGTTTGCCTTGGTTTGGTCATAAAACTCGTAGATTCTTTATGCGATTCTTCGAGGGAAAAAAGCATTCATTCTCTCTCTGCCTCAATATCTTCTCTTTTCTTTTGAAGAAAAACTGGAAATGTTTTTCATTTCTGCAAATGACGGAAAACTTCTTTGAGATGGACACGTGTTGGGCACATGGTTTGAGGTTTAGCAATGGGATTGAGGAGGAGGAGGAGGAGGAGAAGGAGGATGAAGCTGGGGATGGCTAGAGTCTAGGATGAGGTTGTCATTACATTTTTTTGTGAGGGGTTAGTGCAAGAGAAGTACGCAATTAAGACGCAGGTTAGGGCAAAGGGTGGAGTGCGGAGAGACACGCATGATGATAATTGAAACTGAGACCTGGGACTTTAGATTGGGGGAAAACTCTAAAAGAAAATTCAGAGGAGAGGAAGCCATTAAATAGAAGTCTGAAGTTGCACAAGAGTTAGAGCTGTCTTGGCTTGAATAGGCCATGATAACTTCTTTATAGCCTTAAATTGGCTGGAAAATAATAAATATTTTACTATTCTGGTAGCCGTTGCTTAGCCAAAAACCTTGTAATTAAAGGAAATAGTGCATTAAATTGATTATATTCCATAGTTTTAGTATTTTTAATTAGTACTTGTAGAGATAAACCCCATGTAGACATTATTAATCGCCTTAAGTTATCATTTACGTCATAGTTAAAGACCATCTAGCAATCCCAAAAGGCCAATTTATGATTTTAATAGCGGCAAACACTTCAATTTGAGATTGAATGTACAGATAGATTTTTTGATTGTCAATGACAGATTATGCTTTATCGAGTAACAGCACAGATTGTATAATTTTCTTAAAGGAAAAAATCTTTTTATTGTGATTATCAGTCCACAACACCTGACGCTGCTTTTGACACGAGGCCACAGCTATTAAATCCTTGAATAGCACCTGCAGCAATTTCAATCAAAATCCGGCAGCAGCTGTTGACAATTACCCCCAGATCCCAGAGACCCCTTCTTCCAACAAAAACCTTTGCAAAGTGAGTCATAAAATTTAAACACAAGCCCCGAGAAAAGATGCAGATATATACTGAAGCCAGAGAAGGCATCTCAAGCGTCTGAGAACGTCCTTAAAACGAGTTTGTTTTCTGCCAAAAAGCCGAAACACGTTTTTGCCCAACTGAACGAAATCAATTCTGGGGACAGAGGCCGAAAACTGAAAAACAGAAAAACAAAAACTGAGAGCTGCTGCGACTTGAGAACTCTGGTAAGACGAATTCGAGGCACGAGTTGTTCTGGGCACAAAGAATTCAATAAGAAGACGCCGATAAACAGCAGCTGATAAAGACAAAAAGGTAGACCACGAAAATTAGTGAACAGAGAGGGAGAAAGAGAGCTTAAAGAGTGTAGAGGGAAAGGGCAACAACTTGTGGCACGATGACAAGTTCTAGATCGCATTTTCCACCAAAACACTAACAATTGAGGAGTGGTAATAAAATAATCAATGGATTTGCTTCGTTCGCTGATGGATCTTGGCCTAGGAAAACCAACCACCAGACACCTTCAGGCCATGTCTCTCCCTCAATTTTATTTCCTCCTTACTTGCAGGTTGAGGGGGGACCGACCATCAAATTAAATTGATTCGGTTTGTTGTACCAATAACAACAATGGAACGAGGCCAACCCTCGCCGGAAACCAAAACACGCAATAGTCATCAGGAAGGACTGGGACTGGGACTCTTCCTGGAGAATCGTCATTTCGAGCAGCTGCACAACTTCTCTCCAACTATCCCAAGCTGCTTTTCCAGGGTGATTTTTGCAAGGACTTTGCAAGGAATGCAACAGGATGTGGCAAATTTTAGTGCCAACTCAACCGCAGATGCTTTAAAAGCCCCTTTGGCCCTAGAAATACTACAGGGGTTTTGGGTTTTGGGGTTGCACTGCAGCCAAATGGTTAGGTGTTAAGGGTTAAGCTGGGATTCAAAAATTACCGAAACGTTTATCGAATTACCGCGGAGATTCAATTGCCAGCATATGGTATAAAAAATTGGTTGAAAATCAAAGCTTTAATCAAGGCTATTGTGTTTTTTTGTTATGAAACAACTGTTTGAATTTTGGCTTTAATATAGGTTAAGTTTGCCTATAATAAAATCAAGAAAATAAATACACAATACGATCTCTTCCCATGAATTGCTCCAATTTTGTGGGAGTTATCTATAGATACCGATTGTTTATTTACTATGATCCACCTCAATGTGTGCTCAATTTGGGGTGAAATAAACAAATCTACAACTTTATTTATATTTTTTATGCAAGTTTACTGCCTTCCCGCGATCGTAACCTATATTCTCATTTGGCTTTTTAGCATGTTTCCCACATAATTAAGCAAACTCAAGAATACCCCGCCATGAATACACATAAAAAACTATAAATTGGCCTTTTCTTCTGGTTCTCTTTTGTACATATATATTTATATATATGTATATTTCCCCCCTCGCTTTTCCTGCAGTCAGCAAAAATGTTGCCTAAATTGCCGGCTAGCTAGATAGCTTGAGACCCCCCTTACAAAAGATATATACACACTCGCAGATATATCTCTTGGCTTGCTTTTTGTCACTTTTATAATTAAAATTGCTCACACATGATTTTATATATGTACTATATAGAGAAGAGCAAAAAAAGAGCGAGGCAAAAGGCAGAAAATAAAACAACTCACGACTCGACGAGCTACCCGTTGCCATCGTCGGAGCAGTCATTAACAGTGGCGGCTAACTAACCCAGCAGAACTGAGAGTTGAGAGCAAATATTTCCTCTTTTTTGTTAATTTATTACACTTGTGGAAAATGAACTGACATAATAAATTAAAAAACTGCTAAATATTCAGAAAAGCCAGAGAACAAACAAAGTGAGAAAAGTTGGCTCTCATTAAACAGAGTCTCTATATAACTATAGTATTTATTAATTATATCTCTTTAAAACTCTTTTATGATAATAATTTCATATAATAGTCACATGATTTATAATATAGAATGTTTAGATCCCCCAAATGATTATTGTGTTTAGTACAGGACCTGGACTCTACGATATTTAAAATTTCAAAATAATTCCTTTTTTGCAAGTTCAATAATATCAAGAATAGAGCCTATATAAGACACATACCCGAGTGTTTTGGGTTGGGTTAAATCAAATTCGTTGCAAGAACTAAAGAAGGAATAATATCCAGAAGAAGAAGATGCAGGCAAACAGGCACAGATGATGATAAAGAGGAAGTACCTCGGAGGCCGTAAATCAGAGCACACTCGTCCCAAGATCTGAGATTCGTTAATGTGTTTGTACAATATCTTCCATATGTCGGAGGTTCCTCT
The DNA here is from genome assembly GCA_008042485.1 of Drosophila mayri. Lineage (NCBI taxonomy): Eukaryota > Metazoa > Arthropoda > Insecta > Diptera > Drosophilidae > Drosophila > Drosophila mayri. The sequence goes on along the minus strand of VNJN01010068.1, from coordinate 339,115 downwards.
CTGTTCTGTCTCTGTCTTCTGTTGTTATTGCCGAACTCTTTGCTTTTTCGGTATGTTTTTCGTACACTTTTGCGGCTGCTTTTTCGGACTCTCGAGGCCCAACAACAACACAAAAAGCAGGCAAAGTAGGTAGTTTACCTTTTGGTCGTCCCAGTGTTTTGCGCACTCACAGATACACAGCTACACAGCTGCAGCTCTCACACAGATACAAATACGCCGGAGTTGGGGGGTAGGAAACCAACACAAATAAAAATATAAACTCTGACGCGAGGGAACGAGAACGAGCGAAGGGGAACTCTCTGTGGAGGGGACGACGCAACGGAACGCGGGCTTCTCTGTTCAAAAATGCAGGCGGCAGGCGGCACTTGGCTTGTGATATATCTCGACTATATGTTTGTATATTTTCATGTTTGTTCTGTGCCCGTTTATATGTATTGTGTGCGTTCAGTCAGTAAAAAGTATCTGTGTGAAGGAGTTTTGACAGTCTCTGGACACATTTCCGAGGGCCACTTTAAATGCCGGCTTTCAAAATTTTGATTATATTTCCGAATTCTGCATGAGCAACTTCACTTTGGCACTTTTGTCTGATTGATTTTCACTAATCATTGATCATATATTTATCTGAGCGACGCTTGGCGCGCGATTTTCGGTTCAGTTCCGATCCGAATCGCCGGCAGAAAATGGCCTGCGATACGGTGGCAATGCCTGTCTGAGTTGCGTGGACCGCTCGCGAGTTACTGAGGCGAACGCTCGCTGCGCAGATACTTTTGCTGCCACGACTCTCCGCCGTTGTATCTGCCGCCGCGTGCAGATACATTCGCCGCACTCGCTTCGCGCCGGTTTGAGGCGAATTCAATGGCAATGGTGGCAACATGTTGCAGCAACATGCGGCGAAGCGGGCAACATTTACTTTTGTTTACTTGAGATGTTGCTAGGCTTTATTTTTGATTAAATTATTTATTTTTTATTAATAAGAAATATCTGTTCTATAAACAATTTAAAGAATTTCTATACCAACGCTTGCAATGTTCAAATACCACATTTGTGGGCCATGAAGGGCTGGTTTTGGTACCAGCCACCTCTTGCCCCGAAATCAAGGAAACAGTTTCGATAATTGCCAGCAGCAACACGGCTTCTGTCTTTGTTTTTTCATATGTGGGTGCTAACTCAGTGGTTGGCACGGCAAGAATTTCGCAAATTAACAAAGGCGGAAAAACACAACAGCAGGAAAATCCGTATAAAGGAAAAAATAAAGAGGGAAATATCGAACGTCGCGTTCCCAGGACAGGCCAAGAGGTCACTGACTTTGCATTAATAGCGAGGTGTTAAAGGCAATTAGAATGTTGGGAAAATAGTGTTTTTTTAACATGGTTATAAAGTAAGATGCGAGTTTATTGGCTCACAGGGGGAATCCTAACAGAAACCAGGAAGCTGGATAGGTTGTACGATGCTGGAAACGAAACTCTTTTTCACATGTTCAATTTCCTTAGTACTTGATAATACAGCAACATAAAATCTAATGATCAATTTGGGTTTAAAGTTTCTTGACTCTCCACATTGACAGAGATTAGGAAATTATTTGGAAATATCTAAAAACTGATCCAACAATGGAGACAATGGCTTAGTGTCATCTCAGACACTGAAATCCCATATAAAACCTAAGCATTTTTTACATAATCACCACACCTTGAACCCTTCCCTCGAACTTATTAATGATCCTCAACTATCAACTCGTCTATGATCGCAGCAAATTAATCAAGTCCACGCATAACAACCGAAAAACTGTACACATATATCTCTATAGATATTTCGCCCGCAAACTGATTAATCTTCCCTCACTGGGCGGTAATTTTTTAAGACTCTCTCGGAGAAGGGCCAACGAAATTTCAGTATTTCGGCATTTTTAGCCGCGGGCGGTGACAGCACAAAATGCGAAAATGTTAAGATAAAAAAACAAAAGGGAAAACACACGAAAAATAAGGCATAATTTGATTTGACAAATGATGGATGCCAGCAGAAGCAGAAGCAAAATCGAGAAGACGACGAAGAATCTCCCCAAGCAGAGGCTCGCAGGGCCCAACAGAAACCGTAATCAAATTTATGTAAATTTCATAACAAGACCAATTATTTATAATGCCCTGTAAAACATTGCACAAAAACATTTCCTGGTTTCGGCGCACATTAATTTCCCCCCTCGATCCCTCCTCTCGATCAGCGTTGAATAAAAATAATGCGTAAAATTCGTTTCGAGCCACGAAAAAGGGCAAATCGTAAAAGCTTGAAAGTCTTACCTTACCGAAAGGGAAACTCTTAATAAAACTTTGATGCATTTTCGGTCATTTGTCAAAGCCCTGTCTTTCAGATGCAAGCCGAAATTGGCCCAAGATCGGTCAATTACATGGCCCTGAGATGAGCGGAAATTCGAGCCGGAGAGGTATCGCGAAGGTGGACCAGTTTGCGAAGGCAACTATCGCGTCGAAAGGAAAATTAATGTAATAAAACTATAGATTTGAAGGGGAAACTGCTTAAAATTGAAGGCAGATTAATGATATCCATTAGCCAGATCTGTAAATATTTTTATATCTAATTATTCTAATTAATATATTCGTAATCCGTCATCATAAAAAGTCCCTCAGCAAGATCTTAAGCTTATGACTTCCGCTATTAAATTTATCCCTGAATTTCTATAGTTTTATGGCCAGATCTCCCCCGCACACTATAGCATCGTATATGCTGCTGTCCAGACATAAAGGGTTTTTGCATAATAATAATATTGACATCATCAGAGCTGGGTTAAGCGGCCTCGGGGTCTCCGCTCCAGACCTCGCCTGCCTCAGTCCCCAAATGTTTGCCTGATTTATGGCTGTGCTACTTACGTGGCAATATAAACTATGCTTTATATATATAAATAAATAGCGGCAGGCTTAGACTGATCAGCTGTGGGTAAAAGTTGGAGTGGAGTGTTGAGAAAGATTTGTTTAACAAAATGATGCGCAAAATAAAATGGGGAGTTGGCTTCAAATGGATATGCGTTCCGGATGCTCCACTCCAGGAGATCTTAGAGATCGCGATAAATCTAACTAGGTCACTGGGAGGCCATTTATTTAGATGCATTTTACGAGATAAAATCCAAGGCATAATTAGTTGGGAGTGAGGAGAAGTGCTATGCCCCAAACTTTTGAGTTTAGCATAAAATCAGCATATCTGCATCTCTCTCGCATTGGCTGTGCGAATCTGGACTACTTTTAAGTCTAAGCCAGCCTGCTTTTTGGTCTAGCCGAAATGTCGCCTCTTTCGTGGCCTTTGCGCTGAGCACAATTTATGCATTGCGTTCTGTTTGCGTCTGTTTGTTGGCCAGGCCAACAGCCACTGAGCTAGTGAGCCACTGAGCCGTAACGACCACAAACCAAGACCCGAGACCAAAGACCACTACCAATTCCGACCACTCCACTAGACTCATTCTGCAAGTTGGCTAACAGAAACAGAAGTAGAAGCCAGAAGCTTTCACAAATCGCAAACAGACGACGACGAAGACGACGATGAAAACAGTTAAAAAGTTGCGAGTTCATTGTTGCATGCACCGGACCCAATGCAGAGGCAACTTGTAACTTGCTGCGAGTGCAACACAAGGAGCCGCCTCAGCCACCGTCTACCCACTCAGCCACCTCGGTTCCCAGTCCACAGTCTTCCAGCCGGGATCCCACTCTCGATCGCCAATCACCAATCACCTCCTCCAGCTTCAGCTTCAGCTCATCTGACACCGCTCGTTCTACTGAACTGCGCGTGAACCCTGCGTTCGTTATGAGTTGCAACTCGGCAGTGTGGCAACGGAGAGATGGGTGCGTGACACGTTGAGAAAAAATAAATAAATTAAATGGAACATTGGTGACCAGGCTTCTGTTAAATCATAAATAGCTCAAAGCTTAATATTTTAAATAAAATCATATTCAAATTAAGCTGATTTTAATAGGTTGGCCAGGAAACCCAAGAGCTAAGGCTCTCCCCCTTTGTCTTTGTTGTTAATTATTAATATTTTTTATTCTATGATTTTTTCTGTCAAAACTAAGTGTCATCTCGAAATTGAGATGCCTTTTTAAATACCTAACGAAGCCTCTCAGTTGACTTTGGTTCGCTTCAGTTCACTTCAGTTTGGTTCACCAGAGTTCGTCGTTCGTCTTGGCAAAGCGAAAGATACAGTTAGAATAATGGTGATTGATAAATATTGTCTATGCACGACTTTCAGCATTTAATTGAAGTTTGAAGCGCAAGGTCCCGTGCTTGAGTTCGCTTCCCGTTGCACCCGTTGCAACCCCATTGATGTTGCAAGCCTAATTGATGGCAGCATTTACAGTTTTGTCTGCTTTTGTCTCCCCTGTTTTGCTATTTTTACTATTTTTTTAAAGTTCAAAACACAAAACAGTTGCTTTCTCCACCCACACACACACACTGGACCAGAGTTAGTCTGGCAGAAGGAAGCCTTTAACTGCAGGAAACTTGCAGCAACAGCAGCAGCCGCCACTGCCGCCCAGTTTGATGCATAATTGTTAATTTTTATGAACCATGCGAAAGTTTTGGCCATGGCAGTGGAGAGCCACGAAGACTCTTCCCGAGCCTCCACTTTTCCCCATTCTCTGACAGAGAATATAACTTAAATTTCCACTCATGATAAACAGAAAAAGTGAATTGCTTTGGCTGCTGCTGGCCCACTTGGTGGCGGTTGCTGTGGGCCAGGCGATGGCAACAAGGATATAGAAAATGTTTTACACTGCAAACCAATAAATACTCTTAAGAAGTGAAAATAAAACAAAAAACGTTTTTTACAAGCCAAATTAAGAGATAAAATGAGCCAGAGCCAGAGTTCTATTTTATGTTGATTGTAAAAGTTTTCTCTAAAGTCTGAATTTATTATCATCAATTGTCTTTCAAAGTGCAATAATCCCGCCAAATTACAAACTCACTTTCCCCCTTCGAGTGCCGCCACAGCCAAAACTTCTTTTTGAGCACCAAAAAAAAACTTGGAAGCTCTTGAGTTCTTCAGCTCTTCTTCAAGACTACAACAACATTCATGTTCTCTGAAGATGAGCGGCAAATGATAACAGAAAATGCGTTTTCCATTTTCCAGGCATTTGCAGCGAGGCCGAAACCATTTTTCGCATTTTCCGGGCCAATTTCAGCGGCCTTCTGCGTGTTCACAGCTCTCTGCGGTGAAAGAATGGTAAAAGAAAAGCAAAGAAGGAGCCCAAAACAGCAGCAAACAAACAGCAAAGAGGCGGTGAAAAGATATGGCCAGCAGAGGGGCAGCTTCCATCATAAAATATATATATATAGATAGGCCCTGGGATCCCAAAGTCAGCCAAGGCAATGAAAATAATAATCAAAGTGCAGAGAACTGCAGCCGCATTGCGTTGGCCGCAAAGTTATTGCCCATTGGCTCTGATCGATTGGACCATAAAGGTGAGGTGAACACCGGAGAGCAGCAGCAGCAGCAGCAGAAGAAATCAAAGTCAAACAGGGAAAGACTTTGAAGAGGAGAGTCTTGATCTTCGTCTTCAGAAGAAAGAAAACTGCCTTTGGCTGGCCGAACACGATGGTAATTTGATAATTGGCAACGCTTTCTGCTCGAGTGTTGCATAAGCCACAGAGATGGCTATCGGATGGTGTGAATTGAGATCTCTAAAATGTATGCAAGATGATCCAAAACAAATGTAGCCAATAGGCCTGGAAAAGCCAGGAAATCGAGGAAAATGGACCAATTTTATTTAATTCAGTTGGATTTAAGGTGAGAAAATTCAGTTAAAATTGAAATCAGGAAATGGTTTACTTTAATTTGAAACTGGAATATTAATTTCAAATCATTTTATTTGAAACTCTTTAAATAAAAAAGCAAAATAAAAGAATAAGCCTAGAAAAAGCCAGAACATCGAGAAAACTAGAGTAATTTTCTCTATTGAGTTTGACTTAAGGTGTGAAAATCAATTAAAAATGGAAATCAGCATGGCTTTGTCAAGTTACTTATATTTTCTAATATAATTCCACTTGTTTTTATATTTAAAATCTTATTTATATAAAACTCTTTTAATAAATAATCCCATTTCAAACAAAACTTTATATATTTTTACCCAAAAAAAAAACCCCACTTTATATCTTAAGCTCTCCTCTTTCTCTAAACTATCATAAATTATACCCTAGCCCAGATTGAGCCATTTTCAAGGCAACTTCTAAGCAAACTCCAGTGATCCCTGAACCCATTCCGAAGACTACCTAACTTGACCCTACTAAGCCCTTAGATTTTATGACAGCTAGCCAGAGCTACGCGAGAGGTTACCCAATCGGTTAGCCGTCTAACATTTTTGCCACCGCCATAAATCCAAATCTCTGATCCCCACTCACCTTCGAGGGGAACCGCTTCTCCCTCCAGCTTGTCCTCCGCCTGGCAATTATTACCCAATCCTAATCATATACAAATTGTCCGAGGCACAATTCCTAAGGAGTCCGCCTGCTGATCTCTTGAACTCCAGTGTTTAACGAGATTATCCGCTAGACTGGATCTCTCTCTGGATCTCTTTCGCACGTCAAATTGATTTCAATCAGCGAACAATGAAGCAATTTCCATAGAATTTCACACTTCAATTCACCGACTTCAATGGCTGACTTGCTTGAATGACTGAATGACTTGACCCAGTGCTCCACAATCAGGCAAATCGGGAAATCTGTTGCGGACAATGCAGAGTAAAGCCTGGCCAAAATCACCCGTGAAGTTTGTTCAATTTCGTTGGCACTTTCGCAACTGACAATGAGTTGGGGGAAAAGTCAGCCAGAGAGGGAGCTGAAGCTGGAACTGCTCCTGCGCCTGCGCACACTTCTTGCCACATAATAATGGACGTCGGAGGACGCCGCCCACCTGGCCTGGGCAATGATTTATGAGGCGGCTCCTCCATTTGTGGCTAAAGCTCAGCGCTTGCAGGGGGGAAGTGCTCCCCGCTCCAAGGGTGTGAAATGTGGTGGAAAGTGGCAAATGAGTTGCTTGTTGTTCGCTGTGCCAGAGCACAGAATCTGGGATAATGCAAAACAAAATGCCTGCAAATTGCAGACACGACCGGATCTGGAATATATGTATCTCTGCCCAGGCTCTGGCTCTAGCTTTCAGCTCCCATTCCCCCTCTCAAGATTAATCGTCAGGGCTTTGAAGTGACGCCAAGTTTGGTGTCAAAAACTGCGGCAAACAAAAAGAGAGGCTCCGGCAAACGAGCCAAACTGGCGAAGTGTTAATGAAGTAAAAACCTTTAACTGTAAAAAATTAATTAATTTTTTAAGTTTTCTAGACAAACTTTTCCCTAGCATTTTCCAATAAGAAATATTTGATTTTCTTAGGAGATATTTTATAATTTTATGATTTTCCATTTGAACTTTATTATCTTTTTTTTTTGCAAGTGTAGCTGTGGCTGTAGCTAAAGTCCCGAAGTGGCTGTTGCCTTTGCCTTTGCCATGTGGGCCCACCCACGCACTCTCTTCAGCGGCACTTTGCATTAAGGCCGACATCGAGTGTTGAAGTCGCCTCTTATTTTTACTCGTTTTACATTTGCAGCTGCGCCTGGAATAACGGCAGATCCCCCCATAAAGATCATAAAGATCCTCGCTATCTGACGTGATGGGATGTGATGAGCCACCCACTCAAGCCAGGCCTCCTCCTGGATCGTGGAGTGGAAAGGATGAGACGCGACTATCATGGCAGCTTGAACTTGCCCCTTGGCTGGGATCGGGGATTGATTACAAGCGGATCACAACGGATCAGGATAAATGAGGTAAACATCATTAGATGCTCTGAGCCATCGGATGGAGGTGAAAACTCCGTCTCAGTCGTCGTCTTGGATCTTTGTTTGCCATAATGACGAATTGTTATTCTCGGCGATGGCAGAGGGGCTCGCTTCGAGATTAGAGGATCATTTGCATAAATCGATCAGATTGTCTTTGGGGGGTTTTGCGGATTTTTCTTTAATGACGATGATAGGCACAGATGTGGCCAAGAAGAAAGGCCAGATCCGATCTGCAGGAGATTTCTTTATTCAGGAGGATGGAGCGAGGCGAAGAGGTCTCAATTGCAAGTGGAGAAGACACTTGCTCAAGTACCTTTTTGACTTTCTTCTTCGTTAGGCAAAAGTAAAGACTTTTATTTAATTAAAAGCAAGTATTGAATGATCTGCAATAAGTTTTTATTTGCTCGATCGGGCTATAAAAACTAAAGGAAAATTATGCGGGATTTAGAAAAGAGTTTTCTTAAGGTCTCAGTGATGGTATTTGGCTTTCTTTTTCTTATTTGGAGTTAAGAGAAACTATTTAAAAGGATTCTCTTGTATATATTTAAAGGGCCATCTTAACCCTGTCCATATTACCATTAAAAAAAACATGTAAATATTAATAAAATCATAAATTTTAATCTTGTTGCTTATAATTAAATTCTTTCCCCTTTCTCATATATCCTTAGACTCTGGTAAGCCACTGACCCCCGCTGACATTTAACGACTATTAACCTCCGACAAACCTTTACACCTGGCTACCAATCTCCCATCGCCCACCTTTTCTTTTTCTCCGCTTCTCTAGACCACCGGCTTTGATTTCCCAGAAGCCCCACAACAACCAAACGAGCGTTTTGCACATATTTCAGCTTACTTTAAACGGCCAACTTACAAAAGCCCCCAGATGAGGAAAAGCGACTAGAGGGGGGCGAGGGAAAAACCAGCGGAGAAAAACTTTTACCACAAATCGGATTTCCTGCATCGATTTGTGGTCTTCGCACGCGTCTCCAAACCAAACTCCAAGACGAAGTTGAACTCAACAAACTCAGGCTCAAGCACTCAAGACGCGAGATACTACAAAGCCAAGTATAAAGTATAAAGTAGATCACAGAGTCACAACGACTGCCTTTTCAAGAGATCTCAGCAGATCAAAACGAGAGCAGGAAGAATCTCGATATCGGAATCAAAGACAACGCACAAGGCACTCTCAAATGCCAGAGATATTTCCCAAGGAAATAGAAGAGATTCTTGTGCCGGCGGCCCCGCTTTTCCAAGAAAATGAGTGGGGGAAACGTGTGTGCAAGTTTTTCCCTTATTTGTTCACCAAACACCGAACGGATGACATCCAGCAGGCCACTCGAGATATAAAAAAAATATGTGCACAGCGAAAGATTGTTAAAAACAATCACGATTTGGAGCTTGGGATTAATTTAGAGCTAAAGGAGAAGTGATTTGCTATGCGTCCTGAATTACTGCAAATTAAATAAGCGAAGAGAGTAGTTTTATGGTTTTAATTACCCGTTTACTTAACTATGAACTTGTTAATCGTCAAAAGTAGTTATGTCTTTGCATTTGGTAACAGTCCAAAGCCGTCTTGGGGTTATTTTAGATGTCTGTTTGACGCAATCAAGTTGGATAATGAGAAATTCAAGGGTTACTGCAGAAAATCCTAGTTATCAGCGGCTTCGTAACTATTAAGACATGATTTCCCATAGCTTCTTCGTTCGATTAAAGTGCTAACTATTAAAGTCACAAACTGCCTGTAAGTTATTCTATTTATGATAGAACAGGGTCCCGGTCCTCCTTCATTCTTTAACTGGGTGTGGAGAACGTGTTTGGCCTGATTGAGACTGACTCCTGGTCCCTGCCTCCACCCACCAGATTCCCCCCTCTCTCTCTATAGTCATAGCCGACAACGTGCTAAAATAGCCCTAAAGGCTAGCTTCAATCGCATCTATCGAAGGGCCTTGGCGAAGCAAACTAATTGCCTGGGCACGCCTGCAACTTTCATAGGAGAAAAACTAGAAGCAGATCGGATCTCATCAAGCGAAATATGCATATTCATAGTCGGTCATAACGAGCTGTCGAGGTGCAGAGGTTCCAGATTCGAGGCACCACTCCTCATAACTGCATAATTACCTAGTTATTTTAATTAGCCAAAAAGACAGAGAGAAAAGTGGGAAATAATAATAAAAAAAAAGCAAAGAAAAGTTGAGCAAATGCGCAGGTGACAACACATAGGAAATGTCTAAATATACAAACAAAACCTGGACAAAGCATAAATCACCTGCAAGGGGAGGGAGGGAGGTAAGCAGCCTGGCCCCTGCAAACAAGTTAATGAATGTATCTGATAGATACATCTGCATAGAGCGCAGAGAAAGACTCGACAAATAGAGTTCGCCGAGAAGCAAAAAGCGGCTATAAAAAGCGTTAACAAGACAACAACAACAGCAGCAGCAATTGGCAAACAATAAAATACACTTGGCGGATTTTGGATAGCTACTAAATTGCAGTTAACAATTCTTGGCAAATAAATTTCCGCTGTCTGCCAGATGTGGGTCAACCGGAGGGGGTTTGAATACTGTTTGCGGAGGGGGACGCCTTCCATTTTAGCATCTTAGAAGCTTTCAGTGCCAGCGGCTAACATTTCATTCTTTGGCTCGCGTGTTGGTCAGATTTTAACTACCGTTCGAAGAGTATCTCATGGATAGAAGCTAGCAACTCGCTACTTCTCAGGGACCATCATTAATCACCTTCCGTCAATCCCGAACAGCCTGTCAAATGTGTTCCAGTGCTGCATCTCTAGATCTCTCGGTTAGCTGGAACGCAGCGCACACATTTGGCTTTTATCACTCGATTTGAACTGCAGGAAAAGCAGAAAAGAGCTATGGAAAACACACATTTGTGTTCCAGATTTTTCGGCGTGAAGAATTTTCAATTGAAAGCCACGAGAACCAATTCAATGGGAGAGAACCTAATGGCTTTTTTGGGGGGAAACATGCGAAAATAATTTCTTATGGCTGGCAAAACTTCAAAAGATGTGTAGAGTTGGCAGATGGAATTGGAGGAACCCCTTTGTACTTGGATTTTATGAGAGAGAGAACAACCGTAAGGAAAGCTACAAGAGGAACTTAATTTCTGAGGAGTAAATATGCAGAGATATTTCTTTTAATATTTTGTTTATCATTTATTTAGTTTCAAACATCAAACATTTTCGGTAAATTTCCCATCTAACCATGGTAGACATGGTGACCATAGGTGGGCACAGCGTAGGACTTCAGCACAGGGACACTGTGGACCACGGGAACATGCTTCACAACTGGAACTTGGCTGACCACTGGGACATGCTTGACCACGGGGACCTGGTGAACCACTGGGACATGCTTGACCACGGAGACCTCCTGCACCACCGGGACATGCTTCACCACAGGCACTGCCGAAGCCACTGGCACTACGCTGTAGTGGGCGGGCTCAATGTAGCTGGGAGCAGCAAAAGTCATGGCCACCAGGGCGAGGAACACGGCGATCTGCAGGAATTATATTTGATCCAATAGTAAACCAAACTTCAAGAAAGGTTTTCTTTCTATACTTACGAAACGGAACATCTTGAGGATTTCTTGGGTTTTAGTAAGAATTTCAAAGGAAAACTTGAGCTGCTTGTGACACTTGTGTGCTGGTCGAGTGACTGTTGATGATTGACCAACGGATGGGTTACTTTATATAGCCAAAAAGGCACGACAATAATGACCGTTCGATCGGCTGACCGAGCAAACAAGTTTAGCCATACGATTATTGCGTATAATTCTTTATTTTAATTGGAGAATGGTCTTATCCGGTGACCCAGAGGTGGCAGAGGTGGCTCGGGTCTTCATATAGGTCTTTTTGTGTGTACTTGACCTTGGTTCTCGCCGAGCATCATCAATAGCGCGTGAAGCCGATCGATATAATGACAAAGGTCTTTTTGGGCAGCAAAACAAAGATGGAAGCGGCACAATTGGAGAGTTATTGAATGGGGATTATGTCCAAAGGTTAGACAATCGGCCGATAACGGGAAGTTTCGAGTGGAGGCGAATTAGAATGCGCATTATGCCGAGGCAGATGCCCAAAATTAAGTATAATTAAACTGGTTTGTCGCGTGGCGCTTGAACAGAAGTCACTTTGAGTCTATTTTCGGTTGAGGTGTTAACTATATATAATGATGCTGTGGCGGGTCAATCATCAACAGTCACTCGACTAGCACACAAGTGTCACAACCAGCTCTAGTTTTCTTTTGAAAATCTTACTAAAAACCCAAAAAATCCTCAAGATGTTCCGTTTCGTAAGTATAGAAAGAAAACCTTTCTTGAAGTTTGGTTTACTATTGGATCAAATATAATTCCTGCAGATCGCTGTGTTCCTCGCCCTGGTGGCCATGACTTTTGCTGCTCCCAGCTACATTGAGCCCGCCCACTACAGCGTAGTGCCAGTGGTGAAGCATGTCCCAGTGGCTTCGACGGTACCTGTGGTCAAGCATGTCCCAGTGGTTCACCAGGTTCCCGTGGTCAAGCATGTCCCAGTGGTCAGCCAAGTTCCCGTTGTGAAGCATGTGCCCGTGGTCCACAGTGTCCCTGTGCTGAAGTCCTACGCTGTGCCCACCTATGGTCACCATGTCTACCATGGTTAGATGGGAAATTTACCGAAAATGTTGATATTTGAAACTAAATAAATGATAAACAAAATATTAAAAAAGAAATATCTATTGTGTTTTTGTGTGTCATGAATACTTTTCGTTGGAACGTAATGGCTCTTTGGGATTGTTTAAAACCCATTAAAAAAAAACACACACACATAAACTTTAAAGCAGTTTCCCCTTAGGATTATCTTTTCAAAATAAATATCAACGCCGACTGTATAAATAAATTTAGCTTAACGATTATATTTAACACGTTTTTCGTGTCAACAATGGACTAACTCCCTTTTAATACACCCGGCACTTTCCATTTTCCACACTTGATGCTTCCCTGGGACATTTATTGATCACTTTATGGCGCATTTTGTTAAATTTAATTTTCACCTAGCGAAAAGTCAGTCGTTAAAACAAGGCAAAGAGCCGGGTGAAAAATTTCTTCATTAATCAGCGAAATTTGCTGCAACGCCTGCTCCACCGCAGCAGCAGCTGCTGCGCAATCCCGGCTCGTCTTTAATTTGAGCCAATTAAAGCGGCGACAAAGCCTCCTCCGAATCCCGCCGAAAGCCGGCGAGACTGTGTCAGCCTTTCCCCCTTTTTTTCCCTGCTCGGCGTTCGATCTTCGTGTTAATGATGAACCTGAATGGATTGTACATTGTTTTTTGTCTTTCCTTTTTTTCAGCTAGAAAAACTCTCAAATAAGTTGAGAAAATATAAAAATAAATTGTGTTGGAAAGTAAATTTTGTGATCATGCTTTTTGGTACTTTTTTGCGAGCAGTCGCAACGGTTGGATATTTTCTGTATTGTCTTTCTTATGGCCAAAAAACGATTTATTGTCAACTCTTTTGTTGTTAATGTTGCCCACATTTAATTTGGGTTTTCAGCTTCATTCGGATTTCCTAACTATTTCCTTTCTGGATCTATGAAATCGACATTTTATTCCTCAATTCGAGAGAGGAAAGAAATAGCAATTTGCCGCTCGATTATGACGAAATCATTTGATCCGCTCACATGTGACGTACTCTGTGGTTTTTCTCTGTTTTTTTTTTGCTTTTTTTTTGGGGGCTTGCCTCTCCTTTGTGTTGTCTGTGGTAATGACTTCATCCAATGGCCACATTGGATCCCCGGCTGGCAGTTCGTTTGATAAATTATCCACTCCGCTCGCTGGTAATAATGTTTTTCCAGGGCTGCTTTTGTTTTCGTTTTTGTTAATTATCCGCTTTAATTGTTAATTTAAATCACGAACATTTTATCATCAGCAAAGAAAAGTGAAACTCAATTGAACTTGAGATCACTTTTCCCCCCCTCGTGTTCCCTTATGAAATTGGGCGTGTTTTTGGGGCTTGAAGAGAAGTAGCTTGTGGAGATGTAGAGAAAGGTGATCCGATTGTTGGCGATAATGATTGCCTTTGGTTTTGTTATGTTTGATTGAAGTGGAGTGGGGATTTAGCTGTAAGAGCTGGTAATCCGAAATATATTTTGTAATCCTCCTCAAAAACTAGATTTACTTGGAAAATATTATGAGAGAGAGAGGTAGAGAAATACGAAGTCTTATTGAAGATAAGTTTTTCTATAAATTATATTGTCATATTTCAAGGATTTTTTAAGAATAAATTGAAAATATTAAGGAATCCAATGGAAATTTAAAAAGACTTTGAAAAAGTGAATTCCAAAGTGATCAAGGAAAGAGGGAATATGGTAAATTCACTTGTTATTCACTTTTGAGCATAAAAAGGCTCAGGTCTATATATTTTTGTATATATCAAGCTCCAAATTCACCTTCCCTTTCACCTTGTTTTAACAAGAACATTATTTTAACTTTAATTCACCACTAACCCAGCTTGTTTATGCTAAAATACTTCATCAAAATCCTATTTCTATGAAAAATTATTTAATTTAAATACGATTTTTCAATAAATTCATTTCCCAACTGCCCAACAGACTGCACTTGAATGCAATTACAATTCAGTTAAGCCCAAACGATGGCCAAATAAAATGGAAAGTTTATTTTAAGGTTCACTTAACGCTCAACGAAAGTTGAACTATAACTGAGCCACAGGCTGCGGATTGCAACTGAATTTCAAGTTGGGGCTAACTACTCCCTGGCTAATTCGGTGGTTCCGATGTTTTATTGCCGCCCAGCAACCAGCATCTGGTAACTGGCCATATGGTACCAAGTCCCTGTCCTGTCCACGTCCAAGTCTTGCTGGGCGAAAGGTTACAGCAATTGTTATGCAAATCTGGCGGCGAAGGCAACACAATGGACACTCCGTTCGATAGAATCGGACAACACGGGACGCAAATCCCGGAGCGAATCGAATCGAAATCCCATTGGGCGAAACATGGAATTATGACTGCCATAAAGTGGAGCACTTCCTCGATTCGATGACTCCCGCATAACAACACGAAAGGGGAATTGTCATTGCGATTATGGTCGCGACTGTCTCTTAGCTAATCGAAAGACTCTAAATTGCGCCACCTTCACTTTTCCGGCTGCTTTTCCAGTGCGGGCAGCAAAAAAAAACAAACTTATTTTCTCGCTTTGTCGCGCTTTGCTGCTGCTGCTGCTGCTTGTCTTGACCATATTTGGAGGCCTCCTCCTCCTACTCCTGTTACAGGCTCGAGTTTGAAAACAAAGACATCCTTTCGGCATAGTGGCGACAGGCAACATGATTGTTTACGCTTCACTTGACCAGAACAGCGAATGCTTAACCCATTGTGGCCCCAGGCAGGTGCAGGCAAAACCCCAAAAAAGCTTAAAGTTGTCAGCGATTTTTATCAGGAAAGTTTAAAGCGTTCATTTTCCAATTTCTTGGTATCTATAAAGATTCTTCTAGCTAAACCCTAAGTTTCCTTTAATATATCTTTAACCCATTATCCCAAATTATTTTCCCACAGCCTTAATATTTCGAAACACAATTATAAGCCAAGTTTCATCTGAATCCATCGAGTTATTCTCTCTGGACTTTGCTATCTTTTGAGGTTCAATTAAAAAAGGAGATTGCAGTCAGCACCTTGGGGACTCGGACGACATTGTCCGGCAGCTGACAAATTTTGGCTTTTTGCTTCACGGCGATCATCTCTCAATCGCAATCGCAATCGCAATCTGGGATCTCCATCTTCCCCAGCTGCTCCGGCTGCTGCCACCTTTCCTTTTGCGTAGCCATGGGGCTTGATTGGAAGTGGAACCTGGTCTAGTTAACAGCTTGGACTGGATGCGTGTCTCCGCCTTCGGAGAAGGAGCAGCAAGCATGGCCACAAAACAATTGACAGAGACAAACGCCTAACAACTTATTGGAAATATGTTTAGCCATTTTGGGCAATTGACATTTTATGCAGAGTCGCTGCTCTCCTTCGCTCTTCTCCAGCCAATCGACAACGTGACAAAACAATTGTCGTAAATCAGGGGCAGCCAGTTGGAAGCTGGAGCCTGGAAGCTTAGCCAAGTCTTAGCCAATTTTTTGGCCAAAAAAAATGCTAACTGCCCACAATGCAAAACCCAAGTCTATTGGTTTTTTGCAATTCGTTTTTGTTTACTTTCATTTGACTCGTGGCAGACTGTGTTTTTTTTTAAGCGAATGTGTTGCCGGAATTCCATTGTAAATATCCAAATAGGAATTTTCAATTAGCCAATGAAACTATATCCGGATGGTTCAAGAAAATGGGCAAGAAAAGTTATAGGTTTTTGTGGGGCAAAAACTTATTACGTAACAGAAGCAAAGAAAATGGCAATTAAAATTATTTGCAAAATATGCTTTAAATTTCCTTTTAGATATTTGAGAATTTCCTTCTTATTAACTGCTTTTTTCAGTATTAATTTTCTTATTAACACCTTCAGATACTCCAATCTACACACTATTCTTATGCAACTCACTTCAAATTCATCGAGATTAACTTCTGTCATGGTCAAAGCTCAATTGAAACCGACACAAATCACAGCCAAAGGCGGGACTCTTGGACTCTCTTCCGTCTTAGATCTCCCTCCCAAGTTTATAGACGTAAAAGAGCTAGCTCTCACACACAATTACATAATATGTGGCAGCCCCAGAGCCTAGCTATTCAGACAATATTGTTTCGATAAAAATCCCCCTAAATCAAAGAAAAGCGCAGAAAAACAGAAAAAGGCTGAAAACAAATCTGTGGGCAATTCGAAGACGTCAAATTCACTCCCGTTCGAAGGTGTTGCAGACGTCCGAAATGCCAATTATCAGCAGCCAAGAGAGGAGGTTATCTCAATTCCCCGACTTGCAAGCAATTTTCACTTTCAGCTCAATAAATTTTCGTAACAGAAAACGAGAAAATAAAGAAAAGCAAAGCGCGGAAACAAGGGAATTTTTTGTTGTGTTGTCTTGATTTTCGAGGAGGGAAGTCAGTCAGTTAGTGGCTGCGAGAATGACTGACGGATTTGCTCTTTTTTGGTTTTCTTTTTTTGAGATCCCCAAGCGACTCACAGTTGCACAATACACCGCCGCACGCAGCAACGGAAGCCGCTAGCGGCCGGGGGAAAACTTAAACAAAGGAAAACGGGACGAAAAACACAAGTCATTTGGTGCTCCAAAATAAAAAAGGGCGGAAAATGAGAAATAAAATGCGTAAAATTGCATTTTATGTGAGTTTGTTTTGTTACAGTTTTAGAGAGTACATACGTTGTTATAAAAAAAATATATTTTTTGTTTTTCTTATTAACTAAATTTATTTAACAAACCAAAAATCATAATGGCCAGCAAAACGCCTAAAGTCAGGCAATGCAGAAAATTGTGCCCCTCAAAGTATGCCACGAAAATCGAAAATCTTTTTGTAACTCAGCAAGTAACTTGCAACATGTTGCAGCTCCGCATATTTGAAAATTTGTCCCAAAAAATTCACGCTGAAAAGCAGGCAATAATAATTTTATATGCATCCCACACAATGCTACCTATCAGATGGCGCTGCAGTTCCCTTTTCACAATACCATAAGATGTCCCAAAAAATATAAATTGTATAACTCACCGAGTGCACTGCTAGATGACGCTGCAGCTCCGCGTTGCCAAACAAAGTCAGCTCCGTTATGGTCGGTGAACTTTCCAATTTACTTTCCATGTCGCGCAACCAGCGACGCAGCTCCTTGGGATCCTCACACAGACCCTCGGGTCGTTGGGTTTCATCGAGCATCTTTAAAAAAATAAAATAAGTAATTATAAATAAATTTCAATTTAAATTTCCAACTAAACAGCAAGGTACTTCATCCATTCGCCCACAGAGCTCGCCACACTCACCTTCATGCAACATTCGCTGGATTTTTCTAAAACCGTTGCAGCGCCTTCTATCTCACAGCGTGCCTCCTTGCAGGTATCCAAGAGGTTCGTGTCCATAATGTAATTATAGTTCGTTTGAATGGCCGCCCAGAGATCGTCCTTGCCGGAGGATCCTAGGCCCAAGGTGGCACTGCTGTGGAGACTGGTGGAACTGCACTGACTGTGGCCGCTGCCCCACGAATAACGGTGCATTTTATTGCTACTCTGCGAGTTTTTCTGAAAAATAAAGGAAACGGTAAAGCTTTAGAAAATCTTTAAAATAGTTTGATATTATTTTTAAATTTTATTCTAAGAAAAAAATTATTATTTTTCTTGTTTTTTACAGGGCATCTGCTTTGTGGCGCCCTCTGGTTTTCCACCACTGAATAGTCTTATATTTTGTGTAAAATGTCAACATGGGTTGCTCAAGTAAAAATGTCAAGGCCGTGTAAAACAAAAAAATGCATACAAAAAAATCGAATAATAATAGTTAATAAAATAAATAGTAAACGAGTTCCAAAATAATGTTAACATCAACCTTAAAATTATAACTTTACAATAATAAAATATTATAGTAAGAAAAAATAAAATAATAAAATAAACGATAGAAAAACAAATAAATAAAAGTAGTATTAATAATTATTAGTTTAGATCTATTTAAACTCTCTTTAAAAAAATTTACTGTCTAAAACTGAAAAAATACATAAATAAATAAATGAATAACCAAATTTACAAATAAACAAATTACATTTTACTCCCAAAGTTAAACGTGCTTTAAAAATATTATTCTTAAATTAATAAAATTGGTAAAGACGTGACAAACTGTCATATGATTCTAGCAATAAATGTTCAGAAAAAAACACAGCAAAAAAACATAGATAAAACTTTTAGAATAATACATTAATAAATAAAGTGATAACTATATTTTTAGTTTCTAAACAAGTTCAGGAAGTCACTAGAAATGTATTTCCTTAACCAGCTGATTAAGTAATTATTTAAATATGGCATTAACCAATTCACAAATCAAAATAAAGCTACCAAAGTGACAAATAACGAAATACAAAAAGGAAAAATGGCAAACAAGCTCAAGAGCAGGAGAGAGGGGGGGAATCCGCTAAAAGTTGTTAATAAATAAGTAATTTGAGGCGGGCCAAATACGGTCGGAACAATATGCTTGGCCATCTTGGGAGTTGCCTCTCAGTGCCTCCGAATCCAAATCCGATTCCGAAACTGGTTTCCATCGCTCCAAATTGCCAAGCGCGCGCAATTAATTAATGCATTTTGTAGTTTGATCAAGAAAGTGGCCACTAAGCAAGGAAATTCCTCATTTACACAGCGTAATTCCGAAAAGCAAACAAAATTGTAAATTGAAAACTGAAATCGAAATCGAAGCCCCAAAAGTATTGATGAAATGATTCAGGGCTCGCTGCTGCTGCTGCTGCTCTTTCTGCTGATTTGAGTAATTGATTAAGTGAACAAACTGAGGGGGGGTTTCAGGCCGATAAGTATAAAAAATAAAAAAAAAAGAAAACCTGCCCACGGAGTGACTAAGAAAAGTCTGCGCCAAAGTAAGCTGTAAAAATATGCAGCCAGCCTTGAAAATCAATGTGCGGTCTTGTAAATTTCAACCGATTTTTATCGGGGGGACCAAGTCAGAAACTACATATATACATATATATCTCGATGGCTGTGAGAACGGGGCCACAAACAACAATTTTTGGTATTTAAATCTTGTGTTTCCAGCCCCCGCTGATAAGATTTATTTGTAAGCAATTGGGACACATCCTCTTTTCGACAAGGTAAATGTGTAAATTATCATTGATTTGGCACTAAAAGTGATGAATTTATTAATGAAACTATTAGCCGGTGTTTAGACTCACAAATACACTATTTTTTTAAGTTGGAATGTGGTCATTTTCCGCCTGCGAGGAGGAAAATTAGAGTATATTATGCATTCTTCCAGTTTTTGGCATAAATTAGCAATTTGCGTTCGCTGCCAATGGCGCCTATGTAACCGTCATCATAACCGTTACTAGCTTAGGTTGCAGCCACATGCTGATTGGCAATTTATTAATAATTTATTAAAGCAATTTCCGTTGACACAAGAAATAACTGAAGAGCAAATTCTAACGGCTGCTTGTCATTTTAAGAGGCCAAAAACTCGTTAGTTAGCGTGTGGAACGCAGGCAAGAGAAGAACAGGTATTTGATGAACACTTTTAACTCTTTTTTTTTTGTAATAAATGTTCATTAACTATATTCTTATAAAAATAATAATTGTAGTGTATATTTCTCCTCAGATATATAAACCTCTCATTATATATTCTCACATTCCATTTGCCATTTTTAAGATTCAACTCACCTTGAGGCTATTGTAGGGACGCTCTAAATGGAGCTTGGCCTGGATGACGTCACGTCGCTCCTGCTGCTCCTCGTTTGAGGCCTGCAGTGATGTCATGGACTGCGACTGCTTTATCGAATCGTTGCCAATATTGGTTCCAGCTGCTGTAGGAGGTCCATTTCCGTTTTCAGTTCCTGTTTCTCCTGTTCCGTTTGCATTTGCATTTCCTCGCGATCCGCGTCGCTTTTTCTTGAGGGAACTACTTCGGCTATTGCTGGCCGATTTAGTGGTTAACCCTCCCGCCCTGTTTGGGGGCGTGGCTGGCACGGCAAAGATGCCGTCAAATTTCAAGGGTTTCGTTGTGGTAGTTGTGGCTTGGGTCGATTCCATCCTCGATCCTTCGTTTCCACCTGGTTTCATGGCCGCTTTTTCAGTCTCTTGGTTGCTTGTTGTCATCGTTTCTTCAGCTCTCTTCTCTGATTCTGGGATTCCCCTTTCGTTTTCCTCTTGGACATCCATTGTGTGTTCTTCTCCAACTTGATTTTTGGTGGCTATTTTCAGGTGCATACAAACGCTTATTTGGAGAGCCAAGTTTTTATGTTAATTTTGGGGTGGACAAGCCCAATCCCGAAATTTGCATGTCTGCGGGGTTTCCTCTCATTTCCATATGCATTGTTTCCGTTTCGTTGCCGGCGTTCCGCTCTTTGACAATGACCTTCAGTTGGGGTCCCTTTCGATTTCCGTTCGTTTTTATGCAAAATACTTTCTTCGTTATTTTGATAAAAGAAAAATGGGCGCTTCGTTTTACATATCTAAATTAATTCCACTGAAACGAAATAAAGGAGAGAGATTTGCACAAATTAGTTGAAAGGAAATCAAACAAATTAGGGGAAAAAATAGGTGGGCCGAGTTGAAATTATGATTATTATTATTATCATAGCAGAGAGGGAGGAGGAGGGACTACCTCATGGGGCGACTGCAGCATAATTAGCCCGGCTGCATTTATTCGTTTTTCATTTTCTTTCCACTAATGATGGGTATTATTACTAAAGGCAAAAGCCATTAAGAAGATGAAAGCGAATTGCACGGCGATCGCCTCTAATATAGATTCATTTCCTACAAACATTTCTTGGACCCATCTTGATGGATTGGCAGGTGCATTAAATGAAGAACTGTACATCATATTTATGTCTCTGGAAAAGGTTTTCAGAGATAATAGATATATAATATATTAAGCTCAAATTAAGGCTTACTGTTTAATTTTTAAATCCTACTTATATATTTTATCCAATTATTTTAGTTTTCAATTTATTTGTGTAAGTTTTCTATCATTCCTCAAATTTTCACTGGAGAAACTTGTCTATATATCTCTCAGATTTCTTTCAATTAATTTCTGCGACTTACTCGCTTTATCTCAAGGCACTCTACAATTTTATTTATTATTCCCATACATTTTCGCCCACTATGTATCTTACCCTGTTACTTTTCCGATGTTGCAACACACACTAGCGGTGATGAAAGAGAACCCCCTTCTAAAGCAGTCTCCCCCCTCACAACATTAGCATAATTAAGTCTCCTAAAGAACCCGAGTGGAGTGCATATCAGACCCTAGAATCTCATATCTCATATCATATCACCACCCACAACCAGGTAACCAAGCAAACAAGTAAACAAAGCAAGACTCTAAGCTGTAAACTGTAAACGACAATTAAAAGCAACCGTAACCGGCAGACAGGCAGCTAACTACATAATGGCAGTGGATACCAGAGGGGCGAGAGGGGAAATTACAATAATTATCAATGCAAATATTACTTAATTTCATAGCTCTGGTCAACGACTCCCAGACAGCAGCAGCAGTTTTATAAACAATGAACACACGATTCTAATCGCGGCCCAATAAAATTTTCATACGAAATTAGTCGCGAAAAACACTTGTGGGCCAAATTCGTATGCAAATTTACCGGGCACCTAGGCTCACCTCGGTGGAGTGGGGAGTGAAGTGTGGAAAGTGGAGGGTGGAGTATGGAGAGTGCCGAGTGGAGTCCATGGAGGCGGTGGAACTTGACTTGTCCAACTCCTAAATTGGCCTGCAAGCGTTCATTTAGCGAAAGATCCAAGAGAGATCCGAGGTTAGTGGGGGATTATGAATAATAAAATGGAGAACACCAAGTGGGAGGAGGTGGAAATGGAAAACTTGGGCTATAAACTATGCAATAATAAATATAATAAAACATATTTTGCATTTGATTAATTCCTAAAGTATGGAAATTAAATATTTATTAATCCCCAAACTTTATTTTATTTATTAATTTATTTAAAACAAGATTATTTCATATCTCTAACATTTTTATCAGATTTTGGCCACATATTCCTCTCTTTTTCTACATATTTTTTCACTTTTAAGAAATATTTTTATGGCTCAGAAGAGACATTACTTGCATAATTAAGTTATGAATAGCGCATAGAGGTCGCAAGGCTTTTATGTGCTGACCATTAAATTCCATGTACATTTGCTTTATGACTCACGGCTTGGCTGTTTCCCCTTTTATGCAAATTTTAGCACACGATATGAATGGAAAATGGGACTCGGGTCTGCACTGAACGCCAGTAAAAAAAAGGCGCTAGAAAAAGTTAAGGAAGACACGCGGACTGGCACTGGGCAGACCTCGGTCGCCTCTTAAAACCAATTCATTTGGGGAAATGGCGAATTTCCACCAATTTGCGTTGGCATTAACATTCAGGTTTATAGGTTTTTGGCAGTAACAACTTAGATTTCCGCCTTGAAATGGCGAGATTTCAGGTGTTTCTTGAAACGACTTTAAAATACTGTACTTTGATTTTGAAAATATGCTTGAAAATAAACCAAATGAAACATACAATGCTTAAATTTTAAAAACTCTCAATATTAAGCAATGAAAATTGTAATAAAAGAGATATGCAAATTAATTTTCCCCATTATGCATTAACCAAATATTTAACACTTTTAACTATGCTGCTGCTGATAATATCTCACTCTTTTTTGGGTCTCTGCGGTTTTCTTTTCAATCTTTTTTTTGCTTTTATTTGTCCACCTGTTGAACTCTGTTGCGTAAGACACCTGTAAACATTCGGTAATAAAGGCAAAGCCTCGCCCCCCTGAAAAGTTCCAAAGAAAAGCTGTTTCAAAGCCGAAACCAAAGACGAGACCCCCGCCAAACCATGGTCCACATGTGTCGCACACAGTTTTGGCCCCAAACTTTTAACCACAAACCAAACTGCAGACCCCCAAAGCAGAAGAAGAAGCCTCAGCAAAAGGCCATTAATAGGCACAAAGACAAGGCACAGAAGAGACACCCAGACGAAGATGGATATGGAGACGAAGGGAGAGGGCTCAAAAAAAAAAGGGGGAGCTAAAAATATACAAATATTTGCGTAGACCAAGTGGTTTTTGGGCTGTGGGGGGAGAGGGGTTTTTGAGATCCGATAAAGGGGTCTCGAGATCATCGCGGGTTCCACATTGTCTATGCCAGACACGAAGTTTTCGAGAAGCTCGTAAATCTAGCCGGTCTGCGTTGTTATTCATAGCCATAAAATACAATAGAATCTATTTCTGGAGCCGACACAATTGCCTGTTTTGGTTAAGCAAACTTTCGATTTTCATTGAGCTTTATGCCATTATCTTTTTCGCTTAATCAAGGTTGTGTGTGACTTAATATAAATATTAGTATTTCGAGGGGGAAAATGTTAATTAAAAACTTTGATAAGTAATAATAATATGTGGAAGAATCAAAGAAAGAAATGTTTAAATGTTATAGTCAAGCCTATAGACTTCAATAACTATTAATTATCAGATTCATTCCCTAAAACTTCTTAACAAAAATTGTCATAAATTTCCTTCCAATTTCCCTTTAGCTTTCTTTAAAATCGAAAACAAAACAATCATTGTTCCGATTTACAGCAACAAAAAAAAACCTAAATTTTCATTTCATTTAATTCTCTTTCCCTTTTTGATCTTCACTCACTTCCGTTCGCCGTACTTTATGTACTCTACTTTCTGTCGAAAACGAGAACAAAACTCCCGAAAGCCACCGGATGTGAGAATTCACTAGAAATCACAATATATTCTCACGCTGGAAAACTCAGCGACCAATTAAGGCAAATCAAGTGCAAACAATTGGGCGTCCAATTACTTTGTTTTGGCTTCTTCCGATGAACTCTAGTCGGGCCTAGATTAGATAAAGGCGATACGCGGGCACTCGAGTGGCTTGAAATGAAATCAATTATAGGAGTATATATAAATACTGCATTATCGGGGGGCCAAGGTGGAGATAAGACCTGCTAGTTCGTATAGTCTAGGACCATAATTTAGTCATCAGCTGGCTTTGGGCGTAAAGTCATGAGTAAGAATTCAGATAAGATCGCTTTTGGAGGTGGCAAACTGTGGTAAATTGGAAAACAAACTTGTATACAAAATATATATATATTTATATATAGTTTGTAAGTTTAATAAACTTACCTCTCTAAGATCAAGAGCTTGAACCCCTTGCAGACAATGAGTCGGACACCAGAAACGGACAAGACAATCGACATTCCACAGACCAAAGCGTAATTAAAATATGGTTTATATCTCCCCAAGCATCAGCTGCGATCTCAGCCATATAAATATATATATTCGAGCCAGACACCAACTACTTGAAGCTGAATTCTTCCAAGAATCACATTGGCATGGCCAGCATTTGCCACACATTTGGCCATTCAGGCCCAGTTGACCAGGCTAAGAGCCATGATTGGATCCACGGGGAGAGACCCCCAAAGGCAGGCAACTTGCCATAAATTGACAATTGCCAAAGACAACCACTGCAGCAGCTGCTATTGCTGCAGCAACACCTAATGAATTGTTAACTGCTTGCAAACCATTAAAGAGCGGGAAGTGCACACAGAGAAAAAGGAGGGTGTAATTTATAACAACACGATTTATAAAAAAATTTATAAATAAGATAAATATAATTACACAATGAATAAATTGCAAAATAAAAATAATTTATTTGTATTATAAATATCGATTTTAATCACTATATATTTTTTAAAATCTGAATTATATTTAATATTAAATTGAAATAATGTCAGAAAAATTATATCGTACATTCCTTTTAATTTAGTTTGAATGAAATTTATAGAAAAAATGCAAGAAATTAAACAAAAATGGTTTGTTAAGAATTTGCTTTTAATTGTAATGAATTCTATTTTGGCCAAGTTATTCTTGCTTTTTTCTTTTTGTGTACTCTGATTTTTAAAATAGAAAGAGAGGACAAGACAGCGTCACTTTTGGCACACGTGAATGTTGGCCAAGTGGCCAAATAATCGCCTCCAAATCTGGCGACAATAACAATAACAATATTGACTTGTAACCAACGGCAGAAATATTTTCACAATATATCGACCAGAGGGGAAATCGGAAAAGCTGAGGGGCCAAGTTATTGAAGCAAACCGCAGCACGCCAACCGCAGAAACACAAAAAAACAATCACAATATGTGGTCCAGTGCAACCCAGTTTAATTTAAGGGGGGACAAGGGGGTCCCCCTGGGCACCCCGAGACAATGAATTGTTTAATTTGTTGCGGTCGTGTCGGGCTTTGACAAACTTTTATCGGTGGGCAGAAAAGATATGTCTCAGAGAGGGATAGCAGGAGATATCCGATAGACCCTGATCAAGATATTATATCTTAATTTTTTCAGGGACTTGGCCTTAATATTATTTTATTTTATTATAATTAACTTTACTCTTTATAATTTTTATACACTTTTCTTTTGCCAAGATCCATTTGGATCCTTAAAAGGTTTGGATATCTCTTAATTTTTAATTCTTGATCTCTTATGCCACCTCAAAATACCACAAAAATTCCAGGGTATCCACACATCCCCTCACTTGGCAAAAATTTGTCTGAATGTCGCACTGAAAAATGAAAACATTGCAAATTCCTTCGCCTTTGCCATGAACCTCCTCCCCTGACTTTGTCACCTTCTCTTTACCGCCAAGGGAAAGGGGAATAAAAAAAATAAAAATTAAAAAAAAAAACAAAAACAGAAAATACAAAGAAAAAGGCAACTGCAAGCAGAGTGCGACAGATGGCGGACATGGAACATGGACACGAAATAAAGGCGGTGGACACTGAGGTCCAGGAACCACCTTTGTTTTGGTTTTATTTCGGTTGATTTTTGGTGCAAAAGCAATTAGAGAAGTGGTTCGTTCACCATTAAAAGGGGCTTGGGGAAACAATAAGCAAACAAAAAAAAATAAACGAAAGTTATTGTGGCTCCAAAAGTGGGGACAAATTTTGAGAAACATGCAAACATTGTGTCGCCACCTCCCCACCCACTGAAACCACCCAACATTGCCCTTTCCACCGATCTGTTACCTGGTTTTAAGTATAATCTTTCCTCATTGAACTCAATTTTTGAATAAATTTTAGTTTAACGAAAGTTTAGCTTAATTTTGTATACATTTCAGATTCAGGAACGTTTGGCTCCTTTAAATATTACTCCGAAATTTTTTATTTTAAAGAATTATTCAAATATATAAATATTAAATAGATATTAATTAATTAATTAAATAGATTCTTTATTAGTTAATTTTTAAAATGTTAAATATTTTGAGTACTAGCACTACTGTATTTCTTTTCGGTTGCCTTTGTAGAGTTGTCGCCAAAGAAATTTGTCTACAACTTATAAACATTTTTGACTTCAATCCACTCCCCACAACACACAACATACACCCCTTCCCCCTCCCCTACCCCATCGGCGACATTCCTGAGCATATGATAAATGTTTCGTGTTTTTGCGGTTGGAACACGTTTTCCCCATGTTCTGCGATCCCCACCTTTACCACCACAAACACACACTCAGACAGAAAAGGCCATCAGGCATAGAAAATAAAATTAACGAAAAGAAAAGATTAAGGAAAAACTAGTCCCGATTTGCCACGCCTTTTCAGTCGTTAATATGTTATGACTGACCCACCGAAAATTAACCAAATGGACCAAGTTAACACACTGAACAGAGGCGGTAACTCTTTCGGGCGGTGACAGGTGGCGGAGGCTGTAAATAACCCAAAGTCACACCCCCTCAAAGTGGCTGATCAGTGATCTGTATGCTGTGTGCTATAGCAAATTAGGGGTTTTATGTGGTGCCAGAAAAGCATAAATTCAAGGAATGCAATTAGCAGCAGGAAGGCCTAAATATTTATAAAAATTATGTATTCTGATTTGTTGCTTTGGGAGTGAAGTCTAAAGTATACAACTTAAGGCTTAGTTAATAAATTTAAAGGGGACTAAGGAAATATATAAATAAAACAACCTATTATGAACTCCATAAAAAACCGCTTGACTCTGACATTGACCCACTTTTGATGATAATACAGTTTCCCCTCCTATCAAGGCAGTTTTCATCAATTAAAACCAACTTAATGACTCAAGTCCAGACTCCAATTCATGCACTTCAACTCTGTTAATTAACCCATTATGCCACTCACATGACAGCCACCGATTCGGTGATACAAATGGAAGCTGCTGCTAATAAACCCATTTGTATCATTTCGCTCTTGGCCAAAGTTAATTATCTGAAAATTACTCACATAATCGAGTGTGAAAAGCGCGCAAATTTTGCGAAAGTCGAAATTCATTGGACAATCAGTGAGTCTGCAGCTCGTCCATTCGAATAATCCATTCAATTCACTTACAGAGCTGAAACGAGATAGGAAGAAAATTTAAGATGGGGATAAATAAATGCGTGTTAAAACAAATAAGCAAAGTGATGTGAAAATGTTTTGAATTTGAATTTGAATGGAGCGGAAGCAAAGTTTGACAAATGACAACAACAACGGCAGGCAGCGCACAGCCGAGTGGAAAATGTGGAAAATTGTTTACCAATGTTCGAGATTAGCACTTGGCAAAGAAAAAATTGCATAATACGCCAGCGGAGAGAGCAAGCCGACCGCAGAAACTAAGGCATAAACCATCAACTTTTACCCGCCAACATTATTTGCCTTGATACCCTGGACAGGGGGTATCATCATCAGCTTGATGGCACTTTTGAAACTAGCTTCCTTCATTTTTTGTATGGCTTCAATTGGGGAAATATTAAAATATAAATTTATAATTGAAAGTAGAGCCTAAAAAAAGTATTATTTCTGTAAGTTCTGCATCTTATTATTCATAATTTTATAAGATCTCAAAAAAAGTTATCTTATAGGAATTCCACTCCCTAAACAAAGGTATTTCCCAAGTCGTTCCTCTACATTTCCCCCCCTTTTCCCCTACCTATTTTGATGGTAACCTTTCGCCAGACACTCTCCGCAGACAACCTCGAAGCTGTCTCCAGTGATAAATCAGCACTGAGCTCTGGAAAACCCCCAAAAGCAAAAATAAGCCAAATGATTCCCAACAAACAACTCCCACAAACTTTAAGAGTTGCACGACATTTTTTCGATGCAATTCGCTTGATTTTTCTTTGTTGTTTTCTGACCGGGGGCGTCTCGCATAACAATTCATTATCATTAATTATATTTGCACTCAAAAACGAGGAAAATTCGGAAAAACTCAAACAGCGACAACTCCCGGACTGCCGAGCATGAAAAATTGAACAATGTCGATTAAATTGAAAACAATTTTACGCTGGAAAATTTCAATATTTCCCGTCATTTGCCGTTAGGCTAACAGCAAATCCAACTTTGGGCCGGCATTCCCGAACCCAGGAAAAAAAATATGGCTCATAAAGCATCGCAACATCAACATCGGCAACAACAATTTATTGGTCGCATTAACCTCCACGAACTCTCTCACTTTTCTGGGCCGCCCAGGGGTTACAAGGGGGTTTCCCCAGGGGAGGCTCAATCGATGCGAGTTGTGAAAATATCATTTACAGGCAATTTGTGAAAAGCAACAACCAACGGCAGCAGCCACAGCCAAACGGCAAACTCTGCGAAATTTGCACGAACAAAAAAAGAAAAAAAAAATCAAAAAAAACAAATGAACGGCGTTTTACTTTAAACAAAAACCTAAAAAAGCTGAAACTAAAAAGGGGACAACAGCGGGCGGGGGGTATCTGCTGTGGTCAAGTTGTTAAAGTCGGAAATGGGCACAAACGTCGATCGTCAGCGGTCGACAACAGCAACAGCAGCGGCGGACGACAACGTCTCCAGGCGATAATTGGATCCCTTTCCAAGTCGGTCGCGGAGTTACAGAGTTACGGAGTCAAGGGGCCAAGCGGGAAGAGGTATGGTTCAGGGGAGCGAGAGTGCTAGAAATTCAATATACTTCATTTTCGGTCGAGTGGGAAATTTGCCTTGCCTTTTGATGGGTGCCAACATAAGGAACTTGTAAAAGTGGCTTTAAATTATATCTGAATATGATTTATTTAGTGAATAAAAATTCATAATGAAATAATATATGAATTATTAGAGAGATTCAAACAAAACAACTTTCGAAAAATTAAGAATGCATAATTTATTTTAATATTTATATAAAAAATATTTATTTGATCATTTCTTTCCATTTTTCTATCATTTATATTTATTTGTTTTTGTAATTTTTCATCAATTTGGTTTAATTCTTTTATTATCTAGTATTTTTCTTCAACTCTGCTCATTTAATTAATTTTTCTTAATTTTTTTAATGTTCTTCAAGTAGATTTCATGAATAAAAATGTTATTTTAATATGCAAAATAGGAAACTTACATCCATTTTGAATTCTATTATTAAATTTGACTTGTTTTTCTATTATTCAAAATTTATAATTTAATTTTATAGTACAAAAACAGGTTTAGGAACTCAACTAAAGCTGCAACTGTACCTTTACTCAACACATTAATTCATTCATTTAGTTTTAAATATCAAAATTTCTAAGCGTAATTCTAGAACCCTTTTAAGCCAAGCACCCAATACTTGACACATTCTCTTATTCGCTTATCCAACGCTCTCATAACTCTTTTGTTTTGGTCTTTTTTCTTGGTTTTTTTTTTTGCGCCAAACTGAAATTTAATCCGAAAGTGAAAAAACCAGATGCGGAACAACAAACAGAAATTCTGTCAGGTGAGACAGAGAGTCAGTAAAACGCAACATTTTCGGCTGCCTTGGCACAAACAAAACAAATTAATAATGAAAACAAAAAGCGAATTCAAGAGCTTTTTCAAAGAACTGTCGGCCAAAAAAAAGAAAGAGCTATCAATTGAAGTGTTTCGTGGGAAAAAGAACAAAACTTGAACATAATCCCCACTTGGGTTCATTAAAGAAGTACCGTCCCCCCGACGGAAAGTGAAAGAGGAAGAGCTTGCGGCGAGGAGAAGTGAAATGAAAAATGCATTCGAAATGCAATAGAAAGTGAAATGCGTTGGCAAAACAAAACCAACAACGGAAAATCTCTTCCACCAAAAGCAACAAATATATATACCATATAATACCAAATGAGCCGCAAGATGCTGGCGATATGTGCTATGGACGGAGCTGCCCCTTTCCCCGCACCAGCTCACACATGACCTTGTTCGCAAATTCTGTTGACGTACATCGAACATGGGTGCCACCATCATCCCAGGCCTTGCCATGCCACGCCATCCTTGGCTTGGCTCTTTTCCAGCCGATTGCCATCAAGAAATATTTGAGATTCACTTTCGGAGCCGGCAAAAGGCAGCTAAAAATCCAGCGGCGAGTGCCTCGAAACCAAACAAAATAAAAAACAATGCCTCCGCGCGCAGCACATTGACAACTCATAGATAAAATGTTTTTCTTTAACTATGACGCGACTTCCAACTGCGACGACGACGGCCTCTTCTCAATGGGTTATACAAAAAACAATGACAAACTCTTCCATTGCCACGGCTACTGCAACGTGGAAAGTGGAGACACACAAGGAAAGCCACCACACATCAGTGGAATCAAAATAAAAATCAGAGATTAATGCCGAATAATCTATACTCTTTTTTGATAGATTTCCTATGCTCATTTTTAGGGCATTTAATAAATTCTTGCTCTAAATTTGGGGCTTAGAATTATATCTTGTTATTAATTTATTTTAATTAAGTTAATATTATGAAGAGTTAAAAAAATGCAAAACTTTCAGTGAGAGTATTAAAAATGATAATCAACTTGTTGGGGATACATGTGTGGGCTGGCATTCGGCACTCGGCGGCATCCAGTATTCAGGCACCAAAGCCTCGAATGAAATGCCACAGATTCGTTTTTGATAAAATGCCAGGCAACAAGTTGGGGATCCAAAGAAAGAAAAAGTGAGAATCGGGGGCAAGACGAGGGGCTAATGAGGGAGGAGAGATGGCGCAGGCGCGAACCCGCCAGGTGATAAATCTTGCTAGCCAACTTTTGCCAATGCAGCAATTGCAGAGAAATAAACAGAGGAAACGAGAGTAGACGTTAGTTAGACGTTAGGAAAAATCGAGTCAAGAGGCTTGGAGGGATGCTATGCGTAAGAGGCAGATCCAATAATTGGGCCAAAACGAATGATGCGGGGGGGAGACGCGCCTGGCAGTGGCAGGTAATTGATATGTTTACAGCTCCATTTTATTCGCAACTCAATTAAAGCCGCGTCAAGCTGTGACAAGCCATAAACCGAGGAAGACAATCCAACAATTAGAGTCTCGATTTGTTTTCAGTTTTGGTTTTGTTTACTTTCGTTTTCCATTTCGCTTCAAAGTGTGAAAGGTCCTCCGGTGATCAGAGATTTTGTGGTCTTCAGGTGGTCTTTATTAACATTTTGTGTTTTTTTTCTGTGACTGCTTTTTTATCGACTAATGCATCCAAAGTGATCTTTAACTATGAGATACGATCTCATTCAGCTGGCGACAACTTGAAGTGACTTTTCGCATTGAGATACGATCAATTGGGCTAAAGAGATCACCAACAGTGGATTGGTGATGACAATTAATTGACAGTCAAGCTTGAGGCAGAGATAATGTCAAGATCAGTGGATTTGCTGACTTTTAAATACAATTTAATATAGCTTGATCTTGATTTTAAACTAATCTGAATCTGAGAAATAAAATGATTTGCTTTATTTCTACCTTTTATTTGCTAGATTAATTGAGAGACTCATCAGAAATCAATAAGTTGCCTTGTTAATAATCAGTAATTAGAGGCTAAAAGCTCTTAGCTTTCAAGATCTTCGGGCTGGATAAATATCTCGGCACCTAAGCTCGGCCTCCCTCCCTCTCTCATCTTGTTTGTTGCAGCTCAGCCGCCGCGGTGTCTGATCTCTTGGTCCCAATTGGCTTTTAATTGGCCAACCCAAATTGCTCAATATCAAGTTTTTCCTTTAATATTTAGGTCGCCGCCTGGTTTCGATTATGTAAAAGTCCTCCTCTCATGTGAAAAAAAAACCAGACTAACCGAATGACTGTCTCAGCAACAACTGACTCATATTTTTTCAATGATTCGAGATGCAGAAATAAAAACAAAGAAATTTTTTTATTTAATACAAGAAGCAATTAAAAAGGCATCAACGCACTTTAAAAAAAAATTCAGAGAGAGAGCAAAACTCGTTTACTTTTGAGTGACATGAAATTGAAATTGAGATACTTGTTGGAATTTTTTCGGGGATCCAAAGCGTGTCCCTGGCATCTGAAAAATGTTCGTTAATTGTGGAAAATGCAACCATTTGGCCATTGTCGCACAGTTTGGGACTTTTACTTTGGCCACTGCAGCAGCACTTCCTGTGGCTCCATCAAAGCCAAGGAGACATGCAACATGGAATCGGCTTTTGTTGTTTTTCGGTTTCAGTTTCAGCTTAAGTTTGTTTTTGTTTTTTCCTAATGATTAATTGACTTTTGCACCCGAAACACGTTCGATCTTTGTTTGATCTTTGCTTCCTTTGGTAACTGCCTCACCGTTGCCTCCTTTGCCACAGCCCCGTCCGTCTGTCTCCTCTTTGTTCAATTGGAAAATTGCTCTTTTAATTTCCACCGACATTTCTGGCCGGATCGTGTTTGGTATAAATATTTATGCATTTTGCCAAATGTGCATCTGTGCAAGAGCTTTACGACTTAAAGATGGCAACGTGAGGTGGTAACAAAAGATATTTTATTATAATACTTTTGATATTAATTATAGGAAAATTTAATAATATTCATAATTTCATAATTTTTATATTATTTATATTTCACCAACTTGAACCCAAACGTGACACGATGCCATCTCACTCACTTGGCTCATTGTTTATGACGTTTATCATGGCAGTCCGGGATCCCAGAGTTGGGGAGTCGAGTCATGTGTGTGGCTGGTTTTGGCTTGGCTAGAGCCTGACTTTACCACGGTTTGTTTCGGCTTGTTCGTGTGATTAATTTATTGTTCAATACAATTGCGTATGAATTATTGAGATAGCGTCAGAAAATGACATGCAACGGCCGCCGACGTTGCCTCGCTGCCTCAGGTGTCTTACAAAATACTCCCCATTCCTGTTCCCGACCCCAACCCGATCCGGTCCAGCCAAACCATCCACTCCACTCCAATCCCAGCCAAGTAGATCTCATTGTTTGATCTCAAGGCTGGGAAAAGCAAACGCAATACGTGCCCACCAAAAAAAATAAAATATTTTGGAAAAGTTCATTTCATAAATGCATCTAGCAGATACTAGACACTCGAGCGAACTGTTCGCTCGCATTGTGTGTACGGGCACTAGGCACGCGGCACTTTCACATTGGGTGAAACCGCATCGGCGGTTAATCATGGGGGTTAAGGTTACCTCTTTTGGGCCTGAGGCCTGAACTTGAGATATTCGGATTTCGTTCATTTTGAAGCCTATTTGGGTCAGGTGGCTATTTATCATCCCTCCCCCGCGCCACAGGAACGACAGCTGGTCAAATACATAGACCACTTCCCTTTCTGGGAATTAACACCCACCATGTGTGTGTCCTTCCTGAATGTCAATGTTGAACAGAGAGACCCCCACCCGCACTCTTCAGAGTCACCAAGTTCCGTTTGTGAAGTCTGCTTTTTATGGATCTTTAACATGCAAACTATGTAAACTTTATCACTAGCCTAGTGGAAGTATTTACTTATTTTATAAATAGGTTTTTTTTAGGTAAAAGTCTTTACAGAATATAAAATAAAAATATATTATATAGGACCGTAAATGATTCTAGGTTCTTTTACGAAAAAACCTCTCTTTAAAGATAAGTAAACTTACTTAAACTTTGATAAGGGTATTACAAAAATAGATCTGCCATCTCCATTTCAAAATTTTATTCAATTTTATTTGCTGTACAAATTCGCGGCCATCGCGTGTTTAGGCCAAGTTTACAAAACATAAAAACACAATGCTAGTTGGGTTGGTTTTTTGTTTTCTGTTGTGACTGCTGTTTGTTGCCCACCCAAAAAAAAAATTAGCCGGCTAAAGGTGGTGGAGTTCGCCTGAACGTTGAATTTTAATTAGCAGCCGTTGTGTGTCTGTCCCGTTGAACGGTTAAGCGAAAATTTAACACATTTCTAATAGGCAAAAACGCCGGCACGACAGACCTTTTATAATTACTGAAAAAATTATACCTCCTTTATTGCACATTTTACATTTTCCGATCAATGACCTGGCGCCGCTTCCAGACACTCTCTTCTCCTTTTCCATGCAATTTGCATTGTTAATTTAGCATTTTTTTTATGTTTTTATTGCCTTAACTGAACGGTAATTAAATAGTCATAAATCAGCAAACCGTTTGGCATGCGAGGGCGTTATTCGATTGAAAGTATTTCAAATGAAATGCATTTAATGACACTTGTTTCCAAAGTGAAATTGATGAGGCCGGTGGAAAGTTTTTAATCGGAAAATTTAAATCAAAAATGAAGCTGGCAAATCCGTGAAAATGGGGATTATTTCACAGATATTTCTCTTAAATTTTTATGAATCGTAATGTAAGACTTTAGTAAAACATTGTATGGATTAATAACTTTGAAATAAAAAATCTTTTTCTAGAAACATTTAAAATTTCGGTTGAATATGCAAATGTATAACACTTTCCTTTGAAGTTGGCCAACTCTTTGAGCCTGATTCGCACTCCCAAATAAATCAACAACATTCCGCGTGAGTTTTGAAAACTTGGCAACTGAGCAAACAACTCTCCAAATGGCGAAAAAAAAAGTTAGATGCAAATGACTTGGGTAGTGCCAATTGCTAGTCTAGGAAAGGGGGAAAGGGGGACCCCTTTCCTAGACTAGCAATTGGCACTACCCAAGTCATTTGCATCTAACTTTTTTTTTCGCCTGCAGCTCGACAGTCTCCATTAAGAATGCAATTTGCAAAAGATCAGCACCACCGCCGGAGCCACCTCCAAAAAGCGAATGAGTAGCCGCAGGTTCCTCTGCGGAAAGCCACCTGACAAGTGGTTTTATTAATTTGTCAAGACTTTTTTTGGGCTGATGGGTGAAATTTGTGGCCTACGAGAGGAGAGCAAGCAGGTGGAAAATAAGAGAATTTAAGACAAGAAAAAGAAGTTTTAGGCTGGCGACAAGAAATTGTTGGAAGAAAAGTAAGTCAAATTGTGCGTAGCCAAAAAGGAAAAACCTCAACTTGATTTTCACTTGGCTTTCTAACTTTTTCCTATAAGCCTTAATCGCTTTTGGTTATTTATTTAAATTAGTTTTCTTGTATTAGCTTACTAACTTTAAAAATTCTTGTATTATCCCCACATCGAATAGGAAAAAATATATGTTTTTCCCACTGTTTGCAGGCGCCACAGTTTTCCTGTGTGTGGGTGTACACTTGGCTGGAAAATTACATGATATAAATTTCATTTTGTACATTTCACATTCGCCTGGCCAAGGCGGAGACAAGGCAGCCGAGATGCTGACCAGTGACAGTAGCAATGGCCAGGACGCCCACTGCATCTTTTGCGGCCTCCTGTCTTCATCCTCCGCCTGCGCCACCTCTTCCACCTCCTCCATTTCCATCCATCCGTTGCCATTGCATGTTGCTTCTGTTTCAACGCCGGCGACAAGTGAATGTTGGCTTTAAGGAGACGCTGGCAGACACCCGCATTGATTTTCGGCCTCCTCATCAACTTGAACTCAACTCCCCCGATTCCCACCTGCTTTTCTTTTCCTCCAGTCTGGCATTTTCATTTCCATTTCCATTTCATTGGACTCTCACTGTGGCAGGCGGGCTTTAATGAGTTGATTTCTGTCTCGTTTGGAAAATTGCAGTCTCCGGCGACTCCAAGGTGAAAAGTCCGCCGGTTGTTTGAGGAGGTTAGGTTAATGTTAATGTTAATGATGTTTTTAAGCGGCATGACGTGATGCGGCGGCCACTGCTGCTGCCAGTTGCCGCTTGCTAGTTACAGGTTGATTGCCGCCACAGCTTCTGTTAGGCAGTTTTAATTAATTTAACAGATTTTGTTGTTGCTGGGAGTAGCAAGACAAAGGGGCCCTCAGAGACTGTTGACAAATGATTAACATGGCCATAGATGATCGCTAATGATCGACAATCGATCAATGTCTATAATGGGCAGGATAAGTTAGGTGGGGAAACTGTAGTTACTGTTTTCTTTTACTATGAAGTAACTCATATTTAAGTTCGATTTCTAACTTTTGTGATAATATTTCACCTGTGAGTAAATAAAGCTTGACAAAGCACACTCCTCCTCCTCCCCCCCAAACTGTGTTTGTAAGTTTTCCCACATTAACTTGAATGGTTTCAAATGACGCAGGCACACACACACACTCCCGAGTGTTTCTACCTAGAAAATGCATTAAAGCAAAGTCAAAGTCATGGGTCCTTCCTTTCTTCCTCCTTTTTATATCAATGTCACGAGCTGACAGCTGGCAAAGTTTTTCCCCTCTGAAAATGCATTGTCAGTGAGTGTCGACTAATTTTTATTGATTTTGGCTTTGCGCAGGCACTTGTTTCGCGCAACTTCAACTTGAATAATAAATGCAGGATTTTCCCTTTCCCCATTTTCCAGAAAAACATGGGAGACCTCTTGCCATAGCAATGGATAGTGGATCGCAGGAGAAGCTAGAGAACCGGTCTAGGAACGCCATGAACTTGACCCTTCCTCCTCCACCCACTTTTCCAAGCCAGTCACTCAGCCTATCTCCTGCTCGTCTGGAATATCTATTCAAAACTAATTACACGCCTTAATATGGGCGGTGGGTGGGGGGTGTGTGCTTTTCCACCTCATTTCTCCCCCTCCTTTACTTTTCTGTGCACCATTAGTCAGCTGTTTTGGGCAGGTAAATGCAGTCATGGATACGTTTTTCCTTCCCCCTATAAAAAAAATGCACTGCGAATGCACTTATCATCATCACCATCATCATATATATGTTTTCCTAACGGTCTTTGGCATATAGAGCAGGCCGGAAAATGGGAAACGCCCTCAACATTCAATTAGAACTCGATTTTTGATCGATAAACACACACACACCGAAGTGGAGGTGCGACCGCGGCAGAACTTTAATTACTCAATTTGAGAAATCAATTTTGAGGTGTGTTGCCATAATGGGGAAAAAAGCTTTAATTACTTGATTTCTGGATTGTGAAAATATTTGTGGAAATTGTATGATA
This sequence comes from Drosophila mayri, assembly GCA_008042485.1. Classification (NCBI taxonomy): domain Eukaryota; kingdom Metazoa; phylum Arthropoda; class Insecta; order Diptera; family Drosophilidae; genus Drosophila; species Drosophila mayri. The sequence goes on along the minus strand of VNJN01010068.1, from coordinate 301,516 downwards.
TTTGAGAAATAGAAAACTATTTTTAAATGGAATTAATTCTTTTGCTATCTGCTATTTGGTTTACTAGAAAGATACTTGATAACTCCCCATTGATTTATTTTTTTAAAGATATATAAGCCCAGTTCCCTGTAAAGAAATCTAAAAGCGCTAATAAGGTATTAAATCTTTTTCATCCGATCTTCGCTGTGATCTCTTTCGGCGATAAAACTTATCAAAATTCATTTGTCTTGCGTGTTTCTCTAATTAATTGTAAGCCGCAAAACTTTGTTGCCGTCCAACCGAGATTATTTATAATGTCGGAGGGGCAGCAACCGACGAACCCTTTGCGGATTAAGCAAGCCTGTCTGTGTGCCTATATGCGTGTTAACTGGGTCAATTGGAAAGTCGGCTATATTATCTTGTTGGCGCTCTCGGTTTTTCAGTTTTCGGTTTGGTTTTTTGCTCTTATCTCCGATGGGGAAGTGCGTGCCGCCAAGTCAAGTCGAGTGAAGTGTCGGAACTTGTGGGCAGGCAGAGAGACAGGTACAGGTAACCGCGGTGAAGGGGGGGTGTTGGCCAGGTTGATGAATGGACTTGGTGGTTTACTTGGGAACAGGTTGCCGCATCGAAGGAAAGCCGATTTCGTTCTGGGTGTGCACAGAGTGCCATAAAATTGAATTATACGCAGTACTCGAAACGCGAAAGTTCTTTGAAAAGTTTGGAAACGAAAGAAAAAAACCTAAAATGCAGTTTTAACCAGATTTCACACGAAGTCTTGTATGAATTTTTGGGTGAGGTTTCTTTATAAGTTCTTTGGAAACCATAAGAAAACAAGGCACGTTCTCTAAAAGAGGTTTACTTTAATTTAAGAAATCATAAATGTATAGGTTCTTCTGCATCTTTTAAGTATTTTAAACCTTTCATATTTCCCCACAAGGTGTCTTCACTCAATGATTTTTCCATAAAAACAGAGCACCTTAAATAATTATATTATTTTTTTTTACGTTTCGCTTGGCTCAAAGCCAAACCCATTAAAACCGTAATACATACTGCGATATTATGCAGCTTGACTTTGGTAATGAAATATTCAAATGACAACCAAACCGAGCCGAGAGTTGGGCAAGACCTCACAGCATAGGAAAAGCAAATTCAATTTTTAATGCTAATTGCGTGCCAAGAGCATTGGACGGACAGACAGACAGCCAAAGCGGAACGACCCTGATGGGGGGCCCATGGAATCCATATCGAATATCAAAAATACCAATCGAGACGGGGGAGAAGTTATGAATTGTATTTAAAAATAAACTACTTTTCAGGTACAACTTTTCCTTAAAGATTTAATAATACTATAAATATATAAATTTCTTTAGTTTCAGGAATAATTCCCTTCTTAAGCCAGAATAACATCTCATAAAATAGGCAGTAAAAATCAGTCCCTTCATATACAAGCGATACAACAATTAAGCCATATATAGACACATTTATAGATCTATAAAAAAAATGCCAGTCAATGCTTCGCTGACACTACTCAAGGGGCAATATTTGAGTGCAGCATTTAATTGCGCTCAGTGTGAGAGGGGGAAAACGATGTGGGCGAGATGAGGCGGAAAAGTGGGGGCGTGCTTAGTGGAGTGCAATGAGAGGGACCCTCCTCTCTTGGTTAGGCCAAACATAAATAAAAAGTTCAACAATGTTGCGACATTAAACAAACGGAAAGTGCAGTGGCCATTGACAAAGTGTGGAAATACCGGGGTGAACACAGAGATATGAGGCGTACTCCATGGTGGAGGAGCTGCGCCACAAGTGACCATTAAAAGCAATTGAGGCGCCACAAAAAAATACAGAAAAAAAACAGACAACGGGGGGAGGGAAACCAGCGCTTGATGTCTCCATTAAAATAGCAAACGCTGCGTGGGTTTTCCCCAACAACAACAGAGGGTCTTCAGAGTTTCCCAAAAAAAAAAACGGACAGTGAAAAACCCTGCAGCCTAAGGTTAAAGGCTTTCCTTTCCCCTTTTTCCTATATATTTGCATCCTTGGATTTTTCCCATAACTGCGCTGTTCCGCCAAACGAAAATTAATCTATAAAAAAACAATTTTCATTTTTTTATGTTTTTTTTTTGGGGCCATGGGAAGCAGGAAAAGCTGGATTGCGTGGAGTTTTTCTTTGCCAATTTTCTCCCGAATGCACATTGTTTGCAAAATTGTTTTTTTGTTGCTGGCAAATCTGGGCTCGTGTTTTGTTTTTATAATGAATTGGTTTTGCCGCTTCTTAAAGTTTAATTTGAGTGGTTGATATGGTTTTTTTCAGCTGGTCTTGTTTTTGTTGTTGTAAACTGGTTTTTGTGCCTAATTGAGACATAACCGTGGTTTCCAATGCATTTAACATTTTCCCTGGGAATTATGTCAGTTGGCTAAGTTGGCTAAAAGGGGGGGGAAAATACAGGGAGTGGCCTCTGAATTGGTTTGCAGTTTCTTCCTTGAGTTGTTACCAAAAGCACGCATTATATTATGGCCAGGGAAAAGCTGGAAAAGCGCGAGGGTGTGTTTGTTATGGGAATGAGAGTACACACACATAATACACATTTTACATATTTTATGTATTGTTTGCAAATATGAGAAAATTACTTTACTTCAAATGAGTTCAGGAACTAACTAAAAAAAAATTAATTCTATTTATTTATTATTCACATCGCAATAAAAATTGATTATAATATACAGATATTTTTAATTAGTTGATTTATATGGCCATAATGATCTCAGAAATACATTATAATTTTTTCTAACCAATTTATTTTCATTTTATCAGTGAATAAATTGAAATAAATGAATGCTGAAATGAAATCAGAACTTAAGAAACCAGTTCCTTGAAATTTCTTTGCTTCCACATTAATCTCTTGGGCAATTCCTATAAATAAATAACATACGTTTCTTATCCAGCAAAAAACAAGCAAAATTGGTGACACATGGGAGTTCTTGATATAATTTTTACTCCCCATACTCCTTCCTTTTATAACCCCTCCCTCCCACAGTTTTGCTTCAATTACGCGACCCGCCCTCATCAGCAGAATTCTGAGCTGTCAACGTATCACAAATGTTTATTTTTTGTTTTTATTTATTTTATTTGCTCAATTTTCAATTTGTTTCTGGCTTCTCTTTGTGTTTTTGTGTAGACTGAACCCCATAAACAAACTCCATGTTCTGACATCACTCGCGGGGCTGGCACATGGGTTCCCAGGGTTCACATTAAATTCAGGGAGTGCCCACAAGCCCGATTCCCGAAAACGAAAACGAACTCCGGCTCAAGAAAATCATATTAAACTGTATTTAGCAGATTTATTGCAGTTAACCCAAAGACATGACAACAAATCCCGAACTCAAAAACCACGCACAGGCCACGATCGAGCTCGAAACACACCTTAAGGGGATTTTCGGGGGGAGTTAGAAAAACCTTAGAAACAAATAGCTGGCTGAGATGTCAAATTGGCAGACAAAACAGTTACAAAATTTGAATGGCGGGCGAATGATTAAATGAGCGACTGAGTGAATGAATGAATGCATGATTGAGTGAGTGAGTGAGTGAGGGTCTGTCTCCTCTGCCTCCTCTCGGTGCAAATGCAAATGCTTTCAAGTCGTTTGCCAATGCAATTGGCAAACAAGGAAGCAAAACGAGCTGCTGTCAATTCAAAATGATTCGCACAGACAGCTAAAAAATAGAGAGAAAAATGAAGGCGTGAGGGGGAGGCTGAGAAGGCTGAGGAGAATCCTCAACCGGCTGATCGACGCCATAAAAAAATATATATATATAGAAAACTATAGTAGGACGATGTGTTGATACCCTAAATGTTAAATTATTAAATTCAAATTAATAAATTTATTTTTATTTAAAACAAATAATTCCACAAACTTCCCTATCAAAGTGAGTGAAATAATAATAAAATACCAAATGAATTTTCCTATTTTTCTTGAAAAGAGTATAAAAAGCAAAGACATCCACAAGTAAAACTAATGAAAATGCAAATGGCAAGCTGCAGTCGAGGAAAACCGGGAAAACTTTTCAAATTCGCAAATAGCGTTGGAATTGTTGGCTCTCTCGCCTGGTCTGGTCCGGGTGCTACGACTCCAGGCCCAGCTTCTGGCTTAGTGGGTCAATGAACCAGCCACGAACCACAACCACACCTCATTTTTAGGGCCCGCCGACCGACGACTTTGATAAACGATTCGAGGCGATTTCATAACTGACCCTGACACGCCCCAAGGAAAAAGAGCGAAGCCATCGCTTAATGATCTCCAATTAATTTGATTCAAGCAAAGTATAGGGATTTATCTTTTTTGATAAATTGATCGAGATCAGCTCTTGTCTAAAAATGAGGCTGGGCTTATAACAGCGCATATCATTAGGCAAGATCGATTGTAAGGCTTTAAAGATGCAGGTTCAAGTCTTATATATCTCAAATTAAACATTTAAAATTATAAATATTTAATTCCCCTTTACATCTAGTATTCCATTTTCCAACTTAAATTGGCGGCAGGCTATGCTCTTACTGTCAGCTTGCCCATTTGGGTGTTTAAGGCTTAAAACTATATCTTGGCGCAGTTCAAATTCATTTAACTGGCAGGAAAGGTCTCTTATTTTATACGTTCTGACTTTTTGGATAAAGGAGGTGACAAAAATAATTAATATCATATACAAAGAGAAAAAAAAAATAGATCTCAACGTAAAAAGTTGCACACAGAGGTGGTTCAAGATCGAAAATAAGTAGGAAATATATTAAATTTTAATAGAATCTTTCTTTTAACCAAATATTAACTTAGCCATGGAAGACGACGGCGACACTCAGTTCGATACCGTGGACTCTGGTGCCTCGAAGACCTTCCCGATGCAGTGCTCGGCTCTGCGAAAGAATGGCTTTGTGATGCTCAAGGGACGCCCCTGCAAAATCGTGGAGATGTCCACCTCAAAGACCGGGAAGCATGGCCATGCCAAGGTTCATCTCGTGGGCGTGGACATTTTCACCCAGAAAAAGTACGAGGACATATGCCCCTCGACCCACAACATGGATGTGCCGCATGTGAAGCGTGAGGATTACCAATTGACGGATATCAGTGACGATGGTTATGTCACCCTGATGGCAGATAATGGAGAGATACGCGAGGATCTCAAAATTCCAGAGGGAGATCTCGGAGGATCACTACGCTCCGAGTTTGACGATGGCAAGGATCTCCTCTGCACTGTTCTAGCGGCCTGCGGCGAGGAGAGCGTTATCGCCATGAAGGCAAATAATGGGTGATTTTGGGAATTTTGGGGGAACAATTGATTTCCCACAAAAAATCACTATGTAAACCGCAATGCAAACCGTTAACAGTATCACGAATAATTATAAAACCCAGCTTGAAATGTAAAAATTGTTTTATTATTTAAAAAAGGCTGGCAGGGGCATAGAAATGTAATTGTTTAAAAAATATGAATATGGATTAATTCAATTCCAACAAATCTGAGAGTTATTCAAGTTCTCAAAGATTTATTTTGATTAAATCGAATATAGTTGCCCCCGAAAATAAGACTATTTGAATGACCCTTTTTAAATGGGAAAACAAAACAAGTGAGGAGCAGCTGGCCATGCCTGTCCCCTCTTCAAAATCTAAACTTCAAAATGTCTGACATTTTCAGGAGGAATCTGAGTCGAGACTTGGGTTCACCCACTTGTCCATCCCAAAATACAGAAATCAAACCGAAACTCTCTGTCAGCCGCCATGTGAATTTTACGCCCAGCACCTTGGACCATCAGGAATACCGGAGGGATTTGGCGCATGCTGTGCCTTCGGCCTTCCAGAACTTTGTGCGTGAAATGGTCTCCGGTTACTACGAACTGAAATTAATTGAAGAGCGAAAGAAATGCGGTTTGCCATCCGATCACCCTCTCGGCAGTCGAAGATTGCCCATCAAGGATCTCGTCCAGCTGCAAGTCGTGGCCAAAGACATATGGCGAAAGATGAGCGTGGAGTGTAAGCAAAGGTACAAGCAGCTGGCTAAAGAGGCAGCTCTTCGAAAAAAGGAACGCCTGCCGTCCAATAATAGATCTGGCATTACTTTTCATCGTTTAAAAACCCAAATGGATTGTTAGTATTCGCAGAAAGAAAAAAAATAACTTAACCAAATCGTTTTGTGAAAACCAAAGTATGAAATAAAAATATACCCTGTTATTTTTATGGATTATTAAAGAAGAAATGCATTTTCATAAATGCAAATATATTTAATAATGCATCAAAATAATCGCAGCCACAACACAAGTCTTTCGTTTATATTTCGAAAACTGTTTAAATAAATCAATTTCCTGAGGCTTTTCAATCTAATTTTGTATGCATCCTCATCTCTTTAAGCAATTTAGTTTAAGTAATGCTTCCTACGCTCCATAGACTGACCGCACATCTGCGCATGCGATTAGCATACGGATTACTTTGTCTATATATCGGATATATCCGGCCTACGTGTGCATAATTAGCCACTCTTTAATCCGCCTGCGCTTCATCCACATGCCAAGTTGGGAAATCAAAGGGGAAAACATTTCTCTGGGCTGTGGGAAAATCCGTGACGGAGATCGTTTAGGAAATGGTTAACTAACCAAAGAGAAAATAATGTTTAATATTATATATATATATATTCCTCCCACACATAAACTGAAATTCAAGGAGTTCGCCATATCTCAAATTCCCTTTCCAAAGGGCCCCCCACCACATAAATGACTCAATTCCACACCCAAAACGAGGCTGCAGCAGCTCTTAAAGAATTAATTGCTGCATTTTCTGGTTGATATCGAGGGGCGGTGGTTTAGTATACATTAGAGAGGGGACAGGGGGCAGGGAGGCGTGGCATTAAACACACATTTGTTCACACATTTCGGCTGTAAAGTCGTCGTCGTCGCCGTAACTCGCTCCAAACTTCGATCCATGTGACATTTTGTGACATTTTAAATGGAGAATTTGTTATTTCCACCCACATGTGATCAGCTATTTGGCTGTTAAATGGGTCAGCAGTGTCTTTGCCCACGAAATACCTAAAGTTCTCTGCATAAATTATGCCTCCTTTAAATACAGAGGCACACCAAGTTTCCTTTCTCTGTTTCACTGGTAACCCAAATTCCCCAAAATTCGAGGACCCCGCCCTGCTGTTGTCCTACTTATGCAATATCCGAGATGCTTTCCCAAAAAAAAATAACTGCAACAAAAAAGCAAGTGTGTAGCCCGGGGCTAAGGGTCGGACCGGATCGGACTGCACTGGACCGATGATTTCGATGAACGACCAATCATTCGATCGACGAATCGATTGGCTTTCCCCCTCTTTTTTCTTCATAAGCCTTTTGGGGAATATTTATATTTGCAATTGCCCGGAGACTAAAAAACGAAACATTTGTTTTAACGATAACGACTCCTTGCAACATTCCCACTTTTTTATGAGCGACCAGGCCAGGCAGCAATTAGTGTTTGCCATTTACGGCTGCAGAAGCTGTGGGGAAAGACAGGAGGAGAAGACCGTTACGCAATCCCAAAGATAAAACTTAGAATTTATGCCCCTGTCTGCCGCTGCTAATCATCGGTTGTTGTTGGTCGGGGCTATGACTCTAGATTTTTCAGCAGGCCCAACTAACTTCTTGCCAACTATGGTATGGTGGATCATGTGCTAAGTGATCGTCATTATCCCGTCTTAGCTATCTGGAGATTCTCTGTGACAAGTGCAGGTAATTGAGTAGTGCCTCCGGGGAGGAGCCACATTCATGACTCTGGGAACGGAGGTTGAGATGTGAAGATAACTCCAAGCAGGTTTATGTTCTTTAACCATCCAGCAAAGGGGACTCAAGACAGAGTGTAAATGTGAAAGTAAATCTGGTTCTATCTTGTAAACAACAAACAAATTAGTTATTTTTACATTTTAGTAACTTAAATAAAATCTTGCTAATTAAACACTATAGCCACCACTTTACCAACAATTATTTGCCATTCTGTGTAGAGAATGGGAATGGGACAAGCCAAGGCGACAAAAAACCAAGTCGGCTGATGGATTGATGTGGCTTCACGTGTGTCAGAACCAACTGAAAGAAACCGCAGATACGAAATAAAACATCGTTGGAGCAACAACTACAGATACGAGTGCGAAGTGGCAGTGCAAGAGAACTGCAAAAGTTGGCAGCAAATGTTCTGTGGGTGAGTCACCACCGGCCCGGTTGGAAACTAGTCATACCCTGGATTTGCCAGCCAATGCCCCTTCTTTGAGCGTCACCCCTCTGTGAATGAGCACAAAAAAAAACTGTTGAAACCGCATTGAAAAAAGCCACAAGTACACTGAAAAATGATTATAGTTACTATTAACATAAGAAAATTGTCTCTGATTTTCTTTCAACTCTCTTAGATTCAAAAAGTAAGCAAGTAAACAAAAAAGAAAAAAAAAAAGAGAATTTATTTTCTAAAAATTTTTACTTGATACCAAAATTTGATATTAAAATCAAGCATAAATATTTTATAAAAATTTATTCAGAAAACACTTTTTTTTCTGTGCACTCAAAGAAGAAGAAAAGTAAGAGAAAAAAGCTAAAAAATGCATGGAAATTGGTGGCAAGAAGTGGGGTTATTTTGAGTTTGGGAGGAGGCGTCCCTGAAAAATATCGATTTCGCTTGGCTTTTGGACTTTGGGCTGTCGCTTCCTCTTCTCCTGCTCTTTCCCTTCCTCTTCTCCTACTTTTTCTCTTCCCCTCTTTCTGTTTGTTTTGGTTTTTGCTTTGTTTGTCGCCTGCTAAGAAGGCATTCACCTCATTTCCTTCAGTGGCCAACACAAGAGAGCCAGAGGATGGGGGAGTGGTCAGAGGATCATTGCATAATGCTTGCTGATCTTCTGTTTTCTTTTTGTAAATGTAAAAAAGGGTTCCAGTGAATGAATCACAAATTCTTATACACTAGGATCAAAATTCTGAAAGATGGAATCGATAAACTTAACCGAAAAATAGATTCACATAATGTGCTTTAAGTTTGAGTTCCCAATTTTATTAAAAACTAACCTAAGTACGATAGATATTAAGTTTTTAAGATAGATCATCAAAATTTTAATAAACATAATTTCCTAAATATTATAAGTGTATCTAGAGAATCGGTTTGAATTGCTCATATTTATATCCTCCTTTGCCATAACCTGCAACTTTCTTTTCTTGCCTGGACCTCTTATTTTTCTGCTAATTTACGATCCCATCTGATTATGCCAATTGATCTCTTCAGCAGATCGTATTACATGCTAAAAATTTCCCTTAACTTATTTATTTTCTGCTGCCATAAATTGTTTACCTGCAAGTTCTTTTTTTTTCTCCAGACCATTTTCTTAATGAGTTTTGCCGTTGTTCTCCTTTTTTTTTCATAACAATTGGCAAACTGTAAATTAATGTCACCGAAATGGCAACAGAAACCAATTTGGGAGTGGGGAGTGGGAAAAAAAACCGCAGAAAGCCAGAGACAAGACCGGGCCAAAACCGCTTGTTGAACCACTGACAGATTTACCTCCTGGCTGCCACCTTCCCCTTATTGCCAATTCGTCAATTGTCAACATTTGTCAGTCTTAATAAGTTTTGCAAATGCTTAGCAAAATCTCAATTTATGCTCATGTTTCTGTGGGGTCTGGGAATGGGAAATGGAGGTTAAGTGGAGGTTTACTGCTTTGCTGGGGGTTTTGGGTTGGGCCTTTGGACCCATGGGGAGATTTATGGTCGCCTTGGGTGACCTGGGAAATTATGGAAGCTGCTGCTGAGTTGGGTAAATATTTTCCAATTTTTGCAATTATTTTCTTGATATTTACAAGGCATTATTCGAGGAGTTCAATGTACTTTTCCCAGTTATTTTCATACAATTTTCCCAAAACAAGCTTTAAAAAAATACCATTAAATCAGTAAACAAATAAATTGTTTAATAAATAACTCGATAAGTGGAGCTTAAAGATGTAAAATAATGATAAAACTGTTAAAAATTACCCCTAAAATTACTATAGTTTTGCGTACACTTTTACCGAAAGCGATACTTGCGTTTAGAATTAAGCGATTTAAAGATCGATAGATGTCAGTCAATGAACTATGTACTTAATTCTAAGGTCTTTAAATGACTTTAGAGGGCCTAAAGCTCTCCCACTCGACGGCCAATTTTCTGGTTTTCTGTCTGCCCCATTACAGAGCCCAACAGCTAACAGCAATTTTCAATTTACTTTTCAACTAAATCGAAGCAGACAACCACTGAAAGCCGGCCATTATCTTGGCTTAGCACTAGTCCAAAACAGCACTAGACCAGCTCCTCGAAAACAAGATGAACTGCCTCATTTGCCGGATTTATGGACTGCGAATGGAGCGGAGACTCATTGTCCTGCCTTCGGGGGGCTCCTTGAGCTTTGAGCGCCATGAAATATGAATGTGGAACCGAGGGACAGGTGACCAAGGCAGCTATATAGCCAAAGCTATTCGCACGTCTGTGCAATTTGTGGCATGCAGCAAAACTTTCACATGGCCGAGGCTGCCTGGCAAATTAACTAGCCCCCAAAATAAAAAAGTATAAATAAATTCACGCAAAGTGTGCCCCAAAAAAAGAAAAAAAGAAAACAAAAAAAACACCCACCAAAAATTAAGTCTCCTGCGAAAATGCAAATGAAAGTAAAGTGAAGAATTGATGGACACTGTGTTACCTTTCCCAAAGTATATACACGTTTGTGGGTGTGTGGGCGGGGCTCCATTCCAATCTATACACACACATGCACACCTCTTTGGATGACAAATGCTCGAGTGCAAGGCTCAGAGCTAGGAGTCGAGAGTTGGGAGCTTAAAGCCGCCAGACTTGGCCAATTTAATTTATGAGCCTAGCAATCTAGGCGATGACTATCGCCCGACAAAGCGTAACGCCCTCCTGGCATCCGGCGGCGGTCCAAAGCGGCTAACAGTAAACAGGGCCAGACTAATGCGATTATAGCCAGAGAGGGGGAGTGGGGACAGGCACTAGATTATGCATCTGAGCCATGAAAAGAGCCATATCAAAAAAACCATAAAATAATAAGTAAAAACTCGCACATATCCTGGCGCATGTCCTCAAATCGTGTCACGTCCCTAACCATGGAAACTATAGCCCATTTATCGTATGCTCAACTAGCGCGATTTAGCGATAAGCACACACACTCCACACACACACATGAAGGGGAGTTCCTCCTCCCAACGCCAAGGAGGCCAACCCGCTGCTGGCAACCGTTTGGGAAGGATCGGTTTTGTTATCCGCCATCCGATTTGCTTAATTGCATAAATTTTTATTTGCCATGGCCGATCCAGGCATTGCGATATGCAAATCGGGATCTCTGCTGCTGGGTCCAAAGGAAAACTACGTGGAAAAGCCGCGCGCGCATTAAATCACAACAAAAACTGAAAATGGTAGCAAGGAAAACCGACTGTTGACTGGCGACTTTCGCTTGAGCCAAAATCAAGCCGAAAAATAAACAAAAATTCTTCAGTTGACAGCTAGTAAAAACAAAAAACAAAAAAAAAATCAAAGAGATCTTCGGGTGGTGTGTGGGAATTTCGGTTATTTTCCAACCACATTTTCTTCCTCCTCCTGCAAAGGTCAGTGTGTGTGGGACTTTTACTTTTCTCATTTGGCTGCGGCGGCGTCGGTGGCGGCGGCTTTTCCTTGGATTTTCTCTGTTCATTTGCCTTGTTTTATGCCCAAGGCGGCGGTTTTTGGTTCACAGGTTTTTTCTGTTATTAATTGTTCGTTTGGGTAATTACGAGTCGCCGCCGCCACTCTCCGGAAAGTGCTTTTGGATGTAAACATTTGGTCAGTCCATCACTTTGAAAGCAATTTTTATTGATATAACCATATATTACGAGCAAAAATAATGCATTGAAGCTTTGAGATTAGTTTTATCTAGTTTTTAAACTCATAAACAATGGTTTCTTTATGAAATCATATATTTATCTGCCTTTAATTTAAATCAATTTAGAAACTAACCATTAATCACCCGCTTTCAATGCCCTTCGATCTCCATTGAGGGACTTTCCCCTCAAAAGCGTGTAATTCCAATCCATCGACACACAATTTACTTTAATTTTACAGCCCATCATATGCATTCCAGCTGAGGTCTGCCTCCCCCTCCCTTTACGACCAGATTCCAAGCTGTCAAAAACGAAATTGCAGTAAATCATATCCTTGACTTTTAGAATGGCAAAAAGGCAAACCCAAGTGTCTTGAAATCTTTGTTCTCGACCCTCCACAATTCGCTTTCATGGCACACACACATGTTGTTGGTGGCTTTATTTATAACTCTGATTTTCCCCCCTTCTGCCCAAGAATTTTCCCCTAGAATCTGTTCTGTAAATCCGAAGATCGAGAGGCAAGGAGAAGGCCAAAAGATGCACAATTAAATCTGGATAAAAGTCGAAGGAGAAGCGTAAAACTTGTCCCTCTGCACCCGCCCCCTCTCCAGAGTTGATAATAAAAATTCCTCTCGCTCTTCATTTCGCGTCTATTCATAGAGTTGTTTTCTAGGCATGATTGAATGGCTTTGGTTTGTATTTTTAGATACGCACAGCAGAAGCAGAAGCAGCCTTTGAAATGTATCTGGCGGCTGCATCTTAACGGCCGGAGTGGCGGTCCATGCCTAATTCAAGCAAAACAAAGATTCCTGCGAGTGCTTCCCCGAGTGCAAGATAGATAGATAAGCACCAAAAAAGCCAGCTGAAATACCAAAAATAGCTCTGGACTTGGCACCAATTCAGAATGCATTTTCCCAGCGAATCCCACAGATGTTGCGTCGCCACATTCCTTAAGAGTTAATCACCTCAATTATAAGGTGACTGCAGCTCTGACTAACAAAGTTTTAATTGTACAAAAAACACTTTATTGCAAGCCAAAAAAAATTTTTTGCATCTCTAAGGATGCCTGTCTTTTTTTACATTTCTGTTATGCGAATTTCAAGGTCAAAGAGCCAGCTTTTGGCTAGGAGGAGCACAGAAGTTAAGAGACCAATTTACATTATAAAAATTTAACAATTAATGCAAGGGTCCCAAGGATATATCAGACCTCCAAAGTTGTGTAAATTTCCCAACTTGAAATACTAAAAATCAATGCTAAACTCAGAAAACTATTTACATATTTTTATATTTATAAGATCATAAAATAGTTGGGCTTCGGGACGTATTAAATAAATCTGTAATGCTGGGCTATTTAAATATTAACCTTAAAGGCTTCCTTCTACTTACCCGTCGTTTTTGGGGTTAAAGTTGAGTCGCTTTATAGCCACCTCAGGCTGGATAATTACACAGAGTTTCTGGTTTTGCCGCAGAAGAGCTCATCGGGCTCATATTAATCTGAATAGAAATAAATAAATAAGTTAATAAAAATAAATAAAATAATAATAAATAAGATAATATTTACTACTGATTAATAGCAGCCTTTCAAAAGGATTATCTTTTTAAAAAGATGCATAATTTTGTCAATTGTTTGCAATGCTAAGAATTTGTCTTTTTTTTTAATTAAACTAAATAATTTATTCAAATAATTGTTTCATGGAAATACCCTAACATATTTCAGATATCAAATATTTTAAAAAATTAACAAATTCACTATGAAATTATTTTACAATCGATAAAGAAATACCTAAAACCTAGAGCCTAAAATTTGTTTTGTTTTAATTCCCTTAATTAAGTAAAATCCCAAGTATTAATCAATCTCAAATTCCACTTAAAAATCGCTTTAAGAGCTTAATGAGTAGGGGCCGGGTGGCTCGGTGAAAATCTCAAAGAGCTTAGTCAATACGCCGAACATCATCATCGCAGCTCCACCTTATATTCAATCGTTCACTGAGACGTTAAAGAATGCGAAACTATTTGAACGATAAGCGAGAACCGGTTTTCCCAGTGAATTTGCCGCATATATTTCGTGCTTTTGTCAACATACCTCAAGGTTAGATTTAAAGGCGAAATAAACAAAGCTAAAAACTTACAAATTATGTAGTTTCGTTTCGGACAAAGCAAAGCACCACTTTGCTGGAGAAGATGGAAATTAATTATTTGATTGATTTTCGGCAGCTGCTGCATGGCACAGTGGCCAAATGAGATTTTTGTTAACAGATTATTTTTTGACATAATTTGTAGGCGTGTTGGCTTCTCCTGCGCTTCAGCCCCCGCCCGCCCCCTATTTCCAGCCAGACAAACATGCAACAAACAGTTGCATGTTCGTGTGCGTCACACACATAAAACTCGATGCGGAAATGCAGATAAAAAATCAAAGAGACGGGTGAAAATTGAGAGGAAAACCTTTGGAAAATTAATGAGCTGCAAGCAATGCGGACATTGTTAAGGAGAAAAACATTTTCCTTTCTTCATTACTGAAGAAAAAAATAAACGAAAAAGGAAAGGGTAGAATGAGCGAGGTCAAAATATTGGGAAATTGGTCATCAAAACAAAGCGAAAACAAGAAAATTTAATGTTAAAGCAAAGAAGAATATATTTCATTTGAATCACTTAATATTTCACCATAAACAGACCTTCAATTCTTACTTTAATTATTTACAGAAATCAGCTCTTTTGTTGTAAAAATGTGTATATTTATTTACGCTTTTATTTACTTCACTTTGATCCCATTTCATTGAGTTAAATTCATTAAAAATTATTTACAACTAAGAGAAAAACTAGGTAAAATATAGAAAAACTATTTCCCAACTCGGCGCCAAATGGAAAAACTAAACCAAGGCAACAACATAACACCGAGACCTCTCTCGGCACCGGCAACAAAAACACAAATTATAGCTGCCACAAAATTACCAGGTAAACGTTTCGCTTTTCATTTTACACCTTCCACAAAACAAAGGCAAACAGGCAGCAGACAGACACAACCTCTCCCCTTTACCCTTCCGAGGGGCTCCCTTTCCATTTTCCATTTTCCGCTGATTGTAAACAAATCAAAAGGAGGTCAATCCATATTGGCAGAATTAAGTGGAACAAACAAGAGATGAAATGTTTACAGAACCAGCAACTTGGATTGATGATTGCAAAATAGCGAATGCAAAGTGGAAGCACTTAGTGAAAGAAAAACAAATGGAAAATATCTACTCTTTAAATTCTATAGTCTGATTATCTGGTGCCATAAAAAAAAGAGCGGAATGAATTCAGCCATTTATAAAACTGTTAATTAGAAATTACAGGAGAATCCACATTTCCAGATGAGATCATGCCAACGGGGAGGTGCTTGTTCATCGAAGCAAGTGAATCAACGATCGAGAATGTTGTAATTAAGACTGAGGAAGAAAAATATAGCGGAAAATTCTATTTTAACACCCACTAAAAAGTGGGGGATGAAAATTAATCAGTTTCATGAGGCCAAAAGCAGTGAAAAGTAAATACATATCAGAAAAAGTTTCAATAGAAGTTGTATCCAAAATCCATGTACAATCCTTTGCCTTGATCTTTATAATTCCAAGAATTTCCATATACCAAGTAAACTCAATCAACAATTATGCTGCATTTTCGGGCATTCATTCTGAAATTTGTTTCTAAATGAGAAAAACTTTAATCAAGATGATTTGGCAAAAAAATATCTCATTCTGAGCCGCAAGCTTCATTTTCCCAGCTTATTTTTTTGACCTAAAAAAATCAAAGACAGAAACCGATAGATGAACTCAATTCTGTTAATAGAATTCAAATATTAACAATCATTCTGTCAGATTCTTGGCTACAAAAAATAGTAATAATTTCCAACTTCCTTTAACAAAGTTTTCATAAACATATGAGCCTCCAGATGTGGGAGAGTTTAGTCAAGTTTAGTTTTCCATTTTCGGTTAGGCAATTTGGCTCTTAACTGACCTAAACCATCCCACCACTAATGAGCCATTAACACGCTTATCTCACAGAGTGCCGAAAGAGGAGGAAACCTGGCTAAAATACAAGATCCATGACCGAAAGACCTCGCCAAAATTGGCCACGCACATGAGATGGGTTTTTGGGATTTTGTTGGCCCAAAGAGGAGACCCGCTGACTCGCCACGGCACGTGAGGATCGGCGCTAAAAGCCAAATCACTTTGGGGTCAAATCAAAAAACAGGGGGAAGGGAGAAAATGAAAATGAAAGAGGCGAGCGACGAGTGGAAAATAATATGAATTTCCTCAATTAGATTTCCCAGTCTCTGACCCCGAACTAGGCACGAAATCGAATGGGGAAAATCGGAGGGAAACGAATGCAAATCGCATTAAGACGCGCATTTAATCTGCTGCAAGGCATCGCCTTAACCCCGCCCGAGGAAAATGCTGGAAAATGGGGTGGGAAATGTGGAAGGAAGAGCATAAACTGTGTAGCCTTAAATGATTTTCTTTCTTTTCTTTTTTTGTGTTTTTGTTGGTTCAGCGGGTCAGCGAGTGGGAGAGCGGCCAATCGGTACATCGCAGAATCGGAAAAGCAAAAGAGATGAATGGAATATGGAAATCAATAAATAAAAACTACAATTTCATTGAAGCCGAAGAGAGCGAGGAAATGAGAGGAAAAAAGAGCCTGTTCAAGTGTCGTCTGCTTGGGAATATGGGAAAATTATCTGCCTCCTCCCTCCACTTTTCCTCGAGTGGAAGTTTTATTTACAGGAACTGCAATTGAGAACCGAAGTGTGAAGAAGAAGGGCAACATGCAATCAACATTCTTAAGAAATGGAATAATAAATTACAAATAAAGCGTGTACTTCCCAGAATACTTTCGAAAATTTTAAATATTTATATACAAATTAATTACTGTACAAAAAGAAGATATTTTCAGCATTCTCATTATTCCGCTGCACCCATCACATGTTTTTCTGGTTCCATACTTCCATTAATAGCACTTTCCTGCGTTTTATCGCTTACTTCTCAGCGTTCTGCACAGATATCAAATACAGATACAGATATCAAAAGCTATTGATAAACACAAATAAAAAGCAACCCACGCACATTAGCAAAAACAACAACAATTAGGATGCAGAGTCACACACACACACACACACAATCTCAAGTAAAGAGAGTGGTAGAATGGGAGAGAAAACAGAGGAGCAAGCGAAAGAGAGCATAGCTCAAGCAAATATTATCGCAGTTATTACGAAATCGCAATCGAAACATAACGGTAGATAGGAAAGCACCACCACTACAATAATAAAATTGAAATGGAGTGCGACGGACAGAGGGTGGGTACTGCAAAGTGGGAGTGAGGCAGACGAAACTCAGCGATCTGGCGCGCTCGCTCTCACACTTGCTGACTGCACAACTTGCAGTTAAAAGAGAAAGAAGAAGCACAAATAAGAAAGACAAAGTGTAACTGGCAAAGCGAACGAAGAACACAAAGCAGAAGTCAAGAACAAAAGTTGCCCGCCAGCCAAAGAAAATAGAAGAAGAAGAAACACAACACTCACACACTCAGAATTGGAGGAAAGGGAGCACAGACGATTTTCCTTTAGAAGTCGTTCTTTTTGCGCAACAAACTTTAAAAATACATTTTTGTTCTCATGCAATTTCCCAGTGGGATAGTCCACTTACTTTGATTTTTGCAGGCACGCATGCGCTGAATGGATATTTCTCCAGCTCCTATTCCAATTGGAGTTTGTACCCCGGCTGCAAAAACAGTTTTTTTTGTTGTTTTCCTTGCTTTTGCTTTGCTTCCACACATCCACACTTAATTGCGCACATGCACACACACATATACAAGTGCACGCACTGCAGGCGGCTGCGTTCTTCTCAACTTTGCCGTATTCGGCCGTCGCTTTTCCAGGGATTTTCACACTTTTCCAGCCAACGCGGTTTTAGCCTTTATTTCTGTTAAAATCTTGGTCGCCGCTTTGATTCTTTAATATTTTTCACATGCACTTTTAGCGACGCCAACACACAGACACCTCACACACACAACACAGGCCAGATGCGGATGAAGGGAGTGCGAGCAAGACAGGGAGAGATAAAACACCGACACAAGTTGCGTTTTGCTTCCTTTTTGCAAATATTCTCCCTTTAATGGCGGTTTCTTAATTTTTGCTCGCTGTGCCCGCCTTTTGTCACTTCAAAGCGCAACTGTTTGCAGCTCACTAAACGAACATAAACATTTAAACACGCGGCAAATTCACTATAGCGCAGAGCGGAGTTTCGCGTTCTTTTCAATTTGCCACTCAGTGTCTTCCGGACATTTTTTTGCCATTGTAAGTTGCAACAACGGAGTATATGCGATTTTAGCGTTCATCCGATTTGGGTTTCGTCGTCGGCGATATGGTGCTATATCTGTCGCGTTTTCCCACTCGCGACCACGAAAAACAGAAATATTTCTTCCGCTATTTACGGGTGTATCTTTTTGTCGGCTGGCTGGTAGTGTTGTAAATTGACCGATGGCAGTGTTGTAACTGCTGAAAACATTTCGATATGTTTGCCGATGTTTTTACCGATGTTTTTCTATCGATTATCATTTGAGATTTGCGATATGTGTGCGCCAAGGTCACTCTCTTCCGGTTTATTCTAAAGATCCCGCTTCGGCCTCACTTAAATTTTTGTTTGTCAATCTAACAGCAAAATGTTAGATCCATCGCTGCAAAGTTAGATTCCATAAGCAAAACTCTGTTAAAGCTCCAGCTCTGTTAACTTTAAAAGCAAAATGATTCGCCAATTCGAGCCTCTAAGCTATTTAGCAGTTTTATTTCTGTTCAAACCGCGAAGTTTGAAAACGGGCAAAGAAATAACACATAAATAAATACCAAAAATATTTTTGGACTGCAAAACAGTATAAGTTTATGTGTAGAATTTCCGAGTAGAAGTAAAAACGGGGTAGAATTTCCGTTTATAAGTAGAATCGCGGAAGAAATTCCTATTATAAGTACAATGAATTTAGAAAAGAATATAAAATGTTGAAAAATAGATTTAAAGAAGGAATGTGTCGAAATCGGGTTAAAAGTTTTTATAAGAAATACCAGATATGGCAACCTTCTTTTCAGTGTGTGCACACTGCGTTATAATGAATCAACAAAAACAAAAACAACGAAAAACCCAAACAAACCCTCGATATTTTCAGCTTTAAAAGGCACTAAAAAGCATTATATATGTCCCACCGCCACCAGGACATTCCCATCCGCCCACGCTATGGTTACGTGGACGAGGAGAGCGGTCCAGACAGTCGGCAGCGGTCAGGAGGACAGACCACGCCCGCGTCCTCGTACACGGAGATTCCGTTTCTGGCCCAGTATCCGGGCGCTGTCCCGGAGAACGTGCTGCAGGATCTCACGCCGACGGCGGCCCCGGGGAATCCCCTGCCCGGAACAAAAACTGGCGACAGCTACGTGAACCTGGACTCTGGCGCAGAGGATGGAGAGGACGAGGAGCTGGATGCCGAGGAGGAGGAGGAGGAGGACAACAGCAACACGAACAGCAACTCCAAGGACAGCTCGGCGGGGGATGTGCAGCGCAACAGGCTGAGGGCGGAGAGCAGTAAGATGCCTGCGGAGCAACACAACTTAGATTCTGACCCTGTCCACCCTTTCCAGACCTTCCCTACGAGCTGGAGGGCGCCAGCGACTCGGACGGAATGCGGCACTTTGTGGCCCACGATCTCGAGGCCAAGCTGCGCGAGGGTTACTCCTCGGAGCACACCACACCGTCCACCTCTGTGGCTCCCGGCGGCGGCGGCGGGTCGTCTGGCCTGCTCACACGCCGCTTCCTGCAGTCGCGCAACGTACCCGAGGTCGATGGCAGCGTGCTGAGCGACATTGAGCTGGAGGCCCAGTATCTGGCCAGCTCCGTGGACAACCTGCTGGAGAACCTGGGCAACCTGCTGCACTCCATCTCCTCGATCACCGCCGACAACGTGGAGGTGCACAGGAGTGCGGTCAACAAGCTGACGGACACGCTGGACGCGAACATCAAGTGCCAGTACCAGCTGCTGGCCAAGGCCGAGGAGATAACAAAGTCGATGAAGCCCACGGAGCAGCTGGGACAGCGAATGTGAGTTGATTTCTACTTAAAAAGAGAGACTAATCTAGCTTTCCCTTTCACCTGCAGAAGGGAGATCAAGCGACTGGTGGACATGCTGGACAGCACCATGTAGATGGTGTAAAGCCTTCGATCTGTGCAATCCCCAAAGGATTTTAGTGTTTCTAGTCATTCATTCCGCTAAATAAATGTTAAGTTCTAATTCAAATGGCTTTAATCACTCACAACTTCTCCACCTTTGCCTTAATTATCCTCAGCGGATCCACGGGACGGTCGTTCTTGTCCGTTTCCACCATTCCTATCCGCTTCACCACCTCCATGCCGGTGTACACTCGCCCGAAGATCGTGTGCTTCCCGTCCAGCCATTGCGTGGGTGCCAATGTGATGAAGAACTGGGAGCCATTGGTGTCCGGCCCCGAGTTTGCCATGGAAAGGATGCCGGCGCCTGTGTGCTTCAGGTCACCGTGCAGCTCGTCGCCAAATTCCGCGCCATAAATGGAGGCACCGCCCCTGCCCGTGCCCGTGGGATCGCCGCCCTGGATCATAAAGTCCCTGATGATCCGGTGGAACACCACGTTGTTGTAGTAGCCTCGCCGGGACAACTCGGCGAAGTTCCTGCACGAGTTGGGCGCATGTTTCCAGTACAACTCCACCGTGATTTCGCCCATGCTTCGCAGTTAACAAACATTTTCGGTTAATTTATGATAAATAGCGAAGAAAGCAGCCTTACCTCGTTTCCAAAGTCACAAAGTGCGGCTGCCAGGCCTTGTCTGGAATGCCCGCAGAGTTACCGGCATCGGCAAGGGACAGCATTTTATTTAATTTTAATTTTAGCGAAAAATGCAATTTTTTAATGTTTACAAGCGGTGCTGGTGTGCCCAAACTTGGGAGATTACTCAAAACAAAGGGAAAAATATCCAGTTGGGTCACACTAAAACGGTTTTATTTTGAAAAATATTTTATTGATAAAATATCAGCCGATATATTGCTATATTTATATATTTCTCATATTTCGTTATAAAATAGCGAGGTATTTATATTTTGTATATATATATAAATTATATTATAGTATATATTATATTTTATAACTATAGGATAGTGACCTGCTTAATTACGTCTGGTAGCGCCATAATCATCGGTCTCGGGTGGCCAGATTAGCGGACTGAACAGCTGTTCGCTATCAGTTGAGACCAAAAAAGTTTTTTGTTTCTGCGTAATGTAAATTGTAATACGAATTGACGGCCCCTCCCTCGGAAACCCGAAGACTGGAACCTGGAGCCAGGACCACGGAGCCACTATGAGCGATGCGGCCTATCCGGGCTTCTACGGCGTCAGCAGCAGCAGCAGCCAGGTGAGCACTCCGCGAGTTCTTCTGGCCACAAAACCACGCCGTGTGTCTTCCAGCTGCACTTGCTCCCGCTGTCGCACCCCCCGCACCCGTCGCACCAGCTGCCATTCCAACTCCAGCACCCGCACCCGGACATCTCGCTCTCCACGCCGGTTCACGCCCAGGAGCACGACTCTACGACCTTCAATGGATTCTTTGACGACGAGCTGGGCATCGGCGGCAGCGCTTCTGTGTCGTCTGCGGCACCTGGCACCGCTGTCTGGCTGCCCGATGCAGAGGCAACTGCGGCACCACCGCCACCACCACCGACGGAGGGCATTCCTTTTGTTCAGATCCACACGACGGATTTGCAGCAGCAACCGGAGAAAAGCTACCGCAACGCCTTTCGCCGGCGCACCGCCGAGATTAAGTCGGAGGCCGAACTGATCAAGTCGGAGCTGGCGGAAGCTGCCGCCAAGGAGCGTCTAAATGCCACACCAACGCCGCCCACACGGAATTCCAGCTGCCAGAGTGTGGAGGGCAAGGCGGATGGCCCTGGCCCGCCTCAGATTCTCCGCTGCCCCAACTGTCCCTTCCTTAGCCTTTGTCAGGTGCGGCTGCAGCAGCATCTGCACCAGGCCAGCTGCTACGGCTCGAGTGAGCAACGGCGGCGACAGTGTCCAGGTTAGGTCATGCTCTTGTACTTCAGGATTACCTTTTCATAATTTTCGTATACTCCGCGTTAGGCTGCTCCAACGTATTCTACAGCAATGATGCTCTAAGTTTGCACCTTAGCCTGGATCATCAACTGGAGGAAGACGAGATGCTAGCGCTGCTCAGCGAGGAGCCAATCGAAGTGCATGCCAAGAAGCAGGCACAGACCCAAAGCCAAAGCCAGCCCAAGAGCCGCATCTCCATCAAGAGCGTGGAATGTTTACGGGAGCCGCAGCAGCAACAGTTGAGCGTAAACGTGAACTCGCTGCCGGATTTCCCGCCTTTGATGGCAGACAGCAGTTGTGCCGGCAACATACTGGACCTGCTGGAGGGCGTGGCGGTGGGTGCCTCGCCCAACGAACAGGCCATGCCACCGGCACCGGCAAGTGCACCAGCACCGCCGCCGAAGCCCAGCCAGAAAATCTCCATCAAAAGCGTCGACGTGCTTAGGGAGCCGGCGTTGCTGCCCTTTGACTTCCAGCTGCCGAATCATTCACTGATGGCAGCCAACAGTCTGCTGGATGTTCCCGTTGTGGGTGTGGTCCCCGAAAAGGCGCGACAACCAAAGATATACATCCGCAACGTAGACATTCTTAAAGAGCCAATGGTTTTGCCATCCGCCCTACCTGGAATGGGTTTCAACGGGAGTGTACCGGCTGCCCTGGGTCCGGGGGATCCCGGAGCAATTGCTGGCGACGAAGGAGGAGGAGATGACGTCTTCCAAGCAGATCCCCTGCTCACGCCCACTTGCCCGCTGCCGGGATTCGAGCCTAGCCTAGCGCCCCTGTCCCAAATGTGCTCAGAAGTCTTTCCCTTTGACTCCGTTCTGAGTGGAAGTGGAGGAGCGGTTTCCGGACTGGACAACACTCGTTTCAGCGCCCTGGATCTTGACTTTGGGGTGGACTTTGTCTCGGACGAAACTCCGACGCCTCCTCCGCTACAGCCTCCCCTCAATGGAGCCTCCATGGATCCACCTATGCCTTGCATGGGGCCGCAGCCCGCTCAGGTGGAGCATTACTTGGCTCCCACGGCTGCTGCTCCGACCGCGACCAAGCAGAAGATCTTCATCAAGAACGTAGATATCCTGAAAGCGCCGCAGAGAGGGACGCTGCATCTGCGAACTGTGGACGAGCTGAATCTGATGAACCGCACCGAGGTGGAGCACCTGATAGTGCCCAATCTTGAGCAAATGGCTGCCATGTCGATAATGCAGCTGCCGGCCGTAGATCAGCATCCGCAGCAGCAGCAGCAGCAGCCACTGGAGCTGGACCCCCAGTCGCTGGGCGACTTTCAGCCCTCCATCAGTGGGAGTTGGCCCAGTGAGGATGGCTATGACCTGGCCGATGACCTGGAAAACTGGCCCTGGATGGAAGAGGCTGTGTCAGATGCCGGGGTTGCTGCACTTGTCTCTCCTAACGACGTAGCTGGAGGAGAAGGTGTGGAAGCGCCACAACTCGAGGGCTTCTCTCACGCTGCTGAGGATCTGCTGGTCAAGGACTTTCCGCAGCTATATGTCTCGCCTCCAGACGAGTTTGAAGGCACAGGGGGGGCTGAAGTAGGAGCAGGAGGCGGGGCAGTTGTGCCACCTCTGGTACCCGTCACAATATCCGGAGGAACGCCTGCAGCGGCTCAAAGCGCAACTTTAATCAGCTTGCCTGTTCCTCCGCTCGTGCCTTTGGCGGCAGAAGCCACACCAACGCCGGCGGAAAAGCCCGCCCGCATATATGTTGCCAGCAATCTTCTGCCCGCTGCCGTGGAGCCACCAATGCCCGGAGGAACTTCCGTCCGTGGGCGTCCCTACGGTGCCAAACACTCAGGCGGCAGTGCAGCGTCAAAGAGGAGGCCACCGCCAGGCTCAGGCCAGGTTCCCGAGGGCGGTAAGTGCCAGGTGGAAGGCTGCATGTTCCGGTTCAAGTCGCCCGCCACCCTAGAGTATCACGGAAGGTGCCACAACGGGCTGCCCAACTCCAGCCAACCGATGGTCTGCCCGGAGTGTAAATCAAGCGACTTCAGCAACTGGAATTGCCTGCACACTCACCTGTGGCGCACCCACCAGATTGACATGGAGCTGTACTGTTGCCAGCTGTGCAGCTTCAAGACGCCCATATACTCGCGGCTGGTCAACACGCACGCAAAGATCCATTCGGAGGAGCGCAACTACAAGTGCGAGCAGTGCGGCAAAGGCTTCAAGAACACCAAACAGCTGAAGAACCATCGAAGGCTGCATCGTACCCAGGGACTGGGCATGGGCAAACATGGCCAGGCAGAACAGGATCAGCAACAGGGGGGTTCCCTTTCCATTACAGAGGCCGCCGTTAAGATGCATCGGTGCGAGGATTGTGGTGCGACGTTCAAGCAGCGAAAGACCCTGAGGGAGCACCTATGCAAGGAGCGCAACGAGCAGCTTGAGTGTCCTGAGTGCCAGCGGGTGTTTGGCTCGAAGAGCAGCTTACGACTGCACCTGCGGACGCATCAGGAGCGAAAGCGTTTCCGCTGCGACACCTGTGACCACGAGACGAGCGATCACAATGCCTTTCGCCGGCATCTGGGTACGCACAAGGAGCACAAGCGTTACACCTGTCCCCACTGTGACTTCAAGGCCATCCAGAGCACCGCCTTTCGGGTACGCACCCTGTCAGCTCTCCATAAACTTTTGCTAACATGTTCTTTTTCCTTGATATAGATACACCTACAGAAGCGCCATCCCGATCAAGAGCTGTCCTCAATTATCTACAAGTGCGACCAGTGCAGCTTTACGAGCATCAATCAGGGCCTGCTGCAGGTTCATCATGCCAAGCACGAACCCCCAAAGTCAGCTCCGGCTCAAGCTGCCGTGTCAAACTCCTCCGAGATCAAGGTGGAAAGCCAGGTGACGCGCGCACATTCCAATACAAAGATGAACCTGCAGGCTGCTTCCTAAAGCAGAGGACAACAAGAGACCTTTTGTAAATATTTTAGGAGAGGTTTTTTTTTGAGAATTGATAAATACACACAAAGTGCCGCTTAGGTTTTACCGTGAGAGAGTTTTATACCAAATTCGTAGTTAAGATAGCACGAGAGAGGTCTGTTCGGAGAAGGAAATCCTTCTTGGAGTTGCTGTAGTTTCAAGTTCGCGAAAGTGAACAAATATAAAGTATCGATTAGCATCGATTAGCCATGTCCTTTCTGTCCGTGTGAAAATTTAAACCAAAACGTGATAAACATTGAAGTTTATAAATACCAAAGCTTAAGCAATGCGTCGCCTGACCCAGAAAAACGCATTTTTCTTTAAATTTTATACCTTAACTCGACTGAAGCTTCCATATTTGATTTTGTAGAAATATTATTTAACATCCTCAGTCAGTCTGTGGTTTTTTTTCCTTTCTTGATCCTCTGATTTTATATATCCCTCGCGATTGGACCTCTCTCTACGACTTTGGCCTACACCAAAGATACATATATATATATATTTTCTTGAAACTTTTTTGTCTGTTTTGTTTCTGTACATATTTACTTTAGATCCATAAGAATCTGTTACTGTACATATGTATGCAATGTATATATATAAAGGTCATCTATGATGCGACTATTGAAAAAAAATACATTCAAAAACTTATTGAAAATCTAAAAACTTTTTACTTATTTAAAATCATGAGGTTTTTTTTTGTAGAAAGAGATTACGGATTCGCAAAGAAAGCTGTTTTTAAAGTAAATTTTATGGATTTCTTGGTTCTTTCTAAAATACAAACTGTTTGTGCCAAGAGGGTAGTATAAACTGTAGCCTAAAGCTCACACAAAATCCTTGGAAAACCCCATTTTTTTTGTAAGAAAAAAGAAAACTCGTCTTTTCATATTCATTATTTTATAAGCCTTTAATGGGAGAAACTTTCGTTCTAATAAATTAAATTTTAAAAGTTTACTCTTCATTTCGGTTATCCAGAACTAGCGCTGAGTGTAGTATACATACGTACGATAGTTCATTAAAGCTTTCATTTATTTTATTCAATTTTCGCTCAATATGTTAGTTATATATGTTTTGGTTCAGACTACGCCATTCTATTCGCTTTGAACTAGATCATAAGTGTGTAAGGGAAATATATAGTTAAAATATTCTGGTTAGGGCTCGCTTCTCGATTAAATTATTTAATAAAAAATGCGGCTGTCAAAAGGTTCATTATCCTTGTCAGTTTTGAGAGTGAGTTTTGTTATTTGATTTATTTATCTGTATCTCTGTTATATGGTATATCTGTATCTTGCGCTTCTCTTACTTGCTAAGAATTGACGAAACTACAAAATTAGACTGTTTTTTTTTCCAGTTTGTTCTCTCATATCTGTAGTCTTTGTTATCATCATTGATTTTAAAATTGGTATAGGCATATTTATTTTGAATGAATGCATTCCCCCGATTCTTGAGTTCGATTCGTTGTATATGTATGTATATATTGCTTTAATCCAGATGTTTATACATATCCTCCAGCTGAGGCTTGAAGTAGCTCTTTAATTGCGGTCTCTTGGCTTTGAATGTGGGTGTGAGCAGTCCGTTTTGCACTGAGAAAGGATCAGGATGCAGATAGACATCTTTTACCTAAAATGAAATATGTTTTTTTTATAAAATATTTATATATTTATTAAGTTATATGTATTTTTACCTGTTCGAATGACTTGAGTCCGCTCTGCTTGCCCCAGTTGAGCATGTCGTTCATGATCAGTTCCTTGACATTCTTATTATTGCACAGGACGGAGAGTGTGCCGCGTACATTGTTCTCCGTGGCCCATTGCTTCAGTACATCGACATCAGGTACAACGACAGCGATTATGCAGCTCTAAAAAGGTGTTCAAAATATTTATTTATAATATTTTAAAAGAAACCCTATATACATGATAGATTACGAAGTTGATTGCATTTAATTACCCACAAAACGATTCACAACATTTCCATACAAATTACTCATACGCCACGTAAGCTAGTATACCCTTTCTTCTAGAAAATCTTTACTTCATTTATAGTTTAGAATAAATGATGTTAAATTATAGTAAATCATTTTCAAAGAAGTAAATGTTGTATATCTGTTACCCCCAAAGTGTTTAATTTTCTATATACATATATTGCTCATAGTAAGCTAGCATAAATGTTCTAGAAAATCTGTACTTAATTTAAAATTTTGCTTAATTTTTGTTATTTTTTACTAAACAAATTCACAAAACAGTAAATTTTTCACATCTGCTACTCCAAATTTCGTAATAACTCTATTTATATTACTCATACGCCACCTAAGCCAGTACTAATTTTATTCAAGAAAATATATATTTTTATTTATGTCTTGTTTTTGCTTTTAAAAACCCCAAACCTAAATGTATGTTGTATTTATTTTAATATTCTTGCAGTCAAATGCCTTGAAAAATGGCCACATTGCGTATGAGTAATTAACTTTGAAGCCAATAAACAGAATTTAAACGAATTTATGTTAATAAATAAATTCATATAAAAATTATATTATATTAACCACTCACCTTTAAGCTCTCTCCATAGACATAGACTTGATTAACATATTGACTGAGCGTATAGATATTCTCGATTTTCTCCGGCACTATATACTCGCCCTGGCTGAGCTTGAAGATGTGCTTGCGCCGATCGATAATCCGCAGGGTTCCGTTGGGAAGCCACATGCCCACATCGCCAGTATGATGCCAGCCCTCCGAATCGATGGCTTCTGCTGTCTTCTCAGGATCCTTATAGTAACTAAATAAAATAAATAGAAAATAAATATTAAATTATATTTCTAAGAGCTGTTTTCAGAATTTAAACTTGTGGCTTACCCATGGAACACATTTGATCCGCGCACGCACACCTCCCCCGTATTTTGATTGGCAAAGTACTCCATCTCTGGCACATCCACCAGTTTCACAGCATTGCAGGACACCGGTGGACCCACATGGTTGGGCACATGATCGCCCTGAACTGTTAGGGTAATGGCACCCGTACACTCCGTCTGGCCATAACCCTCCAGGACCAGACAACCCAAGGCACAGCGCATGAAGGTGAGTACATTGCCCGCCAGTGGAGCTGATCCAACCACCATAAGACGCAGGTTGCCGCCAAAGGCCTGATGTACCTTCTTGAAGACCAGCTTATCCCAGCAACCATTCCTTCGGAGAACACCGCGGGCGATCTCCTTCTCCTTGGCCCGCATGGCCATGTTGAAGAGGCCTCGCTTCAATCCGGACGCAGATATATCATTTTGGATCTTGTCGTAGACGCGATTTAGGAGTCGAGGCACTGCCGGCATAACCGTGGGTTTCAGCATCTTCAAGTCATTCGTCAGTTCCTTGATATCGCCCGAATAGAAACCGACACAGCCGCCCACATAGTACATTCCGTTCTCGCAGCACCGTTCGAACATGTGGGCCAATGGCAGGAAGGACACCATCACATCTCCTGCTCGGATGCGATGATCGCCCATCTGCAGGATCACAGAACAGACGCCGGCCACCACGTTCCCGTGGGTGAGCATTACGCCCTTGGGATTGCCTGTTGTACCAGAGGTATAGCACACTGTGCACAGATCCTCTGCCGTCGGAGGCACTTCCGGATGATTACCCTTAGCGCCCAGCTTCTCCACATCAATGAAGGAGAATATCTGAATGCCCCGACTACGCGCCCTTTCCAGAGTCGTCTGGCGGATGGGCTTAATGGCCACAATGATCTTTAGGCTACGTGGCGCCTTTTCCAGCAACATGGCCGCCTTGCCGTCATCCTCAACGACCACAATTGACATCTCTGTCTGGCGGATGATGAAGGCACAGGCATCGGGACCCAGGGTATCGTACAGTGGAACCACAACCAAGCAGAAGGAGTAACAGCCCTGCTCGTACAGGATCCACTCTGGTCGGTTCTGCGAATAGATGCCAATCAACTGTTTGGGCCTGGCGCCCAGAGCCAGCATACCGGCGCCAAAGTTCTTGGCTCGCAGCAGGGCCTCGTCATAGTTGATCCACTGGAAGATGGAGATATTCACATATATTATTATTATTTATTACAAATAAACATTTTAAAAGTAACTTCGAATTCTCACCTGGTAAGGCGATGTCAAGGTTTCACGCCAA
This sequence comes from Drosophila mayri, assembly GCA_008042485.1. NCBI lineage: Eukaryota > Metazoa > Arthropoda > Insecta > Diptera > Drosophilidae > Drosophila > Drosophila mayri. The sequence continues at coordinate 272,444 of VNJN01010068.1, read as the reverse complement.
CCCAGACATGGTCCATTATTGGAGGCATAGGCACCCTCACGGAATGTCTGATACAGCGTCCGGACATTCTCTGTGATATAGGAAACGAATTTGCCATTCTTGGACTCCTTGTAGAACTTGGAGACGTGTATTTGTTCTGGACCCTGCAATGCGAGTGAAGTGACCCCAAAAGAAACAGAGAGAGAAAGAGAGAAATCGAGGACATGCAATGAGTGGAGACGTTGAGAGAGAGAGATATTGATATAGTATATATATGTACAATCAATGAGCTATAGGTTTTAGTTTCAAATGCCAATAATATTTAAAGGTATTACATATATTTGTATGATTTATATGAATTCTTTGTCTTGAGATGTGAAATTAAAAAGGTTTTTCAGCTAAACAAGGCTAAGAACCTATAGTAAAATCTCATTAATATTATGTATAAATGTTGTAATACTATTTTAAATGTAGAACATAATTAAATTCGTTCTTTATTTGGATGTAAAGATCAAAGCTTTACTTGTGTTTAACCTAGTTAAAAATCATTTTATCAAACAAATTAAATATATCATTAAATTGATCAGCTTTAAAGGCTCACTTCCTTTTCTACCCAACATAAGCCTTTGTTTAGCCATCAATCAAGCCATTTTCACTTAACCTGCGTGTTTATTTTGGGCTACTCTAACAATATATCACACCCAATTCTAAGCTTAAAATCAATAACCTTTTGAATTTATGATATATTGTTTATTTTGGGGCTAGAGACATAAACCTATCACTCGTCGGAATTTCAAGAGTGGATAGCAAGTGGAATTGATTCGATATAGCCATTAGAGCACTTCCTTTATGGTTAACAGCTGCCAAAAGAAATTCCCGCAATGGCCAAAAGTGTTGATGTACGAAAACGAATATCAAAATAGAAAGGAATATATTTTCGGGGAGTGGGGGAAAAATCTTTAAAGTTAGTTTGTTTATTTTCGCTGTCTATAGATTTTAATGAGCAAAATGCAGAAATGTATTTTCATAAATAATTGTTCCGCAGTTTAAAGTGCTTTTTTCCAAATCAATTTTGTTTATATTTTTTAAATGTATTCCTATGATGACGCAAGTCTAAGGGGAGGGGCGGGGCAGATGAGAGGGAGGTGGCAGAGGAGTACTAGGCCTACCCTATGGTGGATATCTAGACGATGATCGTAAATGATCTATCGCCCACCGGCAATGTAAGAGACAGTAAACAAAAAAAAAAGAAGAAGCAAAAATAAAGTTTTTATTAGTATTATTGCTTAGTTAAGTCGTGGTTTAGTTAATGGTTGTTCTCTTATTTTAGGTTCTTGGCAGGGTTTTGCCTCTTCGAGAGAGTTTACCTTTAGCACATCACTCTGATTGCTTAACTCGATGGGCACTCGTATACTGGTTATTTGGCCGCAACAGGACATGGTTTCCTTTGGATTCTATTATTTTCTGTTGGATTAACTTTAATGGGCAGATTATTGGACACTCTGTTCACTCTTGGCTTCCTTTATGGATCGTTCAGATTTCATCTGGCATTTAATATGCACATTTTCCAAGCGACTGTAAAGGCAAAAACACAATCTTGATTTTTCGCACATTTCATTAGCCATTTTCCATTTAATGTCGCTGCCGTTGTCGTTGTTTCATACGTTCAATTTTCAAATATATATATTTTTTTATTTTTATTTTAATTATTCCCATTAGACGCATTTCAAAATCATTTAAATGCCAATTAGCGCTGGTTGAAAATAAATACTTTTCGATTTGTAATTGAAGGGTGTTTGCTTTGCGAATATTCTCATTAATTTAAGAACTGCATCCTGTTTATAAATATTTAGACAGTGTGCTCATTTAATTTTTAAACATTTTCTGCTTCTATATGTATTTTTTTTTGCTTATTTTTCTGTCTTTAAAAATCGAAATTAAACCCAAACAAAGGATACTTTTATTTACAAAGAGATCTTTAGGTATTTAATTATTTGTATTACCCAAAAATATTTTTTCTTTAATTAAATAATAACCAAAGAGCTCTAAGAACTTAATAAATGTTTCTTTGTGGTATTTTATACATTTTTTTAAATATATTTTCTTTAGTTTAACATATCAGACTTAAGTAAATGTTTCTAGCTCATATTTTCAAATATTTAAATCAATCATTATGCATTTTATGAATCCCTAATGAGATCCAAATTAAATTTTCCTAATTTCCCAACAACATTTTCAAAATTCCGCATCAAAGGCCCAGCCGAAAGTCAAAAACCAAAGCATAATTATGACGCCTTACATACTTTTGGCAACTGCAGTCCAATTCAATTTTGTTTATAATTTTTCAATATTGGCAGCTGCTGCCCTAGAATGGGTTAAGAGTTTTTATATTTGTACATATGTAAAAGTTGGTACAAAAGACTAAAGAAATGAGAAGAGAGAGAGTATAGCTAACAACAACAATACCATCGACAAGGCGTCTTCGTTGCGTTTGCTTGGCCTGCCCCAAATTAATTTATAAATAGTTCGTTTGGGGGTAAAAACGTTCCACTCTGTTGTTATCTATGAGAAGCCCGTGTGCGGCCGCATAACACGAACAAAAAATTAAGCAAAAAATATAAAACATATTCCCCACACACTAGTAGCAAAACTCTCGTACAATGAAGACTTTTTGCAAATCAAAATATGGGTATATATTGGGGAATATATCTTTTTTTTTTTGGGTCGACTACTGACTCATGGGGAAACGCTTTGCTCGGCAATTGGCTAGCGTTTTCCTCAATGAGCAATTCATCTTTGAGTTATGGTAATTGTGGTTGCCATAAAATCGGCCATAAACTATTGGCCAGACTAAAAGGGTGGATAAAAATATAAATGTATGAAATGGCTTCAGAATTTCCCTAGGATCTGCATTATATCAATAGTTTGGCAGCATTTTCCTTTTGTTCTTTTTTTTTTAAATAATAGAAAACCAGGGAAAATATGCGGGAATTTCAAGGTCGTCTGGGCAGGGGATTTTCTTTATTATTTTCCAGGTGGCCTGCACAGTGTTTGTTATATTTTAGATTTGACATTACAATTTAAGATTTCACTTTTGAAATTCGCACAACTATCCCCTCCTTTCATTTATCTTGTGACATTTATTATGATTCTAATTTAATCTGAAAATATAAGCCATCTGATTTGATCAGGAAAATTTGTAGAAAGAATAAGAATGAATGTAGGTTTAGTTAGAGACAAAAACTATATGTACTATATTAAAGCAGATATTTGCTGGTATAGTGGGTTTTCGCTTCCTTGACATTTAGCTTGACTGATTAAGATTGAGAGCTAGCTGGCACTTTGGACTAAGACGATATGTTAAGAATATCACAGAAATTATATAGATATTTTTTTTAGCAACTTTGAAAAGGTGTTTAAATTTTGAATTATATTGTTTAAGTACTGATTTTTAATTAATAAAATAATTCTGTAACATTAAGCTTCTAAAGGTATATTTGCTTTCTAAAATTATTACAAACATCAATTAGTTTTAGTGAATTTAAAATTTCCAATAATCCACATGGTCCACAGAAAACAATTCAATCTCTCTAAACACAAAAACAACTATAAAAAGTTATAGCCTATAGGCAAAAACATCGTAAAAATCTACTCAAGTTAAGCTGTTTACAATGGGGAAATAAAACCAATTAAACCGAATACATCCATCAGACCAAATTAGAAACCAAATCATGTCAAAATTTATTTTACAAATAGTTCTTCTTTAGATGTTTTTTTATATACATCAAAAAAAGTTTGTGTGAACTTGAACTTGAGGGGCTGAGTTCACAGCGGCGACAACGACGAAGGCAACGGCACTTTGACACTTTGGCAAATCGATTTCCATGGGAAAATGTTTTATTTTAATTTTTCTAAGTTATATTTTTTCCACTTTTTCGAAACATTTTGGGTGTTCTCTATTTTTTTTTTTGGTTTGGTGCTTTACGTAATGAGATTAAACGCTTGTATTTTTGTCAATTTGTTGCAAATTGTCGTGCGTTTTTTTTTTCGCTCTTTATTTTCGCTTTGTTTAGTATATAGACACGAGCTATTATTTATAAAAAATACGCTTGTTTCATAGGTATATAGATCTGCGATATGTACATTATGCTGCTGCTGCTGCTACTGTTGTTGGTTTCTTTTTTCGTTATTTTCTTTTTGGGATTGTTCTAATTTGAAATATACTTTTTGAGGGGGATTTGAGCGCGCCGCGATCTTTGCGACACGATGTTTAATTTCGAACTGAATGGCACAAGTAAAATATTGGCCGTGGCTAAAAATGATTCTTCTGGCCGGCCCGAAGAATCTTCGGGGAGAGAAAGAGACTGCTGAGATGAGAGAAGTATTCTTTTGAGGACTTTCGGGGGAGCCACGAGGAAGAACGCAGGCTCGTTTGACTAGGAATTTTATTCGTTTATATTTTCTTATTTTGATATTAAACGGTTTCTCGTCTTTTGCCTGTTCTTCTACAGCTTTGTTCTAATTTTTGTTGGACCGATCAAGTTGTCTGTCTGTCGGAATATCCACCTCCCCCGCCTTGTCTTCCTGTAATTACACGCGATCCAAAACGGCATGTGACTACATATATCTATACATTTTTTTGGAGGGAATTTCTTGCTTTGGAAGACAGCTAAATTTCAACTCTTTAATAACCAACATGATTTATGATTCATATCCAAGAACCGCGCCCACTTTTTGCCGCAATAAAAATAGAAAACATTTGTTTACATTTTGGTATATAACCAACAAATTTTAGGCAGGTGATGAAATTAAAAAGGAAACCACTAAAGTTATGACTAACGAAAATATTAAGGAGTATAAAGCAAGTAAAATATGTGAATAAACAATAGATAAATTAACCTGTAATTAATTAGCTTACAATGTGGCCTAATAAAAGATAATTTAAATTTAAAGCCGCTTATATTTTATAGACAAAATTGTTTAACAGTTGCTTTCTTTGTTGAATTAATTTATTTTTAACAATTTAATACAACAAATAATTTTTAAATGTATTTAAATCAATCGTAAATAGCAAAAATAAGCCAAAATCATTGCTTAATTTAACCAAATCATTTGGAATACAATTTATTCAAATTTAATTGAATATTTCATTTCCACCACCGAATTTATACAAACTAAATGCATTAAACATTAGCTTAGTTTACCTTCTCACATATTCATCGTGTCATTTGCACCTCCATTTGCACTCATTAGCAAATTCTAGTGTTCATAGTATATAATGTTATATTGGAAAACACTCAATATGCACCGCAGAGTGTGCCAAATACTTGTTGGTGCACCAGACTAAACAAACAAACACACCAAAAATTTAGCAGCAGAGAGAGCTGCTGCATAATTACAACTACTATTTGTTTTACAAGCACACACAAAATATATTATATATAAAATAATATACGTTTATATGCACATGTACCTGCTTAGAAGCAGACAGGTTGTCCCTGTCATGTCACTAGTCTGACATTTCCTTATTGTTGTGTTGTTCTTTCATTGTTTGTTATTCTTAATGAACACTTTTTTCATGAGAATTTTTACATCAGATTATTGAAGATCAAAACTAGTGCTTAGTGCTAAATATTATTTCAAAATTTTGATAAAGAAATATGAAAGGTTTGAAAATTTAAAATTTTTCTAATTCATTTCACTAGAAAAGAGGTTACATTTTATTTTAATTTTGAATTTATTTCAAAAAATTGCCTGTCAAACTTAATCAAAAATAAGAAAAACCCAAAATCCAAATTTTAATTTAATTAGTTTTTAAATAAATTCATAGATTAAATCAACCACTGTGACAGCACAACCTTCAACCTCATGAAAATGTATACTTGCCATTTTGGCAATGCCAAATATTGGCCGACAAAATATGGTATTGTGTCAATAATATTTGTTTATTTACATGACATCCACACAAAAGGAAAAGTTCGTTACACCAGTCTCTGGGTGTGGGAAAACTCAGCGGAGGAAATGTTAACAAACGAAATGCCGAAAATGCTCCTGACAATTGTGCGGGTGGAAAGCCTTTTTGCATAGATCGAAATTGAGAGAGAGAACAGGGCGACTAATTAGGGGAAAATGCCAATTGAGCCATGACAAGATTTATTATTGTCGTGCCGCTGTCATTTGATAATTTATCAGCCAGAATATGTTGCAGTTTTTGGCAAGAGGGAAAACGTATGTATATTGTGGCCACTCAATTAGAGCATGAGGTTCGTTTCGGTTCTATTTATGATCATTTCTGCACCACTGTGGCGAAGACGTCATTGCTAAAAGTCAGAGAAAACACAATGGCGAGCAGAATGAAAATCGAAAAGTGGTGAAAATGTGTGAAAATCATGTGACGACAACAGCGAAACAGAATTAGTATCTGGGAATCTGAATCGTAATCGCACTTAGCGTGATTGTGGACATGTGCACATCAAAGGTTTTGTTCACGGGATGCTGTTCAGCATCAGATAGAAAAAAACCTGAATAAGCCCGATGAAAAAAAAGGAAAAAATCTAAATGAAAGGCGGAAAGAAAACAAGAAATCTCAAGACAAACAATTCCACAGTGATGCAATTGATGAAATTGAAATTGAATAATTAAAGAAACGTACCTCCAGCAACGGGGACTGGTTTTCCAGAGGCACTAACGGTCGTTCCGGCACGGGTCTCGTTGCAAAATAATAGGCAACACTTGCTGCCAGGCTGCTGAGGGTTAAGGTGCCCAAAGTGCCGCCCAGATAGTACAGATAGCCATCGATCTCGTCCCCTAAGATAAAAAGTTATTAAAAAATGATTAGAAAAAAGACTAATGTTAAAAGAAATTTCTATCAAGAAGAGGGTTCCGAAGAAGAGGTATTGCATTATTCGATTATGGTTTGTAAAATACATAAAAAAACTAAATAATAATTAGGCATTAGGCATACATGGCGTATGCGTAATATTTTATTGAAACTTCAACTGTCTGCAAATTTTACTGGCTTGTAGCTACGTTTAATTAATTTTAATTATTAGTAAACTTAAAGAGCTAAAATGTTAATTTGATGAATATTTAATTACATTCTTTTTTATACAGGGATTTTATAATTAAAAGGAATACATGGCGTATGCGTAATAATTTAATGAATTTAATATTCTAACGTTTGGAAATTTTTTTTAGCTTGCAGTTATTTTCAATTATTTTTATTTTTTAAGAAGCTTGAAGAGCTTAATTGTTAATTTGATAAATATTTAATTACTTTCCCTTTGATACAAAGATTTTATATTTGCAGGAATACCTGAATTACTTTAAATAATTTTAATTTTAAGTAATTAATTTGATGAATTGCTAAAAATTAATCTGGATCTCAGCTAATTGATTATAAAATATGAGTCATGATTTTTAATATTAATTTAAGCATTAAATTGGCAAATGACTTAATTGGTTATGATTATTTTTAAAATTTGCAAAGCACATTTTAATTTTTGCAATTAAATCAATAATATATGAGTTTATTTTACCAATCATTAGTATGGCTTTTTGTGAAATTACAAAAGAATTTAAATTCAAGGTGAAACATAATACTTACAGAAATATGAAAAATTGCTGACTATCAAATGATTGACGTAGGCCATAACCGATTTCTCCGGCGTCATCGTTTTCTGTTCGTTCTCTTTTAACTAATATTATTGTTGTTGTTCTATTGGTGTTGTTTTTGTTGCAGTAGTTGTTGTTTGTAGTTATTCTTTGCTACCTGAGTGAATGTTACGTGTTTAGCTTAATGATTGCCCGCAAAAGATAGCCTGCAAAATAATCAATAAAAGTGTAAAACATTATTTTTTTGTTTTGTTTGTTTTCTGCAGTATTTTTATTGCACAAGTAAATATAGATTTTATAATTGTAGGCTTTTCTTGAGATACAGTGCACTTGTTTTTGTAAATATTTCATGCTTAGAGAATGCAATCAAGCTGAACCCTCAATTTACTGCCCAATTAGAGGGGTTATCCATATGGACGTTACTACACATTTGTATATATGATATAATTATCTTTATCGATAGATAATTGCCATTGGGCCCTATGACAAGTCAAGTGACAACAATTAAATTGCCTTCACTGTAGAATGATTTTTTAAATTGGCTTACATATTTAGGCTAGATTGAATGGATGAGATATGTATGAGAGGTAATGAATGCAACGAAAAACATTTGTCAAAGTCCACACTGATCAATTTCTATATAGAATTTAGGTCTGATGAAATATTTGTATATATACTACAATTTCGGACAGACAGAGAATATACTTGTCCATCAGCTATTACGGCTTTATCTGTAATGTTTTAAAGGCGTCTTATCAGCCACTTGCAAAACAACGAACTGAAAGTTGCAACTGAAAGCCGAGCAGCAGAAGCAGATTAAGGTTGGCACTCAAGACGTTTTTATGCGCTCTAATTTTTAATTGTTTACTTTACTTATTTTTATTAACCGTTTTAGTAAATATTTTTGATATTTGTCACTGGCTTTATTAACCAAACAACCTTTTGTTATGCGAGTCAAAGTTCAAAGGAGCGCCTTAAGTAACTGAAATCTAAATGAAAATTGTTTACATATAAAATGTTGGCCTCAAAGTCCACCTTTTATTTCTCATTGACTTGTAAATTATGGAGAGAATTATTAGCTTCCGTCAGCTGCTTGACTTTTATTTATAATCCTAGTTAACCTCCAGCTAATGCACGTGCACTATGTATATTATTTGGATAAACAACTGGTTTTCTAACATTGAATACTTAACTTTAGAATTTCCCAAACACTTTGCTTTAGTTTTCGAAGCAGTTCTCAAGCTGGCAGGGAATTTCCAGGCATTGCTAGAGAATACTCCAAACCGGTTTTCATTGCATGTAAATAATTTCATTCCATATATGAGGAAATTGTAATGATTAAAATTATCATAAGCAAGTTTTGTTCAGTGACAAATAGGCAAGTTTGTGTTTTCATTGTTTTTCCAGGTTTCTCCCAGGTTTCTTAAATTGTTTTTAGAGCTAATATTTCATGCAAATATATGTTAATTTATGGTTTATATTATTTATGTTTATGTTACCATAGAAACTTTAACTAGCAAATATTAATTTACATATTAAACATATGCCTTTCTGCTGGCTTGTCTCTGGAGTAAAGAAAATATTATTTACATCACTGAGAGTTCTTAAGCCGATTTGTTTTGCCACTTCTGAGTTTTCCCGTCTGCATTTGTGGAAAAGCCAAACAATGTCCAGCCACCGAGCAGCCCGACCCACTTCGACCACATGCACAAGAGGCCAGTGGAGCGCATCCACAGAGCTTTTGGCTGGCTGATAAGCCAGAAGAGGCAACAAGAACAGGGAAGCCTTTATCAGTCCGAGAGTGAAACTTTGCACCCAGACATCTGTTCGAGGCCGTCGCCGTCTCCCTAAGCAGATTATTACTCTTTGGACAATGCAGACGAGCGACCCGAAAAGTAATGGTAAAATTGTTTCATACCTTTTTAGCATTTTTTTAGCCGATCTTAACATAGTTTGGGTGATTTATTTATTATTAATTTATAATATTAATTATTTTCTTTTAAAATAAAACAAGCAATTAAAATTAGATCAAAGCCTTAAAGCCTTTATAATAATAACTAAGCCAATAAAAAAATAACTCTGCTAAGTATAAATACTGTTTAAACTAAACCAAGAATAGTTTTCATGTTTATCTTTAATAATTTTCTATATATTTTCAATACATTTAAAGCCTTCACCCAATTCATTTGTGATAGATAAACGTTATCACATTATCTTTATGCTCAAAACAAACAAAGTTTATATAAATAAAGAAATTTAGCTGTACAGCATCCGTTAAAATAATAACATCTGGATAGTTGTCAGAATTCTTTATTAATTTTAGCATTAATCAGGGAAAGACTATATTTAATAATACATGCTTCCTTGGTATTATCCAGCTTCAATACTTTTATTTTATGTAATTATTTTATTTCTTCAGTTCAAGGTGATTTAATCCTTTGATTTTTAGCCTACTGTTTGGGGTCAGAAAAATCAAAGTAAAAGTAAAATTAGATCCTTTGTGTGTGTGTGTTCCCAAAAAAAGAAAGAAACGTGCTTACATTATGCAACAATATAAGTGAGTTTAGGCCATATATTGATTTTATAGACAGTTTTCTTGTTTGCCGGGTCAAATCAGGTTTGCCCGAAATGAGAAGAGGAAACTGAAGAGAACTAAGTATGTAGGTGACGATAAAGGAGGATGAAGAAGAGGATGAGGATAAAGTGGGCGGGGATAGTAAAAGAGCGAGAGAAGCCTACGGAGGTCAAGGCGGGCACACATGCATTATTTTTTTTGTTGGTCATTGATTTTTACTACTCATAAATGTATCTTACCACAAAATCTGGACTACTAGTAGATGAAACACATTTGTCGGGTGGCGTGTATTTATATATCTTTCTTAGGCACTTGGCCATATATCCATACACTTAAATTAGCCTGGGAAAATCAATGAAATGTTTACGTTTCGGCACTCGCGGGTTCCTCTTCTCTTGCTTTTTTTACCGGGTCGCTTTTGGGGTCGCGGAGGGGGGCGGCTGACAGACGAGGAGGGGCCGCCAAGTGAGAGAGGAAAAATCTTAGAACCGAGCACGGAATACCAAAAAATCGAAAACTGAAAAAATTACTCTAAACGTTGCGGCCGAACGTTCAAAACACAACTGAAGACTGCCAGCGGAGGAACTTGGAAACAAAGTTCAGTCCGTTGGCGTTTTGAGTCTACGTTTTGAGCATGCGTGCAACAACAACAACAACAACTATAACAACAACAATAATAACAACAAAAGCAGTTGCATGAATGAAGCCCCGAAGAGAGCTAAAGAGAGTCCCAGAGCTTTCTATATAGTAAACTTGCAAAAATATTACTTGAGATTGTAAATTTAAGATTTATATTTTACAAAAACAAACTATTATTTCTGTTTTATTTAAAAATCTCTAATAATTCTACAAATATATATATTTATTTATAAATCAATTTTAATATATTTTCCTTGAGTGTGGGAGAGCTCCACCGAGAGAGCTCCATGTGGCTGAGAGCGCACAGCTCCAGTCATAACAAACAACGGCCAAAATGGCAAACAAACTACACGTGCTATATAAATCTGTCGGCGGAAGGGGGGTGGCGGTGGGTGGTAGGCGGTGGTGTGCCAGAGAGCAAAAGGTGCAAGGTGCTCGGGCCCAGAGCCGGCTGCTGAGAGAGAGATAAAGAGAGCCAGCAAGCGAGCGTGGGAGCCTGCAATTGTGTCTGGTTGGTTGTTCTTATGAAGGGGGCAAGGGGAGCCAGGAACCTGGGGTAGCGGCAGACAATCGGCTGACTTTTTATGGCCAGGAGCAAGGATGGTGAGAGGGACAAGTTGTTTGCCTCGCGTGACGCACTTGCTCCATAAGGTCCTGCAATGCGACATGTTTTGCGAGGGAAGGTCCAGGGTATTGAGGTATATTTTAACATTTGAAAGGAAAATTCATTAAAATCATTATATATTTTAAATAGTTTAATGGGAATAGATTTTGTAATAAAATAAATATCCATGATTATTAAATTTAAATAATTTAACAACTACTTTGAGCCATTTGAATTTTCCAAAATGTAAATTGTATTGTTATTTTTTGTTTTGTTTTATAGAATTATTTGTAATATTAATTTCTTATATATTCTAAATAGTTTCAAAGAAAGCATTTTGTAATAATTAATTTAATTTTAATATAAGATAAATAAAAATCATTTACAATATTAATTTATAAAATGGGAAGCCACAGAAATCGTAAGAGATTATAAATCCAGTGTTTTGAATTTTCTGCAAAGTGTAACTTTTATGATAAAAATAAATATTTTTCAATGGTTTTAATTTTTAAATAGTTAATTTAATATTGAATATTTTACAAGCATTTTCAATAAAATTAAAATCCTTTGTTATTTCTTTTGTAATAACTTTTAAATTAACCCTCGCCCCCCTTTGAAGCAGCAAAAGACTGTCATATTATTTGTGTCCACAACGACAGCTGTCTCTCTACTGAAAAAGTTTATTGTCGAAGAATCTATAATTACTTGTAAAAGGTTAACTCGATTTAACTGTCAATTTTTCTAAAAAGTCCTTTAAATATAGAATGAGGAAGGAGTAAGGAAAAGTTAAAGGCATGTAATTAGGTGAATCAGCTAAAAGTGCCTGCAAATTGTGGTTGTGCGTATCTCAAAGATACATATGTTTGAGAGCTTGTGTGGGTCCTGTTTATTCAGGTTTTGTTGGCTTTTTATGACTTCCCATAAAGTCGAAAGGGGTTCCAAGGGCATAATCAAACGAAACTGAGTGAAAACTCTTTAAAATTTTATATATTCAACACTTGGAGAGTATCTTTTAAATTTTTCATCGAGCATACTTCGAGGCGACCTGATTTAGTGGGTATCTCAACCGTCAGATACTTTTCGGGTCAGCTGCTGCCCCAGTTTTTCTTTCATTTTTTTAAGGGGCTGCCTTGTCCAGAGGGGTCAGTGTCATTCTTTCTTTCTTTTATCGGATTTTGTAAACCGCAAACCACAAAAGTTTAAATGTTTACTTAAAAACATGAAAAGCTTTTTGCATTCTTCAAAAAAAAGAATACTTTAAGTGCTTATTGTTTGGTTAGCACTCGAACTATGGACAGCCGTGAGGTGAAAATATCTTTAGAGGACTCCCCTAGCTCCGAGGGAAGCTTCGCCAGTACCACTAGTGGACCATGCTGCGGCCTAGGAAGCGATTTGGAAGTGGAGCAAGAGGATAAGCCACAGGAACCCATACGCCCCAAGGATTTGCACATATCCAAGAATACAAAGAAGAAATGCTCCAGCCAACTTTCAGGAGGAAATAGTTATGCCACAAATAAAAATGTGGCTGAAGGTGGAAAGATAATGTTGAATATCTTAATTTCAACTTTAAATAATACTATATTCCTGCAGGTCTTATGGATATAGCTTTACTCTCAGCCAATGCTAATCAATTGCGTTTTTTGATCACCTACAACGACAAGGCCTCCACTTATATATACAGCATGATTATGGTGATACTTTCCCTGGTGCTGCAGCTGCTAGTTGGCATAATGCTGATCTTTAAGGTAAGACATTATATCAATTAAAAATTGTATCAATTGATATACTATATATAAAAAAAAATCTGCCCAGCAGAGACGCCTTAAGAGAATCCAAAGTCCGAGTTACGAGAGAACAAATGATCTGCTGGTAATGGGTGTCTTCATGATCACAGTGATCAACATAATGCTGGCTGCCTTCACCACCACCGATGGCAATGCCCATTAACAGGAGGAAATCATAATTATATTCGCATAATATTTATATTTAAAATTGTATTTGATACAATATAACAGAAAGAACTATGTGGTAAATGCTAAGGTAACACGGAGAGAACCTTCAATGGACGACCGAACGATCGTTCAAATATTTCCAGCGGCTCTCACACATAAATGCACTTGACGTATCTGACGTACGATATCTCAGCTTGTGTGGGGGACTTGGACTTTGGGGTTTTTGGGGCCTAATAATTCCTAACCCGAGTAATCCTTCTTGATGCACTTGGCAATGGTGCTCAGCTGCATGTTGGTGGTGCCCTCGTAGATGGCTCCGATCTTCACGTCACGGTAGTACTTCTCCTGGGGGAAATCACGGGTGAAGCCCACGCCTCCCATCCAGTCAACGCACTTAATGGCCGCCCTCTGGGCCACCTCGGAGGCATAGTACTTGGCCATGGCGGCCTCCTTCTGGAAGGGCACACCCTGCTCCTGCAGACGGGCGGCATTGTAGGTCATCAGGCGGGCAGCCTCGATCTCGGTGGCTACGGTGGCAATCTGGTGCTGCATCGACTGGAAGTTGTAGATGGCCTCGCCGAACTGCTTGCGCTCCAGCAGATAGGGAATGGTGGCATCGAAGGTGCCCTGGGCCAGACCCACCATCTGGGCGGCGATGCCAATGCGTCCCTCGTTCAGGAAGCCAGCGGCATACTTGTAGCCATGACCAAAGGTACCCAGGATGTTCTCCTCGGGCACACGGACATTGTCAAAGGTGAGCATGCAGGTGCCAGAGGCACGGATGCCCAGCTTGTCCTCGGGCTTGTTCACAATCAGTCCTGGGGTCTCGCGATCCACAATGAAGGTGGTGATGCCGCGGTATTTCTAAAACAAAAATTCAGGGAAAATATATTTTATTAGTTATGAAATATAATTTTCCTTTAAAAAACGAACAATCTACAGATTGAACTTTAATCTGATAGCGATAAGATGGCAATTATTTAAACACACATAAAGATTAGCTATGGAAAATATCATTAGATCGATCGAAGGTGCCATGAAAAAGTGAAAACTACTCTCAGAAAAATATTAAGATTAAACTAATCTTTAATCTTTAATAAATCCTTCAACAATTGAAAATATATTTTATGCCATATTTAAATTTTTAAAAATCTGGAATAATACTTACATCCTCTGGCTTGGCATTGGCAAAGACCAGAAAGACTCCAGCCACATCAGAGTTGGAGATCCACATCTTGGTGCCATTGATCACATAATGGTTGCCATCCTTCTTGGCCACCGTCTTCAGGGAGAAGGCATCCGAGCCTGCTCCGGGCTCAGTGAGGGCAAAGCTACCAGCATACTCCTGGGCCAACTTGGGCAGATACTTGGCCTTCTGCTCGGCGTTGCCAAACTTGATCATCAGCGAGTTGACCAGGGTGTTGTGGATGTCCACAAAGGCGGCCACGGCGGGATCGATCTTGGACAGCTCCTCGACCACAATGATGTTGGTCATGAAGTTGCAACCACTGCCGCCCAGCTCAGTGTCGATCTCGATGCCCATGAGGCCATTCTCGAAGACGGCCTTAACCACAGAGGGATCGAACTTGTGTTCAAAGTCCATTTTCTTGACCAGGGGCTGGATCTGATCTTGGGCCAGTTTGGCAACTGAAATTTAAGACAGAAAAATGTGTTAAAATATAAATTTATAAAAAAAAACATTTGTTTAAGAATTAAATGTATAAATTTTTAAAAGTGTAAAGCTTTTTTAAATGTTTTTTTTTTGTCAAATTAATGATCATTAAGCTAAAGCTTTAGTTCGTTTTTTTAAAGCTTTAACAACTTTTAACTGCACGTTTTTTATGGACTAGAAATCGGTAACAAAACGAGTCTAGAGCTTTTTTAATTTATTTTCCTTTTTATTTATTCTTCTAAGGGGCCTGATGTGTTTGCTGTGGGGGTATGTCTCTATATAAACATGTTCCTATATAGCTTTATATATTGGATACAAAATTCAATGTGTGGGTGCTCAGCGTGTGTCTTTTTATCAGCAGATTCTCCCCCAAAGTTATTCTCCGATCGCGTGTGGGGCTCTCTCAGCAGTTTTTTCATTCCATTTCTATTATTCTTGCCGGGCGTTTATTATTGATCTTTTTTTAAGCATTTATTTTTCCCTGACTTGCTTTTGTTGTCTGTCTAAAAGGCCAACAACTGGCAGACCCACAAAATTTCTCACACCCTCGTCCTGTTTCCCTTCCTCCTGCATTTTGCATTTGTTCTAGGTCCTGCATTCATCATGGGAAATATTTAAATAATTTATTTAGTTTGTATATTCATTTAGTTTTCATCGCCATATGTGCGTTGAACATGGAAATTTTCCAACAGGTGTGACGTGTCCCAAGGGATGCCTTTTGAACCATTTATTTTTCCTAGTTTTGGCAAAAAGGAAAAGTCGTTGGTTTATCTTGAAGGAAGTTTTATTTTTTAATTTATTATAGCTCTAGGAAAAAGAGAAGACTGTTTAAGTTTAAGGAATATTTTGTAGACAACTGTACCCGTTTCTGGTAGCAGTTTTATTTATTTGAATTTAAAAATTCTGGTAAAATTTAAATAAATAATTTCCTACTGTACTTGTACTTAAAAGTATTGAGAAAATAAATATAAAGAAACCAGTTAAACTTTATGCAATTGGCCACTTTGCATTCAGCTCAGATTACGCAACCATCGGACCATATAGACACACATACTCTAACCTGGCATTATTTCTCTACGTATAGAAAACCATATAGATTGAGACCAACTTAATGATTGATAAGGGGGGAAACAAAGGAATATTTATTTGCCGAAATAATATATGATAAAATTAGAGTAAAAATGTAACCTTCCCAACTAGGAATTGGCAGGTTTGCGATCAGGAGGTGAGTCCTGTCCGCTCTGCCACTTCAACTCTCTAGGGAAGGGCGCCACCAAGAGCCACGCCCCCGGTTGCCCGGCATGATCACTAGAACAGTGACCACAGGTGGGCGGAGGGCGTGAAACAGTGGCATTTAATTGCTCTATCACAAGTGTAACGCTTTTCGGTTGACGTTTGGAAAACCAAAACCGAACAGCTGACTGACTTGTGAAAAATCTGAGAGGGTAATAAATTCGGTTTAATTTTTTTTGAATTTTTTTTATGGACCGGAAAGTTATTTGAGCTGCAAGAGAGGCTTCGAACTCGCGCTTTAAAGGGTATTTCTGGTTTTCTTGATTTTACCGGCAGCTCAACGAGGAACGCCAACGCCGGCCAAGCATAGGCAGCGACGAAAATCGTGGTTCAGCGGTGGCGGCAGCGGAGAGCTATTTTTAGACTGCGTGTGTGAATGCTTGCGTCTGTATATGTGTGTCCACGCCACCCACCCCCTTTTCTTTAAAGAAATTATTTTATGGAAAACAATTATTTTTCTATTGAAATAAAAAAATAAATTAAATAGTATAGAAACCAAGGAAAGCAATGGAAAATCTTAGATCTCCCGAAAAAGCTAATGATAAGGTTAGACCTTGAACTTGCCAAGTTGGCAGCATTTATGGCAAAAACTATAAAGCTTTTCAAGAACATGAAATATCCTTAAAAATTCAGCTAGCAAAAAATATATTTTTTTGAGAATTTTTTTCACAAATTAATACTTTACATTTTGAATTTTTTCACACCTAAGAAATTAATAATTAGCTAACATATTTTCTACATTTCTCCAGATTGTGAATTTTATTTTTAATCAGAAAAAAACCAATATTTTCCATCTCTAAAGGGTCGAAATTATCCTTGATAATAATAATAATAATTAATTTTCAATTTTTAATATATTTTTATGATTTTTAAAGGATAATATTACCCTTTTATTGTAATACGAAAACTTGAATAAATGTATCATTTTTGCACTCGCCAACAGGCAAGTTAATTCAATTAACTTTTCGCCTATTATAAGGTCAAATCAAAGAGGGGAAAATGTAGGAAACCATACAAGGAAAATTCCCACAAAAAATATATATATAATATAGCATGAAAATCCTCAAAACCTGCTGGCACTGATATTAAATAACATTTTTCTTCTACTATCAAAATAAAAATGTGCTTATCTGGCAAGCAACCGACCCTCCACTCTCTGTCCCCCTAACTAAACACACTTTATCAGCAGAAAAAAAGAATAAATACTCGACAAAATATTTTTACCTACTCTACATTAATGCAGTCCAGCTCATAGGGGAAAATCGAAAATGAATAACAACAGGGGCAGCATCATTAGGCGATGCTCGGAGTTACGTAACAACCAAGACAAACCAAACATCATAAAAAATATATCAAAATTTCAGCATAGCCAGTAAAGCACGCCTATCAAATTGGGGTTATATCTGGGGATCTATATTGCTCCAATGGTAACTCACCAGTCTCCTTCATCATCTTCTCGTCGTCGGTGAGGAAGGTGAGCGGGGGAGGAAGGCCTGTCGCCGAGGACATGGCTGCATTTTGCTGACGTGCCGCAGCATTAACCAGCTAACAAATAAAATAAAATAAAATTAGACCACGAATTAATACACTAGAAGCCAAAGTGTCTCTTTAAGAGGGGCGTGGCACACACTTACCATGCGCACAGGCAGTTTCTTCAGGCTGTTCATCATCTTGATTGTCTGGTTGGGAAGCACTAATTCAATTAAGTCAAACTGGACTTTACTAAGACTTTGGGGCCAGATCCACACAACCTGTTGCTCAAAAACGACTGAATTTCCATTCTCCAGCAGCAGTGGCGATCACCGAAGAGCAACGAGATTTTCAAACGAAGCTTTTCAAAGCTGCTTGGTCTGGCTTTATTTTTCATGTCAGTGGATAGTACATCTTTAAAAAAATATCATAATTTTAAGAAAAATAAACAAACGAGCCAAATTCATATTTCTATTTTTCCTAAAAAAACATATAAATAAAAATTACTAAATATTATTTATTTTAAATTTATTAGATAATCGATAGCAACAAAAACATCGGTAAAAACATCGGTAATAACATCGGTAAAAACATCGGTAAACTTATCGATGTTTGCAGCATTTACAGCACTGCCAGCTGTCAAATTTCTTTCTTTACAACACTGCCATCTGTCAAATTTCTTTCTTTCCAACACTGCAATCTGTCAAATTTCTTTCTTTCGGTTTTTTTTAAGGCGGTAAGTGCGTTTTCGTGGTAACTTTCGATTTTGGCCTGCCATCCCTGTGTATTATACCATATAAACAATGAAAAGCGGGGGGCAACGCGGAGCCAGACTCGATTAAAGATATATTACGGTTTTCCAGAAACGCAAACTAACGCAGTGCCCACTTTTGTTTACAGTTCGCAGCACAAGCAAGATGAAACTGAACAAGTTCGTGTCGTCGTCGCGCAGGAAGAACCGCAAGCGCCACTTCCAGGCTCCCTCCCACATCCGTCGTCGGCTCATGTCCGCCCCGCTGTCCAAGGAGCTGCGCCAGAAGTACAACGTGCGCTCGATGCCCATTCGTCGCGACGATGAGGTCCAGGTGATCCGCGGCCACTTCAAGGGTAACCAGGTGGGCAAGGTTGTCCAGTCCTACCGCAAGAAGTTCGTCGTGTACATCGAGAAGATCCAGCGCGAGAACGCCAACGGCACCAACGTCTACGTGGGCATCCATCCCAGCAAGGTGCTGATTGTCAAGCTGAAGCTCGACAAGGACCGCAAGGCCATCCTGGAGCGCCGTGGCAAGGGACGTCTGGCTGCTCTCGGCAAGGACAAGGGCAAGTACACCGAGGAGACCGCCGCTGCCCAGCCCATGGAGACCGCGTAAATTACCGGCAAACAGTCTGGATCGCAATTGCCACTGTGACGTCACTGTTTACTGTTTTTACCGTAACGATTAGTGTAAAAAACAAAAACATCTAAAAATCGTGTGTGAAAATGCAGCCATTCTTTACAATAAAGAACAGTTGATTTCTCGCAAAAATTGACAATGAATCGTTTCCCTTTTGAATGTATCAAATGTTTATTTTTCAAGGGTGCAATCTTGGATCTGTATAGAATCTCTGGCTCGGCGTCCCAAGTTTATAGAACGTTTATTGTAATTGTATATCAGTGGAATTTAATTCTTGGTTTAAATTTGCTTTTATAAATGTTGTTAATTAGCTACACGTAAATTTGTGATTGAAATTTTAGGATTAATTCATAAAATACCAAAATATTCACATGGTCGATGTATATACAAACAGGTAGTTGCAAAATTTATTTAAACCAATCAGAATCTGGTCTTTTACCCTGGCTTACCTTTTCAACATTCTTGGGGCAATGGTTAAATATTGTGCTTTTTCCAGCTTGAAATAAACAAGGAATATGTGAATTATGAAAATTAACTTTAGTTGTTTCAGTTAAGTAACATACTTTAGGATTTTATCATATTTTTTGAGCAATGATTTGGCTCTTTGTTAAATATTGTGCTTTTTTTTCCAGCTTGAAATAAACATGTCATTAATAGAAAGGGAGATGTGAAGTTGGAAAATTAACTTTATTTGTTTCAGTTAAGTAACATACTTTAGGATTTGATCATATTTTTCACATTCTTTGTTTCAATTAAGTAAAATACTTTGGTTTTTGATCAGTTTAATCTGATTTTTACATGAATATCTATGATATATGGGAAGATACTTAGGGTTGTGTTCTGTGGCATTAAAATTTGCTTAAATTAAGTAACATACTTTAGTATTTTATCAGTTCATTCTGATTTTTACATGAATATCTATGATATATGAGAAGATACTTAGGGTTGTGTTCTGTAGCAATAATATTTGCTTAAATTAAGTAACATACTATTGTTTTTGATCAGTTCATTCTGATTTTAACATGTAAATCTATGATATATGAGAAGACGCTTTGGATTGTGTTCTGTGGCATTGGTAAGATAAAGTATTCTTATTAGTAACGGCGACCTCCTCGCTGCTTGTTAGAATTATATGGAGCGTGACGATTCTCTTCGCGTTTCTGGCCCTTCGCTGGTTTTGGCTCCTCTTCGTAATCCTCGCCAAACTTGCGCTTGATTTCGTCCTTAATGAATGCCTTTCTCTGCGATGGAAACATTCCATTGGGCTCCCTCACTATGTTGGCGGTGGCACAATAGGCCTGCGGATCGTAATCGGGTGCGTCGTCGTCATCCCAGTTCTCGTCGCACTCGATCTTGGCGTGCTTGGTGTCTTCGCTTAAAACGGCAGCAGCACTGGTCTGATACTGGACTATAATCTTGCGATCATCACAGGTTTTGAGGTGTGACTATTAAAATATTGGGTTTTAGAAGCTGTATTCTTGATATTTTGGGTATAACTTACATAGTACTCTTGCTCTGGGATCAAATGCAGCTTATTAAAGGGGCAGGTCATTAGGTTGACCTGGTCCTTGTACAGCTCGCGGCATTTCAGGATGTGCTGCTGCAGTCTCTTGCGCAGCAGTTTGTGCTCCTTGTTGTACGGACATAACACCATATCTGATTCATCGCAGTCCATGGCTAATTAATTAATTAATTAAAAATATTTTGTTTGTGCGGCCTTTCAGTTAAGTGTTGATAAACGAGGAACTTGGCAAGCTGCTACTAAAATTTCAAGCTGTCCGATAGTTGTCACGTTTGAATTTTTGTTTCTGGGGAACATATTTGTTAAAGAAATATTAAAAAATGAGCCTTCTTAAAATTACCCCGATTTCAGCTTTGTTTTTAGGATAGGGCATCAAATTAAATGAAAAATTCCTTTTACTTTAAGTTGTGCATTTGTCTTCAACTTTTATTATTTTTTATTTAATTTTGTATTGAACGATATTTATCAAAATAATCGTATACAAAAATTAAGGTCACTTCACAACACTGCTTACTAAAAACAAACAACGCAGCTGTGAAAAATATTTATAAAATAGTGAAATACAACGTTTTTATTCATTTTAGCAGTTTTATAAGCACAGCAGCAAGATGGGCAAGGGCTTCAATAACTACATGTGCAAGAAATTCTTTCATCCCGCCTCCAGGGACAATCTGAAAAGGGTACGTAATAATCCCTCTGACGAAATTAAGACTTTCTGGGGGAATCTTCATGACACGGATTCTTTTGCAGGTATGGATGGCAGAGCAGCAGGCAGAGGCGTATAAGAAGAAGCAGGAGGAGCTGCGCAATCAGTACGAAAAGGAGCAGAACCTTCACGAGAATAAGGCGATGCTCAGCAAGGACAGCAAGGATAAGCTGAGTGTCAACTTCATGTACGAGCCGCCGCCAGGAGTGCGAAAAGAGCGTGAGAAGGACGACAACGAGCCGGAGTACAAGTTTGAGTGGCAGCGAAAATACAATGCTCCTCGAGAATCATACTGCAAGGGTGACACAGAGATCCGGGACCAGCCCTTTGGTATCCAAGTGCGCAATGTTCGTTGTTTGAAGTGCCACAAGTGGGGCCACATCAACACAGACAAGGAGTGCAGCATGTACAGCATCTCGATGAGCGAGGCGCGAAAACTGCATGCAGAAAGCGAGGCCACTGACATAATGTCCAAGAACGTCCTCGAGGAGCAGATGAAGGAGGATGGATTCATGATGAAACGATCCGCCATGGAGCTGCAGAGCATTCACGCTATTCGCCAGCAGCATCAACTGGTGCCCAGCGATGGCGAGGAGGCGGCCAGCTCTCATCCACAAAACCCGGAGCTTCTCTTCCTCAAATCGCTGTCCAAGAAGCAGAAACTGAAGCTCCTGAAAAAGCTGGAGAAAATTGAACGCATGAAGCGCAAGGGCGATCAAGCCATCAAGAAATCTTCAAAGAAAAAGGCCAAAAAGCATAAAGATGAAAAGGATTGCAAGAAAAGAAAATCTAAGAGTGAAAAATCTGGGAAAAAGGAGCGAAGATCTTCAGTTGGCGACAGTAGTTCGTCATCATCGTCCTCCTCATCCTCAGAAAGTGAGGACGATCGCAGAAGGAATCACAAAGATGACAAGAAAAGCAGCCAACATAGGTCCAGGGATGCTGAGGACCATCACCACCGACGAAGGGATGAGCAAAGGAATCGCAGGGATCGTTCTCGGTCCAGAGATCGCTCTCGCTCTGCCAGCAGAGATAGAAGGAGGGAGAGAGAGCGCCGGGATCATCATGCCAGGCGATAAGACTTTCTTTGTGAAACCAATTAACCACCAATAAACTTTATGGATCATTTTTTATATATTCTTCAAAACAGACATTATTTATAAATTCCTTGGTCACGAAATTAGATCCTGGCCAGCTGAGCTGTTGTAGAGGATCCAGCGGAAACGCACAGTTCGGCGCCGTGATTGCTTCCTCCCTCGCGCGAGATGCTCTTCACATGGATGTGGCTCTTGAGCATGGCAGCACGTAGGATGAGCATCCTGGCGTGACGCTGATACTGCTTGCCCATTATCAGAGCCCGCTCGAAGGTGCTGTTCCTCTGGTCCGCCTCCTTGGCGTACAGGATCTTGTTGTGCGAATCAATGCGCGCCTGGATCTGCCCGTCCAATATCAGCTGCATGACCTCGTTCTCCAGATCGCCAACCGATGAATTGAAGGCCATGGCCATTTTGTGCATGTCTGCGGACATATAGGGACTAAAGTATTGGATCAGCGCCCTATTACGTATCTTGGTGTAGAGAGCGGTGACATGGGGCGCTATGTACATGTCCACCAGCAGATTGTCTCGGATTTCGTCCAACAAAGTCAAGCAGGAGGCATACTTGCTTTCGTAGAACTTGAATATAATATCCCGCAGCTGCGGCTCCAGTTCCAAAAAGAGTTTGAACGATGTGGAGGCAATAACCAAGCGCTTTAGCTCCGCGCGATCAAAGGTGGCCAAGGCGCAGAGTCCGCCGTAGACTGCCACATTGCTGGTGGAGATCATCTCGGGGAAATCGCAGTGATCAAAGTTGGCGTTGAGGAAATGCTTGGCCGCCACCTTGTACTTCTTCTGCTGCAACTCCGCCACTCCGGCGGCGCACTCCAGACGCGTGTGCACCTGGGCGTTGGCCTCTTTGGAGCCCTCGGCGAAATCGGGAGTGCTCTCCGCCTTAGAAATGTAGCTCATAACGTGGGCCCAGTTCTGAAGATAGATGGACACCTTGATGACGTTAAGGCACATGTTAACCACATGCTTGCCACTGGTGCAGTAGTCCCTGGCCCGGGAGTAGCACTTGAGGGCGTTGTTGAGGTCGCCGCAGCTAAGATAATGATCGGCCAGGTCATCGTGTCCACGACGAATGCTCTCTTTGATCGAATTGGACTTGTAGTTCTTCAGATCAGAGTCCAGTTTCTCCAGCTTCAAAGCTGCCTTCTTCATCTTAGTGTCCACCCAGACAGCGTCATAGGCGAAGGCATCCTTCTCTCCGGCGGGCTGAGCCTGACCCTGGGCCTGGGCCACCGGCTGAGCGGCTATATCCGGCAAGGGAGCGGCGGCCGGAGCAGCCGCAGCGCCAGCTGGCTGATCTCCGACAGCCGGCGGAGCGGGTGCATTGCCGGCATTCAGATCGGCCAATCGCTTGTGCAGCACCTGGTAGAGATTAACGTTGTAGGTGCTCTGGACATAGGTAATGGCCATCTTCAGGGCCTCCACTGCCAAGACTGGGCAGACGTCCGCCACATAAATCAGACGGTGAAGTCTCACGATCCCGGAATATTGATTGGCGTACACCTCCAGATCTATGCTCGGGTTCTCCACCACAATCTGCTGCTCCTCATTATTCTCGTTGTCCTCGTTGGGCGGCGCATCCACTTGCATCGGTTCCACGGCGTTCTTTTGTTTGCAAAAAAAAGTTTAGTAAGGAAAAAAGGGGCGTACGGCGTAGTTGATCACTATTCTCACCTGCATAAGAGGCGGGATCGGCAGGACGGGCATCTTGCGGCGATTTCCGGATACGAATTCTCACTTTAGTTTTTTCTCAGTTCAATTTTTCCCTATTTTGCAAATAGTTCCAGTTTTTCGCATCGAAACCGGCACGAATTGGAGATGGAACCATCGCAGTCACGGGCATATGTATATATTTTCAACTCTAATCAATATCTTCATTTTATGTACATCTAAAACCCCATTCAAAACAGTTTTATATTAACTTTGAATTAAAACTCCGGAAATTACATTAAATAAAAAAATAACATTAAAGGAAGGCACAAAATCACAGTTTTTGTCACTGTGTCTCTTTTTTGCTCTCCTCTAGGTGACTGCATCGATAGTTCCAAGGTTTCCCAACACTGTTTTCCAGACAAAAAGAAGAAGAAGGCACCACGCAGGGATAAACTTTCAATTGTTTGTGAAATAAACAAAACAAAACAAAATAAACTAAAATCAATATGTCGAACATAACGGCCGCGGTGATAGCGAACCGTAACAAGAAGCACTTCCTGGGCGTTCCCGCCCCCTTGGGCTATGTGGCCGGTGTGGGTCGAGGGTAAGTATCGAAAATTGTGCGCTTCTTTCCAAACTATAATTTTAACGATCTCTATATAATTTCAGAGCCACTGGCTTCACCACCCGATCGGATATTGGTCCAGCCCGTGATGCCAACGATGTGTCCGACGATCGGCACGCTCCACCGGCCACCAAACGTAAGAAAAAAGACGAAGAAGAAGAAGAGGACGAAGACTTGAACGACTCAAACTATGACGAGTTTAGTGGTTACAGCGGCTCCCTGTTCTCCAAGGACCCGTACGACAAGGATGACGAGGAGGCGGATGCCATTTACGATTCGATAGACAAGCGCATGGACGAGAAGCGTAAGGAGTATCGCGACAGAAGGCTGCGTGAGGATCTGGAGCGTTATCGCCAGGAGCGACCGAAGATCCAGCAGCAGTTCAGTGACCTCAAACGCTCTCTGGCCAGCGTCACTTCGGAGGAATGGTCAACCATACCGGAAGTGGGGGACAGTCGCAACAGAAAGCAAAGGAATCCCCGTGCGGAGAAGTTTACTCCTTTGCCGGATAGTGTACTATCGAGGAGTCTGGGCGGCGAGTCATCCTCCACGTTGGATCCCTCGTCTGGCTTAGCCTCCATGGTTCCTGGAGTGGCCACACCTGGCATGCTAACACCGACGGGAGATTTGGATTTGCGAAAGATTGGCCAGGCGCGTAATACCCTGATGAATGTAAAGCTATCGCAGGTTTCCGACTCTGTAACCGGCCAAACGGTTGTGGATCCCAAGGGCTACCTCACCGACCTGCAGAGCATGATTCCCACCTATGGCGGTGATATCAATGACATTAAAAAGGCCCGCTTGCTGCTGAAAAGTGTTCGGGAAACGAATCCTAACCATCCGCCTGCTTGGATTGCCTCTGCCCGTTTGGAGGAGGTCACCGGCAAGGTTCAGATGGCAAGAAATTTGATAATGCGCGGCTGCGAAATGAATCCCCAGTCTGAGGATCTTTGGCTGGAGGCAGCACGTCTCCAACCGCCGGATACAGCCAAGGCGGTTATAGCACAAGCTGCTCGCCATATTCCGACGTCTGTTAGGATTTGGATCAAGGCTGCCGATTTGGAGACCGAAACAAAAGCCAAACGTCGCGTTTTTCGCAAGGCTTTGGAGCACATCCCGAACTCTGTGCGTCTGTGGAAAGCCGCCGTGGAGCTAGAGAATCCAGATGATGCCCGCATTCTGCTTTCCCGAGCTGTGGAATGCTGCAACACCAGTGTGGAACTGTGGTTGGCCCTCGCCCGCTTGGAAACCTACGAAAATGCTCGAAAGGTTTTGAACAAAGCGCGCGAGAATATACCAACGGATCGCCAGATTTGGACTACAGCTGCGAAGCTAGAGGAAGCGAATGGCAACATACACATGGTGGAAAAGATCATTGATCGGTCACTGACCTCGCTGACCGTTAACGGTGTGGAGATCAATCGCGATCACTGGTTCCAGGAGGCCATCGAATCGGAGAAATCGGGAGCCGTCAATTGCTGTCAGGCCATTGTGAAGGCTGTCATTGGAGTCGGAGTGGAAGAGGAGGATCGCAAGCAGACCTGGATTGATGATGCAGACTTTGTAAGTATAAATATCCTATATTTTGCATCCTATATTCTATATAACAATATTTATCCCTCTTCTAGTGCGCCAAGGAGAATGCTTTTGAGTGTGCCCGGGCTGTCTTCGCTCATGCCCTCCAGGTGTTTCCCTCAAAGAAGAGTATTTGGCTGCGAGCCGCTTACTTTGAGAAGAACCACGGGACTCGCGAATCCCTAGAGGCCTTGCTGCAACGTGCCGTTGCCCATTGTCCCAAATCGGAGATCCTTTGGCTGATGGGCGCCAAATCCAAGTGGATGGCTGGAGACGTGCCGGCAGCAAGAGGGATTCTCTCGTTGGCCTTCCAGGCCAATCCCAATTCAGAGGACATTTGGTTGGCTGCCGTTAAGCTGGAATCGGAGAATTCGGAGTACGAACGGGCGCGGCGTTTGTTGGCCAAGGCTAGAGGATCGGCTCCTACGCCTAGGGTGATGATGAAGTCAGCCCGTTTGGAATGGGCGTTGGAGCGATTTGACGAAGCTTTGCGATTGCTTGAAGAGGCCGTGGAAGTATTTCCCGATTTCCCGAAACTCTGGATGATGAAGGGTCAGATCGAGGAGCAACAGCGACGAACGGATGATGCGGCTGCCACCTACACACTGGGCCTGAAGAAGTGTCCAACATCCATTCCGCTGTGGATTCTATCCGCAAATTTGGAGGAGCGCAAAGGAGTGCTGACCAAGGCGCGTTCCATACTCGAGCGAGGGCGTCTGCGTAATCCCAAGGTGGCTGTTCTATGGCTAGAGGCCATCCGGGTGGAGCTGCGTGCAGGTCTCAAGGAGATAGCCAGCACCATGATGGCCCGAGCACTGCAGGAATGCCCCAATGCCGGCGAACTCTGGGCAGAGGCCATCTTTATGGAAACGAAACCGCAGCGCAAGACCAAGTCTGTGGATGCGCTCAAGAAGTGCGAGCACGATCCCCATGTACTTTTGGCTGTGTCGAAGCTTTTCTGGTCTGAACACAAGTTCTCAAAGTGCAGGGATTGGTTTAATCGAACGGTAAGAATCGATATTTAATTTCCTATTAAGCAGTGCGCAAAGTTAACCCCTGATTTATTGCAGGTTAAAATCGATCCGGATCTGGGCGATGCTTGGGCGTATTTCTACAAGTTTGAATTGCTTCACGGCACGGAGCAGCAACAGAAGGAGGTCCTCGATCGATGTATTGCCGCTGAACCAACGCATGGCGAGTCCTGGTGTCGCGTCAGCAAGAACATCCAAAACTGGCAGTTTAAAACACCGGAAACGCTGCGCGCTGTTGTCCGGGAACTGTCCATACCTATCTAAGCTAAGTTTCTTTATTATTTTATTAAATACATATTTTCTTGTGCAGTCCTAGCGCTGCATCTCTCGATATCCTTTAACAATTCCGTAGACTAATTTAAAGTGCTTAAAGATGAACTCGCAGAGAAATAGGCCAAAGCTGGCGGCAGCCCCACAGCCAAAGATGCCCAACGCATAACGGCATTCGGTGATGCCAATGGAGACAAAGCCACCCACTCCGCCCTCGCATTTGGGCTTCTGTGGTATCCATTTGCGTTCCTCCCGATTCACCAAGCTCACCTCCCGTTGCCAACGTAATCTGGGGAAGACAAATGCTTAGCTTCAATTCGAAAATCGAAAATCCTACTTACTGTCTTCGGATGAGTTCCTTGTAGGGGAAATTCTTCCTGGTGGGAATGGCCAACATGGGCAGTTGAAATGGCTCCAGCTCCATCAATCCGCACTTTTCCGGCTCACTAAATGTATCGCTGACGATCTGATAGCCCGCCTGCAGTTCCACTTGATAAGCAAAGAGGCCAGTTCGCATTCTTTCCATACCCAAAACCGGACGTATATAGACATTGTCACCTTTGGAGGCAATTTTTTTGTGGTATAAGTTCTTGGTCACAGGATCGGTGGACTCGGTAAAGTATATCTTATTGTACTGCGTATCCTGAACACCAATCTCAAGGGGCGATTGGCCCAGATCAGCCAGCGATCTAATCGCATCCGAGGGACTCTGCAGCAACGCTACTATATTAGCCGAAAAGGAGGTGAACAAAAAGAGGGCCGCCACAAATGTGGTGAAGACTATAATCCTGGCCGATCGATTCCGAACTTCCACATAAAATCCCTGCTGGCACATTGCGCCCCACACAAAGTTCAGGGTGTCCATGTAGGCCATATCGTGGGTGTGCGGAGAGAAGAGTAGTTCTACGACCAAGACAGCCGTGGTTATGATCAGCAGCATCAGGATCGAGATCCACACATCGTTCTCGAAGGGCATGGCGAATATATTGGCCACAGCCGATAGCGGCGGCTGTCGAAACATAATCCCAGCTCGGACCCGATAGGTTTCGGCTACAAAATCAACCAGAGCAATTCGATCCAATCTCATAAAGATTGCCAGCTGGGCAAAGTCCAGTTCGTAGCGCTGGAAGCGACCCATCAAGCCATCGAAGGAGCCATTTGGCTGTCGCCAACCATAGTTGACGGTTTGATAAGTATTATAACTGAAATTGGGTTAATTAATGTAAATAATTTATATTTTCATGTTCTCCTACCTCATATTTAACCTGTTGGCCAGTTCCAGCATCAATCGATGATTCACCTTGGATATGGTATCAATATGTCGGAGCGACAAGTCCTCAATGTTGGTGAAAAGATCCGGAAAGGCAATAACTATGGCCGTATTGAAGACAATCCCCTCGAGATTTTGCCTGTAAGTAATCGCCGAACCAAAGTGCTGCAGGGCATGGATAATATGCCTCCGATTTCGTATGTTCTTGCCCACCAATGTTCTCTTCAATGGCTTCCAGGCAGCCACCTTATATAGATCTATCAGGCTTGAGGTAAAGTTACCATCCGACGACTCGTGGTGGAGTACTCTCAATTCGCTATCCGGCGGAATGAATATCTCTGGATCCTCCAGTAGCTCCAAGTCTTCCTCATCCTCAGTTAGGAGTAACCAAAAACGATTGGTGGTGAAGTAATTGTGCTCCGATGCCGTTGACCAACGGAGCAGATTCAAGGCACACTCGCTCCGAAATTCCAGCAGAAGGATACCCAATTTATAGGATGACTTGGGTAGAACAAATGATGTGGCCCAGTGGGTGGAGTTGTTGGCATGGAAAGTCTGAGGCGGAGGGGCGTCCTCCAGTTCGTTCGGGACATCGCCATATCGCAGGTCTCTCAACGTTGCCTCCGTACTGACCTGCACATAGAAATCATTCAAGTTGAAGTGCTGCCACAGCGTCCAAAGGCGAGCATCCGCTGAGAAAGGAAAACAGGAAAATAGAAAGAAAAATTGTGAGTATTTCTAGATCATTGTGGAAATATAAATTTTAAGTATTTAGATAAAGCTTGAGAGGTTTCAAAACAGCAAGAACAGGCTCTTATTTAAATATAGAATTTTGTTAAATTCTCTCTAATGAAACATGCCATATTATTCTGATTTCTTTCAGTGCTTTGTTGGGTCATAAATTGGTGCGAAAAGCACATTGCATGCAGAGGGTTAATTCACCAATGTCCGTGTGACAAACGACCAGCATCAGACTGTGAACGCCGTGGTGGCGATAGTAAGCGACTAGCATATCCGGCAACTGATTGCCCCACGGTATTTTCGAGTTTGGATCCGGATCCTCCGGGGAATATTCGCTCCGCCAGCTGCCAGTGACACGTGGCCCCGCCGCACGGACAGCGACTACGAAAAATAGCAGGGGTAGCCAACGTAGCCAAAGGATAACTTGAACTTTCATCACACCGAATATTAACGAGTTGCTGTCCCTTCGCTTTTGCATTTTCCCCAACACGGATGGACTCGTATTTTTTTGTCGCCCTGCTCTGCTCTGACTTTTATAGCCAGAAGACATTCCCGCCTGTAATTGCATTCAAGAAATTGCATTAAAATTATGCATTGATTACGGTTCACTGGACACTGTTCGGTGCAGGACATCCATTCCTCCCTCCCATCGGCTGTCATTACGTTGGGCAATCTTCGCGAGCAATTTCGCGACAACTGCAATTGGTCATCGATGGCGTTTAATTGGTCCAAGCAAGTGCCGCACAAATTGTCCTCGTGGAAAGTGCGGACAAAGTCAATTACGTGTCGACGACAACCGGGAATGGAGAAAGTTGGCCGAGAGTTTCAGGACTTGGTTTGGCTTTTGGATAATAACCTACTCGTAACTTTCACGGCCGCACAGGTTGGATGTGTCTTGAGTTTAGGAACGGATTTGGAAAGTTTCTGTGTTTTCGATTGAGTTTTTGTATTATTTTTTTATCTTATATAAAAGTAGAGTTTATTTAAATAAAAAAAAAGGATTTGTAAGACTTTATTGTACATTAATATATATATTTTCCTTAAACTGTTTAAAATCCAAGAACGTTTTTAAGAATTTATACATTTCAGGTCATTTTAAGAATTAATTTTACTTATTGCAGCCAAGACCTGCTACTTTCATTTAAACTACTTTTAAACAAACTCTCTCTCTGCTTGGTTAATTGTGCAAACAAAATCATCTTTTCGGCTTAAAAACCAACTTTAAATAAGCAGAAGAAAATCAGTTAAAGAACAAAGTTTCTGGTTAAAAGCACAGGCATTAAGAAGCAATTAAGAAAATTGAATGGGAAATAAGAGAACAAAAAAAGTAAGCAAATTTGACCAAACTTGGGGGAGAACACACATACATATGTATACTCATGTATAAAGCTCACACATGGTATTAGCCTGATGTCGCAAGGATAACACCAAAACAATGGCTAGGACACGTATGGCCCACCCAGACGACATTAACACAATTACAAGCTGAACATGTGTTAGTCTCCTAAGACATGCGTTGACTATAAAGAAAAATCCAATTAAAAGTGATAAAAGTTATTGAAGCGTAGGAAAAACAGTCGGAGAATAACAACAGGAAAAACAAATGGCCGAAAACCGGAAATAAGGGGACCGGAGGAAGGCAGACCGGAAAGGAAGGCCTACAAAATGGCCGTACAAAGTGGCTGCCATTAGTGGCATTGGACCCAGACTATATGTAGCCCTGATTGCAACACCAGATTATCGCACACAGATTTCGGTGAGTGGCAAGACATACCAAGGACGACGAATCAAGATTGAGCCACCTCACCACCGGGTTGGGGTGTTGGCCGGCCAAGCTCTAATCATTCATCCGCCGAAAACGAGCAGGAACAAGCTAATTTTCCACTTTAAATACATTTTCCGGATCAATTAAAGTTTGAAAAGGAAAATAGAAGTTAATTTAGAAGAGGGTAGCTGAATTTTAGATCATTTGGCTAATTGGGTCGAAGTAATGTGTATAAATTTTATGTAAGTTGGGCTCTGAGAAATATATATGAAAATAGAAGGTAATTAAGAAAATTATATAAAAATTATATGATAAGAAAATTAAGTAGTTTTCTTTTATAAATAAATGTTATATTAAACTTTATTGTTTTGTTGTTGAATTATGTTAATATTAATTTAATTGCCGTAGTTTTAAATTGTTCAAATACATGCTAGAGGTAAAGGTAGTTTTATCTTTAAACGAAAGCCTTGTTTGTTTATAATAACTGTGTTATTTAGCCAATAATTTATTAAAAGTATATTTTATTTAAAAAGTTATTTTATTAAAAAACCCCTGCAAAATCATGCCAGTAAATTAACTTCTGGATTTTAAGAGTAGATTAAATGCATATAAATTTAAATCACTCAACTTTTAACGCATTTTTGATGTCTTTTTTAATACCTTAACTTTATTAAATTCTGTAATTTGTTAGTTTGATATCCTTTGCACCAACTTATACCTAAACTTTAACACAATGAACATTCTTCTTACTTTGCAGTGAGTAATTTGCCATTGTTAGACGGTGGCCTGGCCATTAATCATTTTGTTCATGTTTTTGGACGTGAGCCTGTCATGTTGAACTACTTTTATAATTTTCATGCTGTGTGTTCGCTTGGTCAGTTAATTTTTTATTATTTTACTCGTAGTACTTGCTCGTTACTCAACTCATGTAATCCATATGGGGATAAAAAAGTTTATGATTGCTCCTCTCTTACAGAGTGAGTTTCGCTTTCATCCTGTACTCAAAATTGCTGTTTGTCGGGTTTATTGAGCGTAAATTAATGCAAATCTGTAGGTAGGTAGAGTGGGAGACGGTTTTTGGTGACCCATTTTTGCCATTGGAACCCTTTGAAGGCACTGCAATTATCGGAGATCTTTCGCTTGAGTGCACAAGTTTGCGGCGGGCTATATGTGATTTGCATAAGGTAGTACAAGGGACCGAAAAACCTTTGACAATTAGTGTATATATTTTTAGAGGCTTTGCTTTGTAACCTTTGCTACCCTTTTTGTCGGCATCCCTTAGGGGGTATCCTGTTATTCTTGTGTTGTGTTGTATTTTGTATAGCCCACGGGTAGCTACATAAATTGAAGTATGCTTGATGTTTATTATGCAACCACAATGTGCTACTTTGTGCTACCTTTTGGCTTTCACGCCTTTGAAATACATTTAATCCATCATTGCCACTGACACACGTGCTGAATGGGGAATAGGATGGACCTTCTAGGGTTAAGATGGGAGCAAATGGATTTGAAAGGAGCAAATAAAGTTAATTAAATAAATATTGCGTATACGACACATGAGCCGTGTTAAGTATATGTTTATTTCTATAAAATAACAATAAAATATATAAAAATTAAAGCAAATATACATTCTTTTTATTAAATAAATATAAAACTACTAATTTTTTTATTCAAATCATTTGAAATAGAAAATAAAGTAAATTACATAAATATTACGTATACGCCTAATTTTATTTATTTGAAATCATATTTTGTACATTATATCACTCATTACCCTTTAAATATTTTATAAAAAATATACAGCACGTGCTGGAAATCCTGTTAGCCACCCTAATGTAACATATATCCCTTCAAAGGATACCGGCCTAGCCCTTGGCCATGTCTGACTGTCTACAGCTTTATTGACTCCCCGTTTTCAATTTGCCTGAACATAAGAGCGCCCCGAGAAACCTGTTGAAAAGGTGCAAAATCGCTCATTCATTCGTTAGCTCGTCCTCGCTTACCCTTAGTCCTGTACCGCCCTGCCCTTCTTAGCTGAGCAAACACGCTTAGGCAGCCTTATCAATCAAAGGTATCTCAGTATGTATATGGACTCGAGAACACACCCACGGAGGATACAAAGATACAGGACACGCCCACACATGCACACACAGACATATGTTATTAATATTGGCGCCATTTATCAAGGGCCAGGACCCTTGAATCCTTGAATGGCGTGAAGCTCCTCAATGCAATGTGTCTGATCAAGTCAAATTCGGATTAAACTGTGCGCCTCCTGTTCATTTTTATTTTTGCACGATTTTCTCTCTCTCTTATTTATTTTTATTTAAGTATTTTATGGTCGTTTGTCGTGCTAGGCGGAGGTTGTGAGTGCGGTGAAAGCGATTTAAGTTAAATCGTTTCCCCAGGCCTGTCAGGTGGCTAATGAAATGGGCTGCGATATATATCACAGGCAATTAATATTGATTGGTAACTCATAAATTTGGTGGGATAATTTATGGCGTGCGGAAATGAAGATAAATCTATTGGAATCCTTGGTATCCTTTTGATTTGAGACTGGTGTGTACTTTAAAGTTAATTGGTAAAAGGAATTGCTGGGTTTTAATGCGGTGTGGCATGATTTATTATTTAATTATTAATAATTTATTAAATATTTAAAAAATATTAGCGAAACTTGAAGCTCTAAATATCCATTTAAAATTTATACCTCAAAAGAAATAATTTAATCCCTTTCGAAAATAAGGCAACAAAAAAAACATATTTAAATATGTAATCCCTTTGATTTTCAACAACCCATAATACTTAGCTTACTTGCCCTAATGCTCTGTTAGATTAAACCACAAAATGTCCTTTTTTCGAATGTTAAGTAAAGCTCAATATGTCAAAGTTCGTCGGCCATTGACATTAATTAATGGAATGTAAAATGAACAGCGGCAGCGAACAGCAGCAGGAAAAGCAGATAGTCGGGCAATTAGGTTGGAAGCTCAAAGGAGAAGGATCTCAGCCGGATACAGATGCGAAGGACACACAAAGTGAATGGGGGAATGGCGATGGCTATCGCGTATAATTTGTGAAAATTGATGATTTGTTTAGATTTACGAATGAGCGAACAAAACGAG
The DNA here is from genome assembly GCA_008042485.1 of Drosophila mayri. NCBI lineage: Eukaryota > Metazoa > Arthropoda > Insecta > Diptera > Drosophilidae > Drosophila > Drosophila mayri. Next base: position 237,867 of record VNJN01010068.1, on the reverse strand, counting down.
CCAAATTGGCACGTAGCGAAGGACGAAAAAGGAAATCCGAACAAAGGTGAAGGAAGCAAGTTGTTTCCGTGCCGTTTTCCCCACCCAGTTTCCAGTTATTTTCCACCAACGAAGGCCTCAAGGTGTTCGCTAATTGATTCGATATAGATAAATGACCCCAAAGGGCGAGCGAAACACTGCTAGATAAATGATTAATGTGCCTTTTCTAAGGGCTTTTGCGGACAGGAGCTTGATGGCCTCGTCCATTTCCGGGCATTCTGTTTCATACTTTCTAATTACTGCCGGTGTCCATGGCAAGGCCCAGGGAACTCTACTCCAATCGCCCACTAGAAATTTGAATCCTGCTGCGGCCATAAGCCTTAATTACTTGTTGATTATAAATTATAGCCAGCTTCGAGCGGCCACTCGACTAGGCAGCTGATTAAATAACTCAATTAGACGGCAGCCAGGCCTGCTGGCTGTCTACGAGGCTCATCAACTACTAGTTTGGATGGGAATTACGTCGACAAATGAGTGTTGATTGGAGGAGAAGGAGGGTGGGGGTAAATTATGGGTCTATGAATTTAATAGCATATATTTATTTATATTTATTTACTATATATTTTATTTTATTATAATTAAATTATTATTATTATTGTGATCAAGAAATATGTATATAGGTAAAAAATATTTTACAACATTTTACAATATTTTTTGAAACGGTCGTAAAATCAAACACGCCATCATCGGTCACAGTTAGAACCACAGCGCGTGGGCGAGAGGAAGGAGAGAAGAGAGAGCGCGATGGACTTGTTCGATTTACTTTCTTTCCCTCTCTTTCCCTCGCCCACAACCTGTAGTTCAAACTCTGGCCGCTGGATGGCGTTTTCGGTCTTACGACCCTTTCCAAATATGTTTTAAAATATGTTTTACTTGTAATTGAGTCATTTCCGACCCCATAAGCCCTATATATTCTTGTTCAGCATTAACAGGAGAGTCGATCTAGCCATGTTCTAACATTTTAAAGGACAAATTGTAAAAATAAAAAATCATATTTTGGTTAAAAATAAACGAATTTTAATTCTGAAAGCAGTTCTGTGTTTGTTTTTTTTAGGACAATAAATCTGCATACAATAAATCCTATTCCGAACTGCATGAAATTAAAATAAAATAAAATAAACATTCTTTAATTTCTTTTTTACATTACATTTTAAGACATACATATATAAAACAAATCCGTTAATCTTAAAACTCGTCTGGCTCGACACATACATATGTAAGCTAAAGATACATTATTTGGATAAACCAGAACAAACATATTCTATTTTTGTTAAGTATAATTATCGGCTGGCCCGGGGCTGGGTTATTCCCTTATATTTCCCACTCGTCCACAAAGTAATCTAAACGAAGTGCCTCGGAACCAATTAAGATCGAATGAATGGAGAACCCACGTAAGACGACATCGATTCCGCACACTTAGCCACTCCACGTAAATATAGATAAGGTGTCCCCTGATATTTAATTGTTGCGACAAAGATAATGGGCCAAATTCTGTTTTTTATTAACCATTTTTCATTAATTTTACGCGATATGGCTGGGGGGGACTATTTAAAGATGACTCTGGAGCATTTAGGGTGTTAAAACTGAAATGAAGTGTGTCCGATTGCCATTGCTCCTGCTCATTGGCCTCCTGGCAGCCCCAACTGCCTGGGGCCGTGTGCCCTATCCCATGGATGTGGAGCTACCGCCACTTATCCCTGAGGATGAGATCTATGAGCAACCCATCATTGCTGCTCCCCAGCCTGTTGGTCGTGCAGGAGGTAAGTTTTCAGGTTGCTTTCAACTGAAAAGATGACATAAACCTTGATCTTTTATACAGCCTGCAGTGTCACGATTCGCGGTGGTCTTCCCAGTCCCCAGCCCGTCTATCTAAAAACCAACTCTGAGGATTTCTATCCTTTCTCGGATGTCGGCGCCATGGAGTTCGAGTCGGGTGGCTCCCTTCAGCTGTGGTGTCCCTCGGGCTTCAACACTCACTCGGAGAATCTGCTTACGGCCAGCTGTGTGAGTGGCACTACCTTCAGCGTGGATGGATCCCACTTTGAGTTCAAGGATCTGTACTGCAAGTCCTGGCCGGGCTTCAAGGCTGTTAAGACCGGTGGCACCTGCAATGGTGGCATTGTGATTCGCGTTGGCTTCGAGATCACTTCATCCCGCTTCGCCGAACAGATGCAGATTTGCTTTAACGAAGAGGAGGAGGTCACCCGCTACACTCGCCACAAGCTGGAGCCTGGCAGCAACTACTATGAGACTGGAGTGGCCAGGATCACCTTCCAGACCGCTGGTTACTTTAATGGCAAGAATGTGGACAAGCTGTATACCCAGGCCACTCAGCTGGAGACTATCAACAATGATCTTGGCGGAGATGCGGAAAAGTACTTTGATACTGCCACTAATGTGTATCTGGCACGCGGCCATTTGGGTGCCAAGGCTGACTTTGATTATGCTCCCGAGCAGAGGGCCACCTTTCTGTTCATCAATGCCGCTCCCCAGTGGCAGACCTTCAATGCCGGCAACTGGGCTCGCGTCGAAGATGGTCTGAGGGCCTGGGTTTCCAAGAACAAGATCAATGTCAACTGCTACACTGGTGTCTATGGTGTGACCACTCTGCCCAACAAGCAGGGCGTGGAGACTCCCCTGTATTTGGCCAAGGATGGCAACAACAATGGCCTCATCCCCGTGCCCAAGATCTACTTCCGTGTTGTCATTGAGCCCAGCAGCCACAAGGGCATTGTTTTTGTGGGTGTTAATAATCCCCATCTCACCGAGGAGCAAATCAAGCGGGACTATGTTGTCTGCACGGATGTGAGCGACCAGGTTACCTACATCAACTGGAAGAAAACGGACATTAAGGCCGGTTGGTCGTATGCCTGCGAGGTGGCCGATTTCCTGAAGACTGTCAAGCATTTGCCCGCTCTGACCGCCAAGGGAGGTCTCCTCATCTAAATTGTGGATCAAATAAAGTGCAAAAACATTTCAGAAATTTATTTGCAATGAGCAAGCCAATGGTGTTTATCACAAAAACATGTAAAGGGGATGCCAGCTGATTCCCTTTATTTTTGTCCATAATATCTTTGATCCAATCCCGGTGCATAAAAACGTTGGTGAATACTGTGGGCAGGACTTTGGATCCACAACCGATCCTATAGCTCACCACCCCATAGACAATGTTGTTGAGAATCAGGGGACTCCCCGTGTCGCCAGCACATGCATGCTCGTCAACGCCCTCGTTTCCGGCACATAGCATCTCGTCTATGAAAGTGTTTAGCTTATTTTTGCAGGCCTCTTGGGTTAGTAGCATCAATTGAATGCTCATTACTTGGGAGGACATGAAACCCTGCTGCAAGGGGATCTATTATTAATCTTATTTGATTGGAAATTAGGTGCGAGAACTCACCTTAAACATTCGGCCCCAGCCCAGAATCGTGTACTTGAGACCCGGTTGGGGATTGGCCGTTGGCAGGTTAATAATGCCCACATTTGGATTGTCGAAGGGCAGTCGTTCGGCCAGCTTTATTATGGCAATGTTGTGGGTGTTGTAAGCTACAAACGCACTCGGCACAAAGATCCCATTGACAGAAATATTAATTACGTTCTTTTCGCTGTAATCCAGACGATTCAGGCCTCCAGCTACAATGACCACAAACCGATTGCGATGCTTGATCTTGCGCTGGCTTTTGATTAGGAAAGAGTCCACCTAAGGATTTGATTTTTTCTCTGAGAGTGCTATACCTACTCCATGACGCAGTGGGCGGAGGTCAGGACGAAGATGGGCGAGATAATAACACCGCCGCAGTAATGGTTGTCCCCAAACCAGTGGCTAGGTGTGCGGGATCGAAGGGAGACCACATATTTGGCAAGTTCCTTGGTTTCCTCGTTGTGAGATGGACTGGAGAGGCGCTTCATCCGCCGACGGATAGGATTTCCAGCATCGGGGCTCGGCAGGAGAAGCAAAACAAGCAAGAGCAATCTACTAAAGTTTCGAAATACATTATTATTCATTTGTAACATTCTACAGAATTTGAATAATTTGGCAGTTGACGCTTTTGGCAGGTTTTAGCCATGTTAATATTAAAGTTAGCCTTCTTAATCATTCACTGAAAGTTTTTAAAACGCTGTTTGCCCACGGATCCCAATTACATTTTAAACATTGTTTTGCTTAACACAAGTTAGCCATATTTTACTTTTATTTATATAATTTATACATTTATAATCCAAAATCATTAAGAATTGCATTATGAAATCTTCTCCCTAAGTTAATTAGTTAATATTATATTAAATATTACGGCACCATAAACTAATAAAAAAGAAACATGGCCAACATGGCCATCATTCGTTATTATCCTTCGTATCCAGCCAATGCTACGATATACATCGGTGTACACAGATGGCAATTGGTAGGCATCGCATTCCACGAGGTAACCCACAATTCCAAAGACCATGCTACCTTTCATTAACGGAGCACCACGGTCACCGTTGCACGGCTTCTGGGCCGTATCCAGGAGGTCCCCCTTCCCGCATAACATATCCGACTTCTTGATTTCCAGCTTTTCAGTACATATTTTGGGGTCCAATATTTTGATTTCAACATGACGGATTGTTGCACTCAGCGGTCCGTTCTATAAGCAAAGGTTTACAGATCGTTTTAGCTCGTAGTGTTTGATTTACTCACCATGAAGATTCGTCCCCAGCCCAAGACTTTGCATATGGTACCCACTTCCACTGGCCTGTAGGGTAATCTGGCAATAGCTATGTGTGCACTATCTCGGTTAATGGGAGTCGTTAATAACAGGATACCGATATCCTGCACATTGCGTAGCGTAAAGTTATCTGGCACATAAGTCTTTTCCACCGCCGAGTGGAAAGAGATGCCCGACTGGTACCTGAGCCTATTGGGTGTTCCGGCCACAACGAGTAGCAAATAACTGGAATACATCGCTCTTGAGCTCTTACGAACCAGGCAGTGTGCAGATGTTAAAACGTAACGTGGCGCTATGATGACTCCACCACAGAAATGATTGTCTCCATAAAAAGAACGGAGGCCTCTGCTCCTAATAGACACCACATATTTGGCCAGGCGAAAAGTTTCCTCGTTAAGAACGCCCTGGGACAGGCGCCGGGTTCGGTTGAGATATAAACTGGAGTCATTCTGAAAGCTCTTAGCTAAGCAGGATACTAGCAAAAGAAGTAGCAAGCTGCAGGTATTTGTATATGACATGACAAATATATATGTATTTTCGGATTTGACTTAAGAAAACGAGCAAATGTTAAAATTCAGGTATTTATTTATTTTCTATGCTGAAAAGATACTCAAAATCTCAGACAAGTAGGCCACTGACCGAGAACTGGGGCAGGTGATCAACCTTCTTGCGGAACTCGGGCACCTCGCAGGCATAGGAGTAGCCGGCGGTGATGTCGGTCTTCTTCCAGCTGATCCAGTTGATCTTGTCGCTGACATCCGTGCAGAGAATATAGTCACGCTTGATCTCCTCCAGACTCAAATGCGGGTTGTTCACGCCGATCAGTACGATGCCCTTCTTGGTCGAAGGCTCGATCACAACGCGGAAGTAGAGCTTGGGCACGGGGATCAGGCCATTGCCATTATTATCATGAGACAAGTACAGCGCCCTCTGTTCTCCATTCTTGTTGGGCAGCGTGGTCACGCCCCAGACTCCGGTCCAGCACTCCACATGCTTCTTCTCCTTGGCCACCCAGGCACGGACTCCGTCCTCCACACGAGCCCAGTTGCCGGCATTGAAGGTCTGCCACTGCGGGGCGGCATTGATGAACAAGAAGGTGGCCCTCTGCTCCGGAGCGAACACAAAGTCAGCCTTGGCACCCATATGACCGCGGGCCAGGAAGATGTTCTTTGCCGAGTCAAAGTAGCGAGCAGAGTCCATGTCCAGCTCCTTGTCGATGGTCTGCTTCTGCACAGCCTGCGTGTACAGCTTGTCCACATTCTTGCCGGCAAAATAGCCGCCAGCACCGAACGTAATCCTGTCCACACCGGTGGCATAGTAGTTGTTACCGGGCTCTAGGCGATGGTACACATACCGGGTCACCTCCTCATCTTCATTGAAGCAGACATCGTACTGCTTGGCAAAGCGAGAGCCAGAGAGCTCGAAGCCCACGTTGATCAGAGTGGTGCCGCCATTGCAGCTGGAACCGGATTTCTTGCCCACAAATGCTGGCCAGGATGTGCACTTGATGGCAGACAGATCGTGCTCCTTGCCGTCGATCTTGAAGGTGGTACCGCCCACACACTTGGCAGTCACCGATTTGCCGGACAGGGGAGAGGCCAGGCTGCTGGTGCAGTGGAATTCGAGGTCCTTGTCGTAGGCCACATCCACGTAGCCGGTGTCGGAGAAGCCAATAATCTCAGAGGTTCCTGTCTTGATCAGCAGTGGCTGGGGATCCTTCAGCTCAGAGCTACGGATCTTAATGGAGCAGCTACCTAAGCAGGGGAATAAATCTCGTTAGGAGTCCCAAGAGTTACACCTGGAAAAACGCACCTGCTCGGGGCTCAATCACATTAACTTCCTCTGGGACTTCGGGCAACTGCCAGAGGAGAACATCCTCCTCCTGCGGCACAATCCTTGCCTGGACACTGGCCAAGATCAGGCCACTGAAGGCAATCAACACTATAGCCTTCATATTTTGCAACTGCTTGGCCCCGTAAGGAGGGCCAGTGCTTATAAACCCCACCGATTTCTGATTAGATTCCCCTGATTGCGGCCATGTTAGCGGTGGTCGGTGGTATCGGCAGTTGTTGTTGATGCTTTGATTGCTTCACGTGTCCCCTCCCAGTTTTGGCATTATCATTTGATTAGTTTTTGGCCAGCCGTGATTAGGCTCTGCTCCCGTTGGAGTGGAGTGGAGCGCCAAATTAAATACTCGGGATCCGGATGGAGCACTTCTTCCTCCTTCACGTGACTGGCACGTTTCGTTATCTTTGAAATGATTGCCTACTGTTTTTATTATTTTTGTTTTCTCACAAATATCAATTGTTTATTATTATTTGGTTTTATGGTAAGGTATACATCGAACTCACATTTATTGGTTAGTTTTTAACTGGCTGGTTTTTGGGGTGTTGTTTGTTTTTTGGCGCAACTGTACTTAAGATTACCTACTATATGTACACATACAACATTTATAGATATGGTTATTGTTATTATTTTATTTTTTTTTTCATTTATATTTACGTCACCGATAGCTACATGAGTTGGCTGGAGGTATTTACAAAGTAATTTCCTAAGCACTTAATAAACATTTTAAACGTTTATTGGTAAGCATTGTGTCATTTTTTATTGTTATTCTTATTGATTTCATTTTGGTTAGACAAGCAATTTAATACGATTTATTTCGATTTCATTCTTTTACTAATTTTAAAGCTTTTTTTTTGTTTTTGGAACACAAAATTCTTGCCTCTAAACTCTTTAAGAGCTACTCTTGTATTGATTTTGTTTTGGAAAGAAAAAATTACTATTTATATGTGTTTTACATTTAGATTTATTGCTATTATTGTTCTTATCGGTACTGAAGGTTTTGTTTTTATTAGTTTGCTGAAATCAGACAAAGAAGAAATGTGAATAAAACCAAAGAAAGGGCTTGAAAGGAAAACATTGTTTAGAAAATAAAATTAGGTGACTTTTAGACAGAATATTTCATATATATTTTTTTTTGATATTTGAGTGGCGATATGAGTTAGCTTAAAGTTTTATGAAGAAGTAGTTAAAGCCTTAAAGAAACTATTTATTTTGTCGTTTTTCTTGCTGTATAATTTCCACCTTGTTTATTATTTATTCCCAGTATTTTATGTACATTTAAAGCTGTAATCTTTTGCTGGCATTTGTGAAGTTGTTACGGAATCTTTTGATTTTTTAAAAATACTTTGGAAGAACCCCGGTTTCGTGTCAGAGATCTACAGGAATATGGCGATCTGTGCGTATATCTCCACGGCCACAAGAAGGCCCATTATAGACAGATTCACAGCGCAGTAGACGCGTCGCAGTGGACGTCGGCGTTGACGCTGACCACAACACTTCGTCCACTTTGGTTCCAGATGCTGGCTCTCGTCAGGATCGCCGTCGTCATCGTCGTCGTTGGTGTCGCCGTCACTTCCGTTTCCGTTGGCATGGCTGCCGCAGTTGCAGTTGCAGCGGCTGCCACCACCACCACCACTGGACTTATCACTTTTTCCGGCAGCCGCAATGGCTGCATTTCCATTTCCGGCCCCCAATTTACATGGCGGCCAATGTCAAACCGACGCTAGCGACGAACTGCTGTCATAGGCCACCAAAAGCGAGTCGTTTTCATCGCTGCCACTCCCCGCACTCCGCTCCGCCTCGTTGATGACCTCCAGTTGGGTTTGGGGCCTCGCGATTTTGTATTTATTGTGGCGCTTATTGATCAGCACGCTCCGAATGTTGTTATTATGACGGCCACTGCGGCCACTACCACGCTGACCCTTGACCTTGACCACAGCCGATCGGGGCTTTGGCCGGGACCTGGAGCTCTTGGGTGCACCCAACATGCTGCAATCCGCATCATCCTGCTGTGATCCCTGCTGCTGCTGCTGCTCCGTTAGCTCGTCATCATCGTAATAATCATAGTAGTCATCATAATCATATCCCACTTCGTCCTCTGTGTCCAAGCCATCGCCAAAGGCAGCCTCATCATCATCATCATCATCGTTATCGTCATCGTACTCAAAGTCAAAGTCGAAGATGGCGCAGCATCCGCCGGAAGTGGAATCAATGCTATGGCGGCGCCTTGACCTCTTGCTGTAGGTGTATGTGTGCGGCTTGTGGGCACTAACACTCTTGTACATGGGTGCAAAAATGGCGGTTTTGGCCTGGAAATGGGAAGGATGAAGAGGAGAAGGTATTTAATTAATTCATTTTATTGATATTCCTAATACCCTTAATAATAATGTAATTATGTGGGAAAATATATATCGGTTTTTGGGGAAAAGAAAACGTATAATAAATTAAATTATTTAAGTTGTCTAGAATTTATTACCAAAAAATATTGTAAGAGTTTTTCTGAGCCTTTGTACTATATTTATTGTTATGTAAAAGCCTTTCAGAGTTTTTTCCCAACGCAATTCGTAAATTAAATCTTAAATTCATTTGAAAATAAATATTTTAAAATGTTTTAATTATTTTTTATAAATTGTAGGTTTTTTTTAAGGCATTTTACTTTTTTTTTCATTTAAAACATATCAGAGTTCTTTTTTCGAAACAGATTTTTAAATAAATTTAAAAAATATATATATATTGATAAATTCTAAAGCAATATATTTAAAATATATATTAAATTTTATATTCAATTAATTATTAAAAAATGGTAAGCCATTTATTAAAAGCTTACGACATTTCTCAAAGTCTTTTTGCTAAACTACGATTTTCCGGCTTTGTTCGTAAAGTTTTCTATGCATTTTTTAGCCCGGATCAAACGAAAATAAATCATAATTTCCATTAGCAGTTCCCATTCGGCCATAAGGTGATGATTAATTGACTTACCTCCGGTCCGCGCCAAGTAATGCCCGAACGAACCAAATTGTAGAAGCGGAGGACTCCCCACATGGCTAGCACCTGTTCGAGTACCAAAAGCGAACAAAAAATTGGAGAATCATAAATTTCCATTAGATAAAATGCCACTCCACACACACACACACTCCCACTCCCATATATATTCGCACACATTCTCTTTTATTTTCTATAGAAACACAAGCTAACATTTTTATGCTGCGTAAAGGGACTAATGGACTTAGCTAGTAATTAAATTATTTATTGCATGTATCGATTAGGCCCTGGGCGGGATGGGATGTGCGCAAAACCAATTAGCCTCGATTGAGGATAAAAGCTGAACAGGCTCGTAGCTTCCTTAGCATTGCTTCTTTAATCAAATTGTGACAAATAGGTTTCACGGAATATATTTCAAAAATTCAGAGTATATGTATGACTGTATTTGAATATTGTTTATATCCAAGCGGCTTTTATAATACGTAAATGCAGACATGTTCAAACTGATACCAATTGAGAGACGTCTGTGTGAGCTGGGAAGTTCGTACAAGTTTGTAGCCGAAGCTTGTAGGAATACAGATGAATATTGCACATTTCTGGACTACAGACTGCCACGGAGTAAACTCTGGTGCGGCTATGCCGATGCCTTCGTTTACTTGTGGTTCGTCCTGGTATTAGGTGTACTTGGAATGGTAAGTCATACAAATTGGGATATATTAATTATTATGATTTCATGGGGAAATTCTAGGTGTACAATTTGTATCAATTTAAGCTGGCATACTTCTTGAAAGAGGTAAATCCACCTTCCCGTTGGAAAAATGTTAACTTCTGTACGGTGCCACCACCAATGGCCAGAAGGTTGGATTTGGTAAAGAGTTTTTTGCTGGCTAATACCTGGGCTCTTTTACTATATGCTGCAGTCTATGTAAGCTAATTTTATAATAATCAAATAATTATAATTATTTCAGTTTAACTACTCATTTCTGATTTGTTTTCAAAGGCCTTATATTATGCTTTTTTCAAAAATTTAATTGCATATTATTAGACGAACTTTTAAGGTTTTAAATAAATCTACAAATATATATATAAATATTTATTTTAAATGTATTTAAAATTTTATAGAAATCACCACCTCACATGTACCCCTGGCTTCTGGTTCAAATCTCAGTAATGACCTTAAAAGTGCTCGCTGCCATCAAAAACTACATTCTGGGATTTTGGAATAGACAACGATTTTGGACCACATTGAACCTGATATTCCATGCTTTTATCACTTGCATCATTCACAAGGCCATGGGGGCATTATTCGCAGCTCAAGAAGGGGATATACTACAATAGACTAGAACTTGGAGATACCATATATAAAACGCAATAAATAAAACATCATTTTCATTCACTCAGCAAGAAATCTTCAACCATCAAAGGTATGTAATCATAATAAAGGTTGTTCATTTTTAGATGTATTCTTAAACTTACATTAATCAAAGCTCTTGCTATAAAGAATGCCACCTCGGCCTTGCACATGGCATCAAATTGCTGAAAATAAACAAATTGAAAATGCATAGTTTTCGTTATTTTTTAAATATGAATTATCCTTAAATTATTTTCACGAGTTGTTGGCCAAATAAACAACTGCTAATAAAGTTGGTTTACCCAGGGTCACGAATTAAATTAGATTTTTTGTGGAAGCGATAAACCGATAAGCCATTTTTAATTGCTAGCAAATTAACTTGGCTTAAAAAAAAAAAAAATAATCAATTAGTTATTTAAAAGAAAAAAGTAATTTAAAATTTGGAAGCCTTGCCAAAATTTCAAAACAACAAATTAGTAAAAACCTCCAACCCCAACTCGTGAGAAAAGTTTCTGAAGCTCAAAAAAAAGCAGAAAAATGAATTTTTTTACCTTCTGAATTGCAATAAATTATGCATGAGGTGACAATTTTCCGGGAGAAAAAAAAACAGTCGTTCGTTGTTTCATATCCCCCGGCTAAGGGCGGAAAAACAAACGGCACAAAACAAAGCATGGAAAAGCAGAAACACGTTCGTAATGGAAAAGCCAAAGCAACGACGACATAGACAAATGTAAAATTCTAGGGGAAAATGGTGCAGAAAAATGCCCAACTCATTGCATATGTGCAGACGAACTAGAATTCCATATCCCCGCCTAAATGTGTGTGTATGTCTGTTCTTTGACTTTTCCGATTCAGCCCGCTTTTCCGCTCTCTTCTTTCCCTGGGCCTCTGCTCTTTGTGCCGCTTTGACTTTGTCGCTTGTTTTTGAGTGCGTGTGTGCAGTGGGCCCTTGTCTGGTCCTGGCTGTCTGTGTGTGTCCTGTGAGCCCCTCGCTGTTTATATCCTTCGTTTTCTATTTTTTTTTAGCCTGGGCTTTCTGCGCTTCATTTGTTTGAAGAAGGCACTTTGGTTGCGGCAGGATTGGGCTAAAAAAGGAGTTAGCGAGTCAAAAGCCAGGCTCGAGGGGTCTTAAAGGTAAACAAGGGATTGGAAAATATTTTTATCAGAAGTTTTCTTTGCTTCATTAATTTAGAAAGGTGAAAATTGTTAAATATGCAGGAAATTAAGCTATAAAAAAATCTACAAAATCTTCTGAGCTTAAAGTTGGTTTAAAAAAGCATTATTAATTATTGGAAGTTAAATTTAATCTTTAATATGAATATTAATTGAAAAACATATTTTTTACACATTTAAAATATATTTTTAAAGTTACAAAAATCTTTCAATTCCAACTTTTAATCAACGCTTTTCCTTTTGATTATTTTTAAAATGAAACATCTGTGGTCCGTTGTGTAATCATTTTCCCCCCTCCGGAACCTTAAACCCTATACTTTTCTGCCTTTGTTGTCTCCCCTAGGTTCCCCCCTTTAATTCCCAGCCTGTTGCACTTCGGTTTGTGTTTACATTTACTTGGCAACTCCATTCATTGTTCCCGCCGGCAGGGATGGCAATGCATCCAACTGTCGCCAACTTCCGACCATGGCAGCCATGGCCCACAACCCACTACTTTTGTTAGATTTTAGCATAAAGGGAACTTTTTACATATGTAACGGATTCAGTTTGATTTGTTGTCGTTGAACGCTTTTTTTTGTTGTAATTTATTTGTTTGTCTTTGCTGCGGATGCCCATTGATTTATGCCAAGCGGCGGCACAATTGATATTCCGTTGATATTCCCACAAGGACCCGACCCCCCCCATCGACAGAGTCCTTTGTGTGCGATGTTTTTCATTAAACAAATGGTTCGAAGTGAAACAGTCTTAAATATGCATTAAAAACACTTGGCCCGACACCAGGGATTCCATAGAAGGTTCCATGGGCTGGCACATACTCACCTTATTAACATGATCTCGCAAAACATTAGAGTAGACCATGGCGACAGCTTCCAGGGCCATAAATGTTATATAGCCAATTATCCAGGGTACAATTAAACCGGGGTTCTCCTGTGGAAAATGCAAAAGAACAAAATTCCGCCATTAGAGAATCAACGGAAAAGCCCGAATTGATGCTATTGATTACATTGTCGTACTATAAAATATGGGAGGTGTGGACAGGTGGAAAGTGTGTGGAGGTGTGTGCGGTGTAATTTATCTCGCCATGGTGGTAAAACCTCTGATTGGATTTTTTGCTTGCCCAAAAAAAAGGGAAAACTGTGTGCTGAGCGCACGTTGGGAATTCCTGATGTGCAGCTGACAGTTTTTGGCCGCAGCGTTTTGCATGGCAATTTCCCCGGTGGAGGCCATGGAAAATGTATTTTCCGCCGCGGATTACATTCTAATTTGGGCTATGATGCTTGTCTAATTTATGAAAATTTATATAAACCCATAATAAACATTTTATTTCAGGGAAAGTAATATTTAATTTCAATTTAATATTTTATTTTACAGAGCGGTTTACTATTTTATGGTAGCCTTTTTTAATGATAATTTAAATACTTGTAGGAAGTATGTTCTATAAATATTAAGACACCACAATAACCTGGAATTAATGTGTATGCTTATACGTAAAATAAATGAATGTGTTTATCTGTTATATATAAGCCATCAGTCTGAATTGCTGCCTTTAACTTTAGCATGTTTTCCCACAAACACACTCGCACATTTGTTGTCTAAATACTCGTTTAGCCTAATTAAGAACCAATGCTCTATGCATTATTTAATGGACATCAGCTGCCGGCGCTCTCAGCCCGAGAAGTAGTCCAGCCAAGCCAAGGATGAGGGCGTCGCCTATTAGCGCAACTGCAATTAATTTGCCCAATACACGAGGACTCGGAAACATTTCCATTTAACCAGAGTACCGGGAAAATGTTAACATTCATTCGCAGGGAAATCGCGTTTCAGTTTGTGGAAATTAAAAAATTCCACAAGCGCTGGCACAATTGCTCAGCAACATAAACCCGAATTGTATTTGGACTTTGTTATCCTCGGCATGTGTCCTGCCAGCTCTCTGGTCCCGCTTAGTCAGTTTAGTTCGCTATACATTGTGTCCTTGCTTTCGCTTTGGGGTTCCCAATTGTGTGACAAATTGTCTACATTTTTATGCCGCTGTCAATAGGGTTGGTTTTTTTTTGTAGGGAGGGCTTAGAGGAGGTTCAGGGCATGGTGGTTTTTCATATGTTCGAGATATGCTTGAATAATATAACCACAAATAGTTTGGCAAGTCAGAGTTTTTATACTCTTTTTGGGGTGTTTAATTTGTGTATTACAAATTGATAAATATTTATAAATTCAGAATAAACTAGTTTTTAATAATTTGGGTAGCTTTGCATAATTTTATAGGCTTTTTTTAAGGATTTTTAAACTCCTGGGATTTTTGGAGCAGCGTAGCATTTTAAAATTGTATTAAATATAATTTTAGGTAAATATAAATATATACAAATAAAATGTATTATTTTTAATGAAGAAAATGTGTATATGTTTCTCTAAAAAGAGCATTAAATAAGTGTATTTAAATCTCTACAATCTGCCAGGCATTTCTATTTTTTTTTTTGCCGAAAAACAACTGTGTGTAGTTCACATTTCTTATCTCCCAGTGTCAAATTTCGCACTCAAAAGAAAGAGAATTTGTATGTATGTATTTTGGAAATTTTCAGAGGGCAACCACGCGGTATGAGCGCTTTGCGTAATTTACATTTGAATGTTCATTGTTTGGCTTTCTCCGTAAACATTTCCGGGGCTCAGAGGCTCAGGCACAATGCCGTATAATTTGCGGATATTTGACTTTGAGTTGTTCAATTCCGGGTATGTGAGTGTGTGAGTGGATGAAGGAGGGAGGATATACCTACGCTTAATATTGCTAAATGCGTAGAGTCTTTAATCAAACAAGAAAGCTCACCCGACATATTCCAAATATTAACACAATGCTCAGCAATATCATGGACATTTGTGTGCCAATTATGGCAAAATAGGCTATTTGTACACCTGCAATAAAGTAAAGAGGATTTTAAAATTAAATTTTAGTCATAATAAAGGGAAGATATATGAGAATTTGAAGGATATTTGTTGTATATAATATTAATTTATTGTAAAAAGTAATATATTTTAACAAATACTTGAAAAGATCTGTATTTATGTTTATTGTTTGAAATAGATTAATTCAGACTGTTTCTTAAATAAACAACTTGCCATTTAATATTAAAATTTATGATAAAAATGTAATTTGGAATCAAAATAACACCACTTTCAGTTTAAATTTGATCTCATTAATCAACTATATAAAGTGTTAAGCTTCCGTTGCAGACAAAATTCAGGGAAACCATTCCTCCATATATATACATAAACGATTCAAGTTGATTCCTCTGTGGGTGGCTCCGTCCTCATCCACATTTAATTTATTTATTAAAATGGCTTTATATATTATGTGGCTGCTTGTCGTTTTGGGTTTCCTGGCTTTCGGGGTTATAGCCGCTTTGGGCTTTAGCTCGTTGTGTGAGTGAGTTTAATTAGCAGCCCAAAATTGGCCAGAACTTTGAACTTACCGTAGTAGACATCCTGCAGGTCTGCCGACTTGTGCATATTGACATTGATGCGCCACGAGTATATCAGGACGATTAAAAGCGATATATTCTACGAGCGACATGGGATTAAAAAACGAGAAAAAAAGATAAAGTAAGCCACCAGAGAGATATGGGAAAAGTATGTACATAACACGCATACGCAGTGTGCACCCGTATATAAATTCGTTGAGGGGTCATCATTCACATCCACTTCCGCCCTCATGTTTCTCCCACGCCACTTCCTTCTCTTTTATGGCCAACTCTTTACCCTTTCCGAGTCTCGTTTTTACACGTTTTTACTTTTAAACTCAATTTGATTTTAGGGTCTGAGGTGTTGGCTGGGGGTTTTGGTTGCTAATTAATCCGTGAAAATGTTTTCGTGTCGGTTGTCGTTTCGCAGCTCTGCGGAAATGGGTATTAAGCTTGGGGAAATTCGTTTTCCACTTAATGACTCATTCAAGTAATACAGAAATGTTGCATTACATTTGTGAAATCAGATTTTAAAGCAAAGAAAACAAGTTCAAATTAATTATTAAATCTCTGCTAATATATTTTACAAGCTCAGGTTTAGCAACCATAACTTTACCGTAGGAAAGATGATACAAGACTGGGAAACCAATTTCCAGAAGAGCATTTCCCTTGGGTATTTAGCAAATAAGCAACAAGGACGATAAACAAATGCAAACTGGCGTGCTTTTAAGATACATCCATTATGTGTCGTGACTGCACTCCCAGGTGTAACTTCCCCCAGCCCCATGAACCCCAACCTAGTAACCCCTATGTTAGCCAGGTCAGGTCAGGCTTATGCTAAACACGTAAGCTTTAGCTGGCTGAGGGAGGTGAAGGTGGGAAATCTCCCTCTTATTCCTGCTTCTCTTATACCCGCAACTGCCATAAAATGTGGCACTAATTGCAGAAGCCAAACACTTAAGTTTTTGTCCTTAAAAACAAAAACTAATTTACTTGCCATAAGTTGGTAACGGGACATAATGTGTCTATTGTTTTGCCGCCAAGTTCCATTGCATTATATACTTCTTCAACTCGTAATTATTCTCAGCCCTGCATTGTCCTCATAACTAGTGTATAAAATTGTACAAAAAAATAAAACCCAGGGCACGATTTTGCCATTAACATAAATTAAAAGCTATAACGAGCATCATGTAATTGCAATTTATACATGCCACAACTCGAAAGATGAGAGGAACGAGTGCAAGTTCCTCTCGTTTTGTCTATCCATTTGGCAAGGATTCTTGGGGTTGGCGAAATTGTAGAGCCAAGAGGGTAGATTGAGAAATTGCCCAGAAAATTATTAAAACGAAAATTAAAGTGGTAATTAGGATCGTTATTTATGTCTCAATATATTTGTTTTGTTAATTTCTTTTGTATTTAACAATCTAACAATCTCTCAATCCTCAACATCCAAACTTTTCAGCTTTTGAAGTCGATGGCAAACACATTTGAAACTCGTCTTCCATATTTAATACAGGCAATTCTTCTTTAACTTCTGAACTGGAAGGTTCCAATTGATTCACCTTTCGTTCTTCCCCTGCTTCATCTAGACCCAGAACATCAAAGATTTCATCAAAAGAGACTGGTCCCTGCACCAGGCCCAAAGTGCCCGGCACTTCCACACCTTGGAGACGCATACAGATCGCATTGATAGTCCGCGAGCGTTCCTCATCTTTCGGCGCAATCTTTTTAGTATCCACCTTGCTGATCTGCCGCACACTTCTGGTATGCCAAATGGTCTCCGTTTTCTTGCCAGTCCCCTTGGGATTAACCCCTTTGAAGAGTAACCCCTGGCCTAAAGAGGGGAACTTCTGCAGACCCTTGGATCCGCTTTGAGATGGAGCTTTAGCAGGAACCTTTGCTGCTGAGCTGGCCAGCAGCTTCTTTTGTTTATGGCTTAAAGATCCAGGCACCTTTTTTGAGCTATCAATATTATCCAGCTGACTAATGGCCAAGGGCACGGCTCGTTTTGGCACAGTCGATTGATTTTTTTTAGAGATTCTCTACAAGAATGAAATGGGATAATGATGTCCTTTGATAGAAAAATTTTTCTTCGTTTCTAGAGGCTTACCATTTCTATGCCGGCATTCACTTTCTTTACTATTTTTGGTGATTTCGAAGGAGAAAACACTTAATATTCAATGAAAATTATCTGTCAAAATGTTAGTTAAACTGGTTTGGTTACCAAAACATAGTTAAGGGATTGCCAACGTTCGAAAAATTGGTTAACTTTAACCAAAAGGAGAGTTGTCAGCAGTCTGTTATTTATTGCAAAAAGAAAAGGTCGTATGTTACTATTATTTTTTATATTTAAAGATATTCCTATATTTTGTAAGTGTCTGCATTTGTTCTGAACATTTTAAATGTCTTCGTTTCATTTTAAATATTTTCCTACAATTTTCCAAAAACTCTCTAAATGCACCTCTATGAAAAAGGGGGAATTGTTTTTGAGGTTGACTTCCCACTCTTCGCATCCTTCGTTACAATAATGAGGTTCAGGACATTCAGGACAGACTGCAAAAAAAAAAAACTCTCTCGCCAACGACACTTGTCTATTAATTATGCCACAATTAACAGGCGAATATAATACCCCGGCACAACTACTGATTTCGTGCTGCTGCTGTTTTTATTCGTGGCTTTCTTGTTCTTTCCCCCTTTCCCATTTTCACCATTATTTCAAACTAACGAGAACGAAATTATATACTTGTTCACATTGCGTATACGCCCCTTGCGACCGCCGCAAAAACACTTACAATTGTGTAAATTGCACTTGTTATGGCCAAATTTTTGGCATGCAACATGCGACAGCAACGTGTGCCGCCCGTCAGCGGTCCATAAGGATATAGGATGACAGACTTCATTTTATGTTGCCAATTTTATACAGTTTTTTGTTTTTTTTTCTTGGCTGGTTTTCCGCTCAGCAATGGCACGACAACAACTTTTTGGGTCTCGTTTTCATTACGTTGACAACATGGTGGCGATCATGATGATGTCGAGGATGTTGCTGCTCCTGCTGCTCATGGTGCTTCGCCCCGGGCTGGTTATTATTATGGCGGCTCTGGGGGCTTCCATTAAAAAATAGTCCGCCTGAAAAAATAGCCAGATAAATTGAAAATTTTAAAAGTCATTCGGCATAAATTGAGTGGGCAATATTTTCGTATGCAGCAAAGCTTTTATTTATTCTCCGCTTTCCTCCCAAAAAAATGCAATCAATCGTTAAATATTGAGCACTTATTTTTTATATTATTTCATTTTTTTCATTTTATGTATGACAATTTGCTCGATTCGCATGGCTGTGGCAGTGTAAATATCTCATGATTGCATGCAAAGGACTTTGTGTTCGTTTCAGATTGAATGTGGCATGCAAAAAGCGTTAAGCTGGACAACTTTTAAAGGAAAAAGTGTTTTGAGGAAGGAAATTTAATTTAAAAGATACAAAGTATGCAGATTTAAAACATAGTAAGAGTTTTCTGGGTAAAAAATTTAATTTTAAGGCATTCAAACTTCACACATTGCTTTCATTTTGTATAGAACCATCGATCAAGTTAAGAAATAAAATTTAAGCCATCTCACATATCCAGACTATATACTCTTTACCCTATACTATATGTATACTATATATACTTGTGTAGCATAACCACTTTAAAGCAATCTTCTCAATCATCAGACTATTGATTTTTATGCATTTTTCTTCTTCCAATAGCGCCTTGTACAATAGCACTTAAGTTGCTGCCACTGCTCAATGTGGCAAAGTTTTCAGCATTTCCAGCAAAATGTTTTCGTGTTCGCCAGACTCGCGAGTGATTCGCCATCACTTGTCCAATGAAACTGACAGGCCAAACACGAGGAACTCAAGCCATTCTCCTCAAGCTTTTTGGGGGTAATTAATGATGGAAAAAGGAAGACACGCAAAGGCCGCCACGGAATTGTCAGTTCTTGGACAAATATCACTTGATGGCCTGTCCGAAATCTCACTTAATCAACGCCAAAACAAATCACTAAGATGTTTTCAATTAGCTGCTGCTTAACTAATTACAAGGGGGACGTAATAAAAAAAGAAAGTAAGACAGAAACTATGATTGATAGTTAGTTACAAGGTTCTAGCGCGAAAGGCTGCCAAGCCGCTTTTAATTGACCTCAAAAAATACATAGAAAAATTTTCACTTTTGCGCCAGCATTTCATTCCGTGGAAAAGGACTTGCAAGGACACAGCCCCATAGAAACATGTAATGCTCTGGTGAGCATATTGAATGGATAACTCGCACACACACACAGCCAGCCACTGCTACCAACTAGAACTCATTCCACAGCAGCCGAGTCCGTATTGTAAAATGTTTACAGTGTCATAAAATATCAGTAACAAATGCGAAACCAGTGGCACACACAGAGGTCACGCATAAAAGTCAACAAAAAAAATAAAAGCTAAGAAAGCAGGCCAACAAAACGAGAACAATGCAGAGAAAGATGCGTTTTCTTTCTTGCAAATCCTAGAAAGGCATTTTAGGGAATGATGGAAAGGATCTTTGTTTTGTTTACATTTTAAAATGTTTAAACAAAGGCTTTGCTATAAAAAGATCTTAAAAAGTACTGTACATTTATGTTGTATATTGATCTTGGTTAATACATGTTCTTTTTCAGTTTTGATAGTAATTTTAAATATTAAAAACCTGTTAACCTGTTGCTCTTAGATGCTAAACAAAAATATATTCAAATATTTAATTGACTTTTGTTTTAATCTTATTAAAGCTTTGATTCATTTTTAAATTACATTATTTGAAGATTTTCTATACAATGTCTATGTAAAGAGATATATAAACATTTTTAATGGCCAATTTCCTGATCTTATTTTCACGGGGAATTATTTTTAAATTATTTTTGTTTTAAGATTTTCCAAAATTTTCAATGATCCTTGCCTAAAATGCTGTACAAAAAATATACTAAAATTTCGTAATGGCCTCATAAAAATGGCCTTTATCTTCGCTTCTTGGCTTTATGGCAAATTCAGTTATTACAGTTTTTTAAGCCACTTGTTAATGGAACTGGAAGCGCAGGACCTTGCAATTTAAAAGCTTTTATGCATTTTGCAATTGAAAGGCATTGGCTCGGAGTCAAGTGGGCACGCATATTGCCAACATCAAGTGCTTTTCATATCGGCACCGCAGGGAAACCCCCGCGAAAAACTGCCCCCACCCACAGCCAGTGCCCATGGGAGACACCCACACACACAATGAAAATCAATAAAAAATATCGCATTACTTTGCCGGTTTTTGTATTATTTTTTTTCTGTTTTTGGTTTGTTTTCTTGGTTTTTTTTTTTGGTTTTGTTTGCCTGTATTGTTTGTGTCGATTTTGGCGTATGATTGATTTCGGGACACACGCAACTCAACGGCCTTCTAGGCATGAAAATTGTTGCATAACTACACGGCGAACAGCTAGGAAAAAATTTAACAAAAAATATATACTACCACACTCGCATTGCAGTGTGCGACGGCAGCTGTGACGGCGTTGAAGGATATTTTTGTGGTGGGGAGGAGGCGCTCTACGCTCGACGCTAGTCAACAAATTCGATTCAATAAGCGTCTCCACATCATATTTACTTTTTTCTCCCCCCTGAAATTCGAAAACAGAGTAGTCTCGTTTTTGGCATTTCCATGGAAATAGGAGGAGGGAGGGTGCAGGACGAGGCATAAGCCTCTCAGTGGAAGCCTATATGCATAGAAATGACTCGACTCTGCCGGTTGTTGGCTTTCCTTTAAGCGCATTACAATCTCCATATGTGTGGGAGATGTTTCGATTTTCATGGGTTTTATGTGGGGTTTATTTTTGGGGTTCTTTTCGGGGCTTTAACTGGCAAAGATCTATTGCATTCGGTCCATATGCTGTTCATAAAAAGCCCATAAATTAGGAATAATTGAGAGATTGTGTGCGACACTCGAAATTGGTTTTGCATTTTTGACATTTTATTGTGTCATTGTGTGTGGTGTTGGTTTGATTTGGAATTTAATTGCTATTTGATTGAAGGATTTGACTATTATGTAATTTTGTAGGTGGACTTTAATAGAGGAAAAATTCTAGTTCAGTTTTGGGTTTTGAAGGTATCCTGTAATAGGGAAAAGTTCTGATTTTGATTGTTATTTATTTTAGGGAAATATTTTGTGGCTTGTAAAAAGGGATTTAATAAAAACAAAGTACATTAAATACTAAAGAATTTTGTTTAATGTTTGAATAGCTTTTTCATTTTAATTTTTTAATAAAAAAGATTAAAAAGCAATAAGAATAATATCAATAAAGATTGTCCAGACTTGGATTATATCACCGAACGCCAGAGAACTATCAGCTACCAAACTTAATCGTAGTTTTTTATATACAGCCTGTAAAATAATATGTAAACTCATATTTCTAATATGATTTTATTATATATTATTTTATTATATAAATAAGTATATTTTTCCCCACCCAACTTGACCTCTGAACCTCTCCAAAATGTTGGTGTAGCCGCAGCTAAACTCTTTTCGAAATAACCGCCATCCCAGGCATTCCCTCTCAGATTCTCCGTCGTAAATCTCTGGCCGTGTGTGTCATATTCGGGAATGGCCGGAAGCCTAAGGCGGCCTTACCATTGACATCGGGATGGCTCAGTTAATTGCACATTGGTCCTGGGTTATGTTCAGATAATCGTCACATAAAGTCGTTTCATTGTTGTTAGGGGCTGGGCAGCAGCAGCAGTAACAGCAGCAAATACGTGTGGGACAATAACCGGAGGGGCTAACTTCTAATAGGATCTCCCCTGCCACGAGCCCAAATATATGCTTAACAAACATTAAAGTTGTTTTGCGCCCCTTTTGTTTCATTTCTGTTTATTTGGCTAATTTATGCTACGCCTTATTGCTTACTTTGCCGTCACGCCATAATGTTACGCTTGGCCGCAGCTTAGCTTTCTTAGCCGACTTTTGTTTGGCTTGGCTTTCGCCTCCCTGGGAGGGAGTGTTGTACGATTGTATGAATGTTGATTTCTTTGGGGGGCGCCCTTTGTCTTACAGCCGAGGGTCGAGCACTCATTATGATTCATTGTCGGTTGCAAAGGAGTCAAAAGGTAGAACGACTCAAAAGATTTATTGCTACCGGGCCCAATAATGAAGTTCTTTAGTTGAGTTAATGTTTCAGCATTTAGACCTGGCTTGTCCGAGCCAAAGGTTTTGGCTCTTAGCTTGGCTATGAAAAGATGAAGAGAGGAATACAAAGGAACAGATTGACAAGTCTTTGGACTTGTAATCCGGAACAGGCAATGGAATGCCATGGCAAAGGATTAACGTAGTTTAAGTGGAGTGGATTGAGGAGGCCATAAGCCTGGTTGTGTAAGGGCTTGAAGAAAGGATTTTAAATTACTCAGAAATAGTTATTACATCGGAAATAATTAATAAATGAGTTATAATGTAGCTATGACTATTAAGTATATTTTTTATTTCACTTAATTTAAGCCCAATGCTGTTATTATTTTCGCTTTGTGCTTATTTTCTTCCTTTAACATTATTTTCCCTCGGCCTGAAATGAAAGTTTTCATTTATTGAGATGCCCAAATTTTTCTCCTCTTCCCCCTTCGATGTTGCTTTCAATTTTCCAGCCATTTCTGTGCCCTGTAATTGAAGTTTTCTGTTTGTTTTTCTTGAGCTCAGAGCTCTGCCCAAAGAACTGTCATAAGAAACCTTTTCCGCTGCTCTCCCCAAGAACTTGATTATTACTTATGGACTTTGCAGACCAGGCCGGGAATGTAATCACTGGACACTGGACTATGGAAACTGACGATGACCCTCTGAAAATTACTATTTGAAAGCCAAAGGCGATAGGCAAACACAAGAGAGAGGCAAAAGGCTGGCACAAGTGGCAGAAACAAATGTGAGAAAAATCTCATTTGCCGCTCAGCCTTAAAATGGCAAACAAAAATTTCACCCAAATATAAAAAACACACACAAAAACCAAGATAGTCTCTGTCAAATCCCAGACCCCAAAGCCAAATCCAAAATAGCCGCAGTAGTTGGACAAACATTGGCCAAATGCCAGATAAAGTTAGCTATGGCCTTGATTATTTCCTTCTTCTGATGTTATTAGCTTCATTTTGATAGGACTGTCGACTGTAAATAGGATAATTCCTTTAAAATTGAAGAAAAATTAAATAAGACAAGACGAACGACGTAATGGAAATGAAATAAGCTGCTGGTTTAAGGGAAAGCATAAAAAGCTTTGGGGCTTAAATAGGGGAGTAAGGCTAAGATGAATTGTTTAACAATTAAAGAGAGGAAGAGAGAGAGATTTAATTAAGTGAAGCTTCTTATGGGAAAAAAGTCTATTTTTTAGATAATTTTTAATGAGTCAAGGATGCATTTTAAACTCTAATGTTTAATATTGAAAAATAGGAACAAATAGCTAATTAATTTGCTTAAAATTCCCCCTTTATTGCTCACTTAATTTGTATAAAATGTAATTGCCAGACTTGAAGCGAGCATGGAAAGTTTTAAGGCCCATTAAGAGCTAACCCTGGGCTATAACCTATTCTACAGATGAGCCAAAAATACTTTTCATCAAGCTTTAATGCTGATTTATGTCAACCGCAGACGCACGGACCAAAATCCCTAGCCAAAAAAAGGGCCAAAAGTTTATCCAAAGCAAAACCTCGGATCATCAACAGTCATGGAAGTTTCCTTGCGGTTGCCAGCCAGTCAGGCAGTTTGCCTGCCGTCATCTTAGATAAACAGGCATAAATCCTAGGATGCGTGCTCCATAAAGGCCCTTTGATTAAATGAAACCATTTATTAGGCAAGGTAAAGACAATGTCATGACACCTCTCTCTGCCACGAGTGAGCCCCCAGCCGTGCTGGAGCAGTTAATGTGGCCGCCATCCGCGGGTTTTGCAAGAAAACAATTTCTTTAAAAGTCCTGCCACACGAGTGCCAGCCGGCTGGCTGCCTAAGTTATGACGGGGCAAAGGAAGGAAGCCCCTCTCTCTCTCAAAAGACAGAGCAGCCGCAGCCCTCAAAACAGGACGCACACCCCCGACAAGGGCAAGTAAACACAAACAAATTTTTAAATTTGTAAACACGGCAAACGAGTGAAAGTTAACAAAATGAAGCCAACAGTCGGTAGAAGCCATAGCTGACGCTGCTCGACGCTGCCCTCCGCTGCCGGTTGCCATTTAACATTCGCCGTTTGCCATTCGCCATTTTGCGATTTGCCGTCGCACGCACACTCGATTAGGTGAGTGGCCCAAGGGGGGGTTAAGGGGGGTGGTGCAGAAAGGCCGGGGTGTGGGTAACAGGAAATCCGGCAATTTTTGAATTTTTTCGCAAACAGCCAAACAAAATAAACAACGTGGTATATGTATACTATCCTTAGACAGCGGGGGGAAAATGCCAAAGGATAATTTGCTGGCACGAAGGAAGCAGATTTTAAAAAGATAAAAAAATTAAATTTGCTATGCTAAATGGGAATATGAATGCAAGTGTGAGAACCATTTTAATTTCACAATTTTGTTCAGAGATTTTCCAGGAAATAAAGGCTGTTGGGTAAAGGGATTGTATACAAAGCAATAAATTTAATTAATAAATTGATTTGTTTAGGGATAGAATCTAAAGCATTTGCCAAAGCCAACTCGATACAGATTTTATTTATTTTAAATTTATATTCCCAATTTAATTATAAACAAATACATTTCAATGCTAAAAATTAATTTATAACTAAAAATAAATAAAAAATAAACTTTGAACTAAAAATGTTTAAAATAAATTAAAAACAGAGCTCACAAGTGTTTTGGATAAATCTTAGAAATAATTATTATAGTGGCCATGTAATTTAATAATTAATTAGCATAGTATTATAAACAAATTGCTTATAAAAAATATATATATTAACTCTAGCTAGCAGATGACTCCCAAAAATATTAAAATTAGCTATTACCAACACCCTTCCTTTTCAAATAAATTAAATTGAAGCTCTTAAAAACTCAAGTTGATTGCCTGGTAAATGAAAAAAGAAAATTCCTCACATTCAAAATGTGTGCAAGTTCTTGTACCATTCTTCAGAGCAATTGCGATTAGGCACGCCTTAACCTGAGTATCCGCCGGGTATCTCACGCCGCTCCTCATGGTCGTTTAATGGCACACTCGGCGTATGCGTAATATTCTTTGCTCATATGCCATGGCGTTCGTAAGACAGCATTTGCATAATTCGCCGGCGAGCCGAGCCACATTGCTATCATTTAGGCCAGCCAGGCTGTCTGAGTTAGTAAATTGCGCATACGCCACATAAGCCGCATGCCTTGTGCAATATATGTATGTTGTGTGTGTGTGTTTTGGTTGGGAAAATAAGAAAATAAGACGAAGAAAAGAAAAGGTGAGAAGGTAAGCGGTATTGTTGACAAATTGAGCTTGGCTGGAATGGGTAAGCTCAAGACTGAAATTGGTAATAGCAACAGGTAGGAGGGGATAATAATTTGATGGGCTTGCAGTTCTCTGAGGAAATTACTTCTTTCGAAAGTACTTTTTATTACATTTCTTATGGGAAAGTGGGGTACGAAAAATTTAGGAAAATTATAAGAAAATATCAAGTTATGAAAATAATAACATTTATTCATTTGTTTTTAGAATAAATTAACTGCAGTTTCTTAACTTTATCATTTTTAAATAAGTGGTAATTTTCTGAGCAATTTTTAGAAAGCATTTTGAAACGGAGTCCTTTATTTTTATATAATCCTTAGGAGCCTCATTAAAACCACGTAAATATATTATTTTTGGCTAAGGTTATTTAAGTTGCAATTGTTTTTTTTTCTTTAAAGAAGAACCAAGAGAAATTCCACATTTTTGGTTTTAAAATAGATCACGCTTAGGGTAAGTTAACTTAACCATTAAGTTTATACCTTTTTTGGGAAACCCAATAAGATAATGGCTCCTTAATCCCCCACAGTCTGACCCTTCAAAATCTAATTAAATTTCTTGAGAGAGTTTTTGACAAGAAGCTGGACAAAAATCACCTGCCTCATCATCTTCAAATCAAATTTAGCCTCAGCTTAAGCCACAAATTTATGTACTTGAGCACGGTAGAAAAAGGAAAAGGGCAAGAAAAACTAAAAAGAAGTAAAAAAAAAACTCTGAGACAACACAAAAAGTTGGGCCTAAGCAGAGCCAAAATAATTTGCCACAAAACTAGAGGATGACAAGGACGCAGCGCCGGCTCATGAAACTGTCAACCGATGTTTTCAGCCCCTGCAGCCTTAACCCTCTGTGTCCCTGTTCTTGCCAACTTTTCCGGGGCCAAATGCAAAGTTGAGCTTAGTCAGTCGAGTTGAGTTGAGTTCTAAGGGAACTTTTCGTTAGCCGCAAAAATGACTTGAAGCGCTTTTTCCCCAGAACTGAACTGACATATTAAAGTCCACTTAGACTAATTGCAAAAGCATAAAAAAGTGAGCCAAGCCCGAGTCTTATTCTGCATAAATTTGGATTATGCTTTAATTTATGCAGCGCCAACACCATCCGAACATCTGAATCTCTGAGAGCTAAAGGCAATTAAAGTTGCTCGCCGTCAGCTGCTGCGGGAAAATTTGACTGATTAAGTGCGATGGATGCCGAGTCAAGTGGGTGAGTATTTGATTTCTCTTTCTTTACGATCCCCAGGACCCAGGATATATATGGTATATGTATGTAAAAGTAATTCCCCCGCCTGGCACTGCAGCTGCAGGCAATTGTCGTCTACCCGAAAGTTTTACTTAGCTTTTGGCTCAAAGTTAGTGTTGTTTTTATGTAGGCCACGTGTTGTTCAGTTGCCTGTTTTTAGCCTCGTTGCTTTTATTGTTACTTTTGCTTGATGTTTTGATACCCCTGATACTCTGAAACTATGACAACTTGGGACTTGTGTTGCCTAAAACTTTTGTTCTTCCATTTTAGTTTTGTGATTTCTAAATGTATTTTAATGAAATTATTTTTAATTATGTGACTAACAATCATCTTTACACATTTGCAAATGAAAGAGTTTTTGAGCTTAAAACCTTTTGGATTATTTTTAAAGAATTAGTTGTGGGGGTAAACATTTTCCTTTGAGTTTTTAGATTTATATATTTTATATATTTTTCAAAAAGCCACACGTAAACCTTCCTTTCCTCTTTATTATTATTTAAATCTCAAAAGGAACTTTTATGTTCTGCTACAAAATCTTTCTTAAAGACAAAGGGCATTTTAGCCACCGGTCACCCAAGTTGGCCATCTTTTCTGTTGCCATTTTTGTTGCCATTTCCGTTTCTGTTTCGGCTGCTGAAGACATTTCGGTGTATTCGACGTCTTCTTTTGATGTTGCCGTGAAACAATTGCGGCGTATTTTACTTTGTTTTTTTTTTTAGTCTTGTTTGTTTGCGGGTCCGCCGTCTGATTTGATGACCTTGTCGGAGAAATGGGTTTGTTTTATGAGCGGCCCGCAGAAAATCCAACAGAATGAGATGCCTGCCTAGATTTGGTGGGCTTTTGAAATGGAAATGCTTCGCAGCTGTTTGGTGGAAATTTTTCGGCAGGAAAATTGAATTATTTCCGCATACGTAATGGCCAAATGCTCATTGGATTTCCAGTGAAGAGCGATGTCATCGATCCATCAGCGATTCAATGGGACTTCAGTGGAAATTTCCTTTGATTGGTAGTTGAAAATAAATAAAAGTCCAGGAAAAGGGTGACGCTTTTTCGAGAAACCTATATTTATACCTATTTCTTGGAATAAGAGACAAAGAAAATTCAAAATAATATTAGACAGTTTGTGAGTTTCAAGAGATTGATTTCATTGGCACTTCAACTCCCCCTTTTGATTTTTGAATATCCCATAATCTTGACCTTTTCTCCTTTCGATCCCTCTCTGTGATTCTTAATTAATCCCAAAACTCTTCAACCGGCACATCCTTCCACATTTGAGACCTTCTCAATCCTCTCCAGCTGAAGAGCCACTCAATCGTTGACGGAGGCTCGTCTCGTCTTCCGATTGAGTGCGGCCGAAAAAAAGAGGGGAATTTGCATATTTTATTAAATTCCCGCACAAATATCCAATCAATAATGTAGTATGCCATTCGGCGTATCCGGCTATCCCCGTTTTCGGCTACCTCCTGCTCCTGCCTGAGCCCTGCCAGAGCCATGGCGTCGCCCTTTGAGCCTGGACCAAAGGCAAAGCCGTGGCAAATTAAGTATGCATACGTATTCAAATGGCTCACAAGCCGAAATATACACAGAGATATTGAAAGTCGGGCAGGCGGTATGCCCAAGAGAGAGATTTTTGGTTTTTTTCCAGTTCCACACCTCCCGAAGCCGTTGTCCTTAGACGTCTTTGTGGGCAAAGGCAAATCATTAAAGACGTCGATTTCCTCCTTCACATCTCCTCATGGACTCGTTAGGGCACAGAGAAAAATATATTATGGAGTTATTATTTAACGAAAACTATCTGCGCCATCGAAAACATTATCGTCTGTCTACTTATCGTAAATCAGTGTGATCCCAAACATGTCGATAAGACTATAATTAGTGTATTCATTAGCCCTGATAAGAGACTGATAGTGATGGGGGTGAAAACATATAAAAAAAGGGTTTCTAAATAATTAAAAAAGTGTTGTTTTGGAATCAGCAAAACTTATTTATATATTTTTCCATAAAAATATCTATCTTTTGTGTTTCAGAATAATTATTCAATTTATTTTTTAATTTCTGTTTTATCTACATACTTCTTACAGTGTAACTTTTGGCCCTTCGTTTGCCTTTTGTTTTTGTTTCTTTGGTTTGTCGCCACGCAAGAAATTTGGCACACTATCGATGGGGGGAGGGCTATGAGTGTGTGGCATACGCAACTCTTGGGGGCAGAGAGTTGGGTGGAAGATGCAAATGAATACAAACAAAATACCGCAAGCAGAAAAGATTATGCCTGGCATAAAAATAAATTAATGGCCATGGCGTGTGTGTGTGATTGTGAGGAGCACAAGGACAAAGTAATACCTCGCTTCGCCTCGCCTTAGGGGGTGTTGTAATAAGCCACGACCCTTGGACCCCACTTCCCCTTTGGGCAGCGTTTTCCTTTTTGTTTTTCTCTCTTTATAATTTACTATGCGTAATTTCCTCGACTGCTTTCATACGTAAATATTTAATTTCCTTAATTTTGGAGGACTCTATTGGGGGGTTGCCTTTGCTTCGTTGGCTAGCTTTTTATTTCATTATTTATTGTTTTGCATTTCATCGCCAGGGCTTTTATGTTTATTGCTCCTTGTGCCCCCCCTAGTGGGGCACACGCGGCGTATGCGCAATGTTCTTAGCACTGCCCGAGTTTGGGGCAAAGTTAAGTGTGCAAAGTGCTATCAAAAGTTGAGATCCCGACACTTTCGCTTCATAGATTGCTGCTGCAAGCTGCTTTTTTATAGTTCAGTTTTTGCTATTTTATTTTTCAGGAATATAGAGATGAGGAAAGGGTATTGAAAAGCATTGGGGATCGACATATGGGGTTTGTTTTAGTGGAATAAAGTGGAGTATTTCAATATAAATAACTATATAAACTGTTTAAGTAGTAAAAATCACTTAAATTACTTTAACTATATCTTAATTATTATATAATTTCAGCTTACTTTACGATTAATACTTCTTATCCCAGATATTCGCCTTATTTTTGGCTCAAACTTGTACTAATTCCCTGCCAATGATACTCCAATTCCATTACATTGTCTGCGGATGCTGTGAGACCTCCGAATAAAATTTGCACTTCACTGCAAAGCACTGCAGCAGGCGAAACTTTCCCCCACTATTTTTATTAGTGGCCCGAAGTGGAAAAACTAAAGTTGGAAGGGCGCCGAGCATTTTTCTTGATTTCCATTTTTGTGCAGTCTTTTTTATATATTTGGTTTTGAACTGAACTGAACTGAACTTAAACTTAAACGCATTGGCATCCGTTTCTGGTCGCAAGAGGTTTATGCCGAAAAAAAACTTAAATAAAGTGGAATTACTTGTTTCAGGAGCAAGCCAAGGGAAGGGGTGAAGGTAATGGCAAGGACTTGCCAAGAGTTGACAGTCCAGTCTATTTCAAAGAAGCATTTTGCATATTCATTCAACGCTACTTTGTCGCCACTTGAAAATTGCGATTGACGGGCAAAACTCTTGAGTTGATGGAAAAGTTTTTGGTCCAACGACCCCCGTGAGCTAACCCTTCTCGGCGGAAAATAGTTTGCAAGCATCTGAAACTCGCTTTCAATTAATTTCTGCCTTAATAAGAGTTCATTGCGGAAGTTGTAGTAATATCTGGCCCCTGAATAATTCAATAAATATTTTCATTTCCAATTATGGCAAATGGCGTAGATTTTCTGGGGATTTTCCTGGCCATTAAAGTTTTCCGCGCCCCCGAGTTAATTGCCCCTAAAAGTTGCTGCAAACGAAAATATTATTTTATGTATTATTTTTTTGTATTCGTCGGCTGCCAACGTTGATATTAGGAAAAGTTTGCCCAAGAGGGCGTGGCGTGGTGGGCTGCTCCACTAATGAGCCTATTGTTTGGCAGATAAAACGTGGCCAAGTTCTAGGGGGGTGGCCGGGGGAACAGGAAGTAGCTGTTGTTGCTGGCATTAGGAAAGGGTTCAGCCCTAGGGGGCTGCAAAAAAGTTTTAGAGGCGTGGAGTGTACGTGGGACGATTGAGAAGTTACAGGCATTTGAATGAAATTAAGATTAGTTGGGAGCTTGAGCTGTGTCTTGGCTATAAATTAAAGAGCTGAACAATTTTCCTGGAGTTATATTCCTTATTTTATTTGAGGGATATCCTTCGCCTAACCCTTAGTTTTGATCTATCTGACTTTAAATTATTTCTCTTTAAACCCAAACTCAAATCTCTATTGTTTAACTAATTTTCTATTCTTTAAACATTCAATTTAAAGGTTTACTTTGAGTTTTATATTATTTTTAACTCATAAATGCAGTTAATTGTTTTCGCTTTAAATGAATATTAGTTTTCTATAAAGTTTGCCCAACAGCTGGCAAAACAATTTCCCTCCCTTATTTTCCCCACTCTTTTACTCGTCCTCCTCTTATACCATTTCGGCCTTCAAGCTCTCCTTCTCCGTGTGTCTCCTTTAAAATGAAAATGAAACTGAAATTGTAATTAAATTTTTGCCAATTCGTTTAATTGAGTTTTAAGCCGCAACTTTTGAATGCCCAAATTGAAAGTCAGCTCCAACCACTCGGCCATCTCCTTTGGCGAGCGAACTGCTTAAAAATATATATTTTTTGCCTGAGGTTAGCTTTGGCTCTTATTATATTTCTTTTTTTTTTGCATATTTTACGAGCGCTCCTTGTGACTGTTTGCGCTGTAATTAAGTGCGTCTAATTTGTGTTAAGCGCTGTGCCACTTGAGCATCGCTTTTATTTTGCTTCTTCTGAAATTCTGCTTTCTTTTTCCCTTCCCCTTTTTTTATATATTTTTTTCAACCCGATGTTGGTCCTGTGTATGTTTAACCTAAGCCCAGACGTTCCACAAACTCTGAGTAGGTGGAAAATTCGAACGACTAATTTTTGGGTGGGCGAAAAGCAGTCTGTAACAGGGCTTTAAAGGTTGTCTGGGTACAAACTGCCGCTAAATGGCCACAGCCCTCGGGAGTTTCGTGAGCTTCTCATATATATATATATTTTTTTTTGTCAAGCGGCACAGACGAAATAAAACATTTTTAAGTGATTTCAGCGGCTGTGTCTGGTGTGCTTCGAAGATTTTTGAAGGTGATTCAAGGGTTGGATTCCGTGAAGGCAATAATATTGGCATTTAAATGAAACAGGTATTTGATATAATAAATAAATTAAATAAAAATGACACGAAAGCAATGTCCTGGAAATTTAAAAAGGGCTGAAATGAATGATGCTGAGACATAAAATAATATATAGAACTTCGTTGTAGATCTTTGAAACTATTATTTATGCAGTTGGGGAATACATTAAATAAAAAGTGAAATAAAATGTTTAATATAAGTTTTGCAAAGGTAAAAGAGATTTGAAAATATTAAGCAAGATTCACAATTAAAATTTTATGAAAGAAAACGGATAGAAATTTATAAAATAAAAATATTTCATTTGTGTTTTAAATTATTTGAGCCAAGTTTGCTACAAAATTTGAATTAAATGTAAGATTAACATATTAAGCTAAACATATAAATTTCTTCAGTCCCCTATTGTCACTAATTATTCTTAAACTTATTTTTTTAAATACCCTTAAGCCTAACTCATTTTTTGTTTACGTTTAAGGGCACCATCTGTTTGATTTTATTTCAAAGTGCTGCTGCATTAAAACTTTCTTCTTTTTTGCTGCCTTCATTAAGTTAAACCTTTTGTAATTAGCCTTTTTTGTAAGCTAATTTTTTATTGTTGTTGCCTTAGTCCCTTTAATCCTTCGCTGTCTGTATTAATTACAGTTTTAAAGTACACTTTTGCTCTTACCTTATGCCTTGACTTTTAATTTATTAATTCATCAATTAAAAAGTTTGTTTGCTTTTCACACTTTTCACTGGAAAAACACCTCTCCGTTTTGCTAGGACCTTTTCTCCTTGCTCTCCTTTTTTCCTGCACACAAATAATTATATTCGCTACTTTGTTTATTTGCACACTTTGCCGGCAATTTTCGTGTCTTCTCTGGAGTATTATTTTCCTGCGTTTGTTATTGTTGTTGTTGGTATTGTGATTGGGTTTTAGCCACGTTAGCAGCTATAGCATTTGGCTGCTATTGTTACGCGTCCGAAACGGTAACTGTTGAGGTTTATCAGTGCCTTGCGTTTATAAGGAAAACCCGAGCGAAGCTTTTCCCGCCAAAGCTTTTCCGCGATGAGCGAAGGAAAATGAAAAAAAGAGAGCTCATTTCGACCAGTTTCATGTGAGTTTCGACCAATCGGCAGAGTCCTTGCCCTCTTCCTCTTCCTCTAAGTTTGCTGTCAATTGTTCTAAGTGCAATATATCGAAGCCAACGGCAAACACAAACATTTCACATTCTTGCCAGTTTGAGGTTCTTGTCTCTCATCCTGCAGGATGCGAAGGGAAAAGGAAGGTCTAGGAAGGCAAACACAAGAAGCAAAGGTGCAAGAAAAACTGCATGCAAATCATTTTCCCGCTCATAAATTATGCAGCGGAGACGAGCAACTGTTGTGTGTGGCAACAACAGTTTGCTGCGGGAAAAGCGAGGGAAGAGCTGAAAAACTGCAGTAGCCAGAAGCAGTCGAGCAAATCAACTTCAATTTATCTCGACGTGAGTTTTGGTTTTTTGGCTGTTCTGGATTGGTAGCTGCGATGGCTGAGCGTTTGAGCCGCGATAGGATTTTTATACCCTTGCAGAAGGAGTCTTAGATTTTTCTACAGGAGGAAAGTAATATAAAAAGTCATAAAATAAAAGTTATTTAAAAAATAGAATGCGAGAGTTTGCTGGAGACATTTTTAAAACATTTATTTCCAATATTTTAGGTTTAATAATTAAATTTCTAAAGGTAAATGGGAATAACTATTAGCAATCATTTGCTTTTTGCTATTGTATGATCCCAAATAGGAGTCAAATATTTTATCGATTTGGTTTTTGTATATTTTGAATGGACAAATTGAAGTTTAAAATAGCATAACTTTTAAATTATTAGATTAATTTTAATTCTGAAAGCAGTTCTGTGTTAGTTTTTATTAGAATTATATATCTGCATCCTTAGTAGAACCCATTTTAAGAATTCATTTTTGATAAATTTTTGCAAAAAATTGAAAAAATTTTTTTTCTACCAGAAGCACCTAGTTTGATTCAGCTATTAATGCTGATCAAGAATATATATGGTTTATAGGGTCGGAAATGACTCCTATGAGTTTTAAGCTTCTGACAGTAAAAGGATTCCCCGGATTATAAGGATAATTAATTATTATATTTTTCAGGGACAAATTAAAGTTTGAAATATCATTTCAACTAATTATACTCTATTCTTTACTGAAAAAAAATATATATAGAAGAATATAAACTCTATAAACATTATTCAATAATTGTACTTTATTTTTATTCTTATGGAATAGTTAAAGTTCCGACGGAAAGTTCAGTTTATATATAACAAATTATTTAAGTGGCATTTCAGTGTGCATTCGAAGCGGAAACGGAAATGCCCGGCAGTCGTAATGCCCATTGCAAAGTAAACCGACATGATGGAAGAGGCCAGCATTTTTTGCCATTGGCCATATCGCTTCGTTTCGGCCACGCTGCCAATGTTCGTACTTCCCTTCGTCTTGTTTGTCCACTATGCCTGTGTCATATGCAAATTCCAATTCACGGAAAACAAGTAAAAACCAAAAAAGGTAAAAAACTAAGGTAAAACACAAGAAGAGCAGGGAATATAAGTATCGATTGGTTAATATCAAACTAGCTGACAGGCTGACAAGGACCTCAAGGCGACGTTGAACTTGTCTAGCCGAGAGGAGGAAGGGGCGAGTGTTTCCGGCCAATTCCTCCTTTTCCTCCTCCCCCCAACACCAACACTTGCACAATAACCTTTGCATGATTTAATTATTTGTAGCATACTTTTGTGCGCCGGCCAAGAACTTAACACCTGAATGCACAGCAGAGAGAGAGACAGAGGGGGGTCCTGGCCGCCACCGAGTGGTGCAAAAACTTTTGCCACTTTTGCATTCAGTGCGGTGCAGAGCCCCAAAAGTTGTTGCTAAAGGACCAACCGGCAGACCGACCTCTGCGGTTTTTCTGGTGGGGTTACGTGGGGCTATGAATCCACTCGAATCGTGTCTCTCCTATGCCGAGCACTGAATGTCTCAATTCATTTTACGCCACACTGCGCCTCAAGTGGAGCGCGCCATGCAAAAAAGGGCTGCCAATGCGGGTTTCGGGCCATGGGTTTCTATGGTTGGTATCCTTAAGGGCGAAAGGGTATCATATTTTTTGGGATCATTGGAAAATTCTAAAAGAATTCAGATATTTATTTATCATAACTGAAAAGCCTACCAATTGATTCATTCAATATTTTACTGCTTAAGATTGTTAAGTAATTTCAAATTTAAAGCTTCCTAATAAATAGTAGTTTTTTTTATAAATAATTCATGCAAATCCTTTCACAAAATAAGCTGCAATTGCCGGGTATCTCTTAGTCTAATCTTCCAACCCTATCATCCTTCTTGATCTGAATGGATTTTGGGTTCTTCATTTTGGGACCAAAAAAAAAGAATAAATATAAAACAAAGCAAAAATTTTGTGCTTTAAGGGATGTAAGGGTGTAAAAGTGCAAGCAGCGCAGAAAAGGACTTTGGCATCATTACAATTTGTTGATTTGCTTCGTTAAACAGCAAACAACACTGGCGAAAAGCGGCGGGATGAAGGCGCCGACTGGAATTGAAACAACAGCGACAGTTGAATGAATCAGGACAGCATAAAGGACCCAAGAAATGAACGCTAAGTCAGCCCTGGGCCACGTCCTTTTCTCCTTGCTGCTGCCAAGCTCGTATTCAAATGGCGGCTGCATTGTTGCTTATTTGGAGAGAAGGCGAAAGCGCGAAAAAATGAGCAAAATAAGAAAACATAAAAACACCAAAGGCGGCGAATAAACAGTGGCGAGAAAATGAAAACAGACAGGGGAAAACCACCGGCAAGGCGCTGAATTCGTGACGCTGCCTTCAAAGGCGGCATCACCCTCGGGCAACCGACAAAATTTTTATCTTTTCTTTTTTTGTGTCTTGAAAAGGCAGGAGAAGGTGGCTTAGCCGCTGGCCCTCGTTTCAAAGGAGCCTGGATTCAGAGGAGACCGGCTTGGAGGAGACTTGGAGGTTGCAGCCAAACTTGCAGGTAAAGGACAAGCAATCATCACTGTCAGAAGCAAATAAGAGAAGTTTAATATGTTTTTTTTCTTAAGGTTTATTTGCATATTAAATCTTGTTCTGAGGTAGTTTTGTTTGCATTAAGGCTTGGAATTTCTAGTAATATAATTGAAATTCAGTAAATAATAGTTAGGAATATGCTGAAAATTCGAATATATTTTTTGTAACTAATATATATTTCCTAATGAATTTATTTAATTAAAGTTCTTCACATTTTTCTCTCCTCCCCCCAAGTTTCTCCCCAAAGCAAATGCAACAATTATAAACCTTTGTTTACTGCCATAACTCTCAACTTGTAACATTAAACCAGTTGGCAAACTTTGTCTTTTTTCAGTTTTTGCTGCCTTTTCCTCTTATTTTTTCATTCTTTCCCTTGGCCCTTCAATATTCCCCTCTCTAATTGGCCTTATCACTTCTGACCCTCTTTACACAATTAGATTCATTTGCAAATTTCAAGTTGCAGAGCGGCGGATGGGTGGAAGCCGGCCTTCATAATTTCTTTTTATGACCGCATCGCCACAGCTTATGCAATAAAAACGTACCACTTGGCAGACATAATTTATTGCATAATTTTT
Organism: Drosophila mayri; assembly: GCA_008042485.1. Classification (NCBI taxonomy): domain Eukaryota; kingdom Metazoa; phylum Arthropoda; class Insecta; order Diptera; family Drosophilidae; genus Drosophila; species Drosophila mayri. The sequence continues at coordinate 200,861 of VNJN01010068.1, read as the reverse complement.
GGGTTGAATAATTAGCATTTAATTTTAAATTGCTTACGAAGAAAGATAGCGAAGCCACCGAAACCCCCTTCAAAAAAAGGTTTATTGAGCCGCTCATTAAATTAGTGAGCGGATGTGCCTTAGATTTACGTTTTTCGATATGTAATCGGTCTGGGATAAAGTCCATTCGTTGAAATGGTATTTTTAATGAGTTTTAATTTGAATATCAAATTACATACTGAAATTTGGTGTTTGATTAGCTTAATCGTAATTAAAGTTATGCGCTGGGAGGCGAGGCATTTAAAAGTTGATTGATGAGCACTTGGAAACGGTATACCCTTTGACTTATAGTCATTGGGGATTGTGTTGTATATTGCGAGATATAAATTATACCCTGGTTAGACATGTTAATTGGTTTTTTTTCTCTACGGAACCAATAAGTTCTGGGCTTTCCAATAAACTGATGGAGGGTTTTCTAAGCAAATTGGCTTTTAGCCTAAGTGCCAGGGCTAAATGGCGATGAAAATTGTGTTGGTTAAAGCCGGAAGACAGGATTGTAATTTTCTCAATTGCACTGTGGGGGAAGTAGGGATAAAATGTATAAAAATAAATATATATGAGATTTATAAGGGCTTGAAAAATTATGTTAAGAGAAAGAAATTGTATTTAAGATATTTAATATACTTGAATTGGAGCCCAGAAAAGGGAAAGATAATTTAATCCTTATTAAATTCTATATCCTTCTTACAAATAATTGAAAATTATAACATTTATGATTTTTAATGTAAATAAAATATATATTTCTTTGAATTCAACCTTCCACATTCATTCATAATGTTGACCATTTCGGAAATCCTTTACCACTGTGCCAGGACCCCCGTCTCTCTCTCTCTGTTTGTCACTTCAATTGGCCATAGTAAACATTTTTGATCGGCAAATACGAAGTAACCGACTTCCGCAAAGACCAAGCAAAATGAAAAACTTTTCCCGGCGACGGAGCTTGAAATCGACAAATGATGATTAGCACATCGCATCGTCAGCTGGCTGTGGCTGTGGCTATTGCTACTGCTATTTTCTGTTTGGGCCAACACTCACACACAGCCACACACTTGGATATATGGCACAAACCCATAGCCATATAGCCCGAGATGGGACGCATTCATGTTCGTGATCGGCATGGGCACTACAATATTTTGAGTTTCAGTTTCAGTTGTTGAACGGAGCGCGAACGTATAAGACACTCGCGGCTAAAAAGTGCACAAAATATTGAGAAAAACACAAAAAACTGAGAAAAATAGAGAGCTAGAGAGAGTGAAAAGTGTAAGAAAACTAATGAAAAGCCAAGAGAAATGTGCGAAAATAAATTAAGCAATTCAAGTGCAATATCTAGGCATTATCCATTGATTTTTTACCCCTTAATGTGTTTAACTCGTGATCGACCCTTTTGGCGTTATACAATAACCATTCAATATGTATGAGTGGCAGTGTGAACATCTAATGAATAATTACTTCTAGTCATTTGTTGCTGGCGAAGCAATCAAAGAGAATTAAATAAATAAAATGCATATGACTTTAATTGAAATGCTTACAGGCTAGTCAGTCAAGTGCAAGGCCAAGGCCAAGGAAATAAGTGGTTCTGGCTGCAGTGTATATATATTTTTAACAATTTTTTATTGTTTTCAAACAAATTTAATAAGTGCACTTTTCCGTAATTAAAAACACAATTGAGATAACGCTAAACTGATTGATAAATATTAAACTCTCCTCGGGCTTATCTAACTCTCAGCCTGATACGTTTGTTAACAGTCCATCAGATATTAATGGACTTTAAACTGTCTCTTAAAGGCTTACATTGTTTTGTTTCAATTCATCTCTTAAATATAATGTGATAATTGAGAGTTGAACCTTGATATCGTACTGGGAAATTAATTAAACTTTTATCTAGGTAGCTGGCATTCCAAAATGTCTTCTCTTGTTGACACATTGTCTAATGAATTGCTTGCTGTCTTGAGTATAGGAAATTCTTTGAATCTGCACAGCTCACTTTGGGGGCAAATTCCTCTGCCTGGGAATTTAGCAGATGGCAAATAATTTCTATGTTCGACCAGAAAAGCAAATTACATTTTGCGGTCTGAGCTTTGAATTTGATTTTTGCCCAGGCATTGCACTAGAAATTACATTTCGCTTATCGCTCTTATTTTATTTTTGGTTTTGCAAGCATTTTCCGCTTTTGCTCAATATGTTTGCATTGCGTAAGGTCGGGTCTTTTGCCGAAATATTTAAATTTTGTTAGCCGCAAAAAGCTCGGAAATAACTTGACAGACGTATTTATCGAAGAGTCAGGGCCGTTCAAACGATGACTGGGCATCTGCTGTGACAAAGTCTGCAGAAAAATAAAACCTCAACCAGAAATATGAATGAAAGAAAATACGTAAAAAAGTGCCAACAACATTTAACATTGTTTCCACGTAAAAATATAAAAATGTGCCAACAGCAAAATGCACAATTTGATTCACTTTTGGCCAATGTTTACATTTCATTTCGACAAGTCTTTGTGGCAATTTTAGTGGGAAAGGAGTTGAAGTGAGTTATTATTTTTAGCAGGGTTATTGTGAGTCAGCAAAAAATAAAGAAATTATAAAATGAAGAGGGAAATAACCTGCCTGAAAAATATATTTAAATTTTCTTTAGACTTTAAACCTTTCTGTAAATATTTAGTATAACTTTTGTGTTTTAATACCTTCAACCTTTTACTTAAGATTCTGCTCTAGATTTCCTCACAGCACGTTTCAACTGTTCTTGATAACTTAAAACTATTTCCATTTGCATTTATTGTTTTTTTTTTAATTTTTTTATAACGTGCTAAACCCATTTGCAAGCTGTTAAAAAATCAAACCCAACCGCTTGAATATGCTGCATGCTTATTTGTATATAATATTTATGACGCTTATTTTCGCGGTTTGTTTTACGCACCTTAGAATGTGCTAAATGTTAAAAACGAATCCGCGAATTTGCTGCTAATTACTGGAAAGAAATGGTTTCTGGCGGTTCTGTAAATTAATTATGAATGTGCTCCCTTTTATTTTGCGCTATCTGATGAAATCGGATCGGTGATCTCTAGTGATCTCTTTCTGGTGATAAGACATGTTCCAGTACGGGTTTTACTTCGGAAGTACTCTAGACTCGGAGACTTAATTGAGGTCAGAGACTCTGTGGGGACTTTGACACGTTTTCGGAGCAGATCTGAAGGTCGATGTTGGCGCTAAGAGATGTGGAATCATGTTCATAGTATACACCTTTTACAGGCACTTGCAACATACGACATTACTGTGCAAAAATATATATACGAAACTGGTTTGGGAATAAACAATAACAAAGAGCTTACATAATGCATTGCAATGAGGCAAGCTACCAGTAAAATTTACTTTAGTATGGCCGGTCGGTAGTCGGTTTGTCTGTTACCTGACTATGCTTTCGAAAACCTGTTTTTTATTTGGGAGTCCACCTCCGTCGCTTTGCATTTAAAAATACTGAAAACTGGCCAAGCTCTCATCAGTCGCCTAAGGCCTCAGTCACGTGCTCGTCTCCTCCGAACCCTTAACTTGGTTTCGGTTGGTTTTTGCTTTCATCCAACGATTTTTCTATGCTCTTTTGTTGGTCTAAATAAAGCGTAATTTGTTGGGCAATTCTATAATGATTTTTGCCATAATTGCAAATAATATACTATAGTTAAAATAAGTGGACAGTAGCGAAGCGAAGCAGGTGAAGCAAAGCTAAAATAATGGGTTATTGGTAATAATAATAAAAAGGCCATGTAAAGCTGAAAATATTTACTTTGTACTGATATAACTTTAAAATAAAATATGGAAGGTATTTTATGGAAATAAATAATAAATTAAACTATAAAGTTACCTTGAATTTTATACAGATTTATTGAAACAATTTTTAGATATTGATTTGAAAAATATAAACAGTTTGCTTGACTTCTTAGCGACTGGTGATTCTTTTCAAAGTAATCTAGAATTAAAATAACTTTTTTAATTCTGCTAAAAATATAATATTTACTTATCAATCAGAGCATTCAATCTCCTATGTTTTTGTCAAAATAAAAGGCCTGCTTATCTATTGTTATTTTCATTTTTTATATAAATTATTCATGCCCCGCGGATTGGTGACTGTCTGTGTCAGTGTCCCATAGTTGTTCATTTGAATATTGTCTACGAACTACGAATTATGTGCAGATCATTGGGCATTTTTTTTTTTATTGGTTTGATTGGGTTTGCTGTCACGTGAGTGGTTTGATACTGATATAAAAATCAAGTGAAATGCCTTGCTGTTCTCAGTTAGTTTCAAAGCTTCCAAGGTTGATTATCTCCAGGGTAAAGATGGCTTGAAAGATGCCTCAACCAAGCCTCCTTTCTCCAGTTGAAACTTAACGGATCCCTGTGATCGTGCTTCAGGGTATTTAACACTTAGCCTAGACGTTTGGTTAGCATAGATTAAATTAATTTAAATCACTCAAAGGAGTGCCGGCAAGTACATTGCCTTTAAGTTTCTAACTGAATAATATATAAGAAAAAAAAAACATTGCACACTTCTCGCACTTTCACCTGACTCTGTAAACAAAGTCTCTTTTTATTTCCCTTGACAGCACCCCCCTGTGAAGATACGTACTATAACAGCTTTGGCAAACTTTAAGATACATTTATGAGTGCTAATAAACTGCAAAGTCTGTTAACTGGCACAGTGTGAAGAATGATAAAGATGTGAAGTGAAAAAATAGCGTGATAGCGGAGGAAACCAGGAAGTATTGCACCAACTTGCCACCAGTTTGAATTTATCACCTTAAGTATACATAAAGGACGAATCATGAATGCCAACGAGGACTATTTAACCATGGATACAACGGAGGAGATATCAAAGGTCTTGGATTTAAAGAAGAACAACACCATGAACCTACGGACACACCCCACTGTGGCCGAGTATTATGAAAGTGAGTTCACCAAAAAGGTTAAGAACAATTTTTAATAATCTTTAAACATATTTGTAACTATGGGTTAACCCCTTTAAATATTTCACAACGAAAGGTGTACTTACTTATGGCAACAGATGGTGTTACCTAAACCGATTAACACCTTTATATTAACCGGCACACCTTACTCTAGAGACTGTAAAGAATTTGTGTTGTTTCCCATAAGAGATAAAACCACATTTTTATTATATTTTTCTTTATAATTTAAATCCTAGTCTTCAGCTTTAACTCTGAGATCCTTTACAAGAGTTCCTTTAACTTACTTCCCCACTAATCATATTTTTTACCAACTTTCTTCCACAGACATGACTGCCTTCCTTAGCCTGGCCATTTTCGTGGCCAGCCTGCTGACTATCCTTAACATTGCCATCTTCTCGACAACAGTTTCGCGGCTGCGACGTCACCTAAACAAGCCGCTGCTCGGCCCCTCAATTATAATGGTGTCGCTGTATCCCATTATCTCGGTGGCCGCTCTGGTGACCATTCTGGTGCCCTACTCCTGGTTCATCTGTCACACGGTCATGCACGTGATGTTCATGGTGGGCGGACCTGTGTTCCGCACTCTGCTCTTCCGCTACGTGATCTCCGAGCAGAATTACGTGAAGGAGACGAGCATGGAGGCCGTGCAGCTGAATACGCCGCCCTGCTGCTGCTGCTGTGGGTGCCTGCCGATGGTGATACCCACCAAGGCGAAGCTGTGCATCTCACGGTACATGGTCTGGCAGATGCCCTTCTGGCAGGGTTCCATAATGCTGGTGATGAATATCCTGTATTATCGTGATATTCAGCTGTATAGGCAGGTCATGTATTTCTTTATCCCGTTTATTGTTTGCTCGATTGTCTTGGGGGCGTGGTCGCTGCAGATCACCGTGAGGATGATCACCAAGTTGCGAGGGGACTACCAGCTGCGCAAGAAGATGTTCTGCCTCCAGCTGGTGGTGATGCTGTGCAAGCTGCAGTATCTGGTTCTGTACGATCAGCTGGATGGCATCAAGATGGGCGGCGAGTATCCCATCAATCACACTGTTTACAAGCAAAGTGAGCAATCTAAGACAATATATTTATATTACATTTTAATGACTGTTTATTTTAGCTATTATCAACATACTGATTCTGGTGGAAATGGTCATGGTTTCCATGATGGTTCAGAGTGCTTACCGCACTCCCATTCAGGTTCAAATCGATGAGGTCAACAAGGAGAAGGAAATCACTCGCATCTAAGTGACCTGTACAAGTAGCAAAGAATTGTGATAAATTTAATAAAGAAAATGTAGTTAAATTTATAAAGTAATAAGTTTCAAGAATTTTAAATTAAATTGAGAATGATTTAAGGGTAGTTAAGTAATTTTCTTTGAATTTCAAATCATTTTTTTCCAAATAAAACTTAAAGACTTGAAACCTTACCAAGGAAATCTCATTTGATTTGCTGGCTTAACAAAAAGCGGCCACAAATCATGTGTTTCCACCAAGCCTGGTCAGTTGAGTGGGCTTAGAATACCACCCAGTTTCACCCACTTTTAGCCACTTCCTTTTCCCTTGGCAATGCGTGTCGCGTTTAGCTCATAATTCTCCCTGCGGCCCCAGCAGAGGGCCGAGATCCGTTTTACATTTTTCAACAGGACAAACAAAACGCTGGGCGGCTTTAGGCCAAATGCCCAAGTGCCATAAAAACACAATAAATATAATGTGAAATATCTATACGCATATACATACATCTTCCTCTCTGTTTAGATAGCCTTTTTTTTGGATAACTCAATTGCTGTCACAAGGCGGCCATAGACCCCAACAGAAAAAAAGAAAACAGGAGAAGGAGGAGAAGTATCTGGGGCATCTCCTCAACAGGAACAACAACAATTGTGTACTGCAAGGCAGTGCGTTGAAATTTATGATTTATTTGAAACGAAAGTACATTGTGCTCTGCCAAAATAAATCACACTAAAGATGCTGGCAGGCAGCTCAGAAACCAAAGCATGCTGGAGGACGAAGGAGGAGTAGCTGGTGAAGCTGGAAACGGAGCAGGACTTACAGGAGGAGATGAATGGAGGAGGAGGAGTCAGTTGTTGTTTGTTTGGTGCTGGTGGTGGTGGGGCCAAGGCCGTTGGGCAATGAAAATCAAATATAGAGCTGCATGAAACAGCCACTCTTTTATTAATTGATTAAATTTTACAAAATTGAGAAAGAAAATCTAAAATATACTATAAATTTGTTAGAGTATTAAAACAACTTTAAAGTCCCAATTAATAAGTGTAAGAAAATATATAGAAAACACATTAAATTTTGCCCAACTTCATGGTTTTCTAGTATTTATGTTCTGTTCTTTCACAGCTTTTCCTTTTAATATTTATTTTCTAGGTAGCCACATTCTTCTGTAATTTAAAAAGCCATTATAGTTTAACTAAACAATAATTAGGACCTGGAAATGTAGAGTATCTAAATGCTGTCTTAGAATGCAGGCAGGACATCGAGCTCTAAGGGTTTTGGAGCAGTCAAGTGCCACGGTCGCTCGTCGCTGGGTATGGTTATCTTATCGCACTTTTATGATGTACACAACGCCGCAGAACGCCAGCTATGAGAAGTCTGTGGCAGCCAAAGTCCTGGGTACTCGCCACCAGCCTTCTCTGCTCCGAAACCAGCTCCTGCTCCAGCTTCTACCTCATCCTCCTCCCTGGGCCATTCCTTTTGGCCTGGCCGAGATGTCGCCTTTTATGAAGACGCTTGTTTGCTCGGTTTGCCAGGGCTTCAGCTGCCATCCTGTTGGCTCTGACTCGACTCGACTGAGGCAAGTAAATCAGATTAAGTATCCGCTGCTCATTTTGATGAGTCGAGACGACGAACAGCCAACGAACCATAGGGCCATTCATTGCGGACTCTTGATTTCATATTATTCCCTTTTTCGCAGCCAGTAAAATGTTGAAAAATTTGTAATTAAAATGTTCTAGTTAGAGTTTATATTTTACAAGGAAATTTTAAATTGTTTGGGTACTTCAGAAATATTAGAAAAGGTTTTATTAAAATCAAGAGCTTTAAAATAAAATATTTATCTTGAAATCACCAAAGAGAATCTGTGTAAAAAGAAAGAGAGGAAAATTCTAGTTTTTCATTGGCTTCTTTACCTTTCCTTTATTCATTTTTACAACCTGTAAAACTGAAATGAAAATCTGTTAAGAAAACTTAAACCCAAGTTAGTAATTCATCACTCCGTTAGACTTAAGAGTTTTTAGCCTGGGGTAATGGATTGACTGATGATGACAAATAAAATCTTTCGTGACACAAACTATTCTTAGCATTTATTATCACTTAGGTGGCAATCTGATGGAGAATCAATTCCATTTAGAGCTTCAGCCTGGGGTTGGGCCTTGGTTTGTGTCGCCATCACGAACTTTGCCATTTTGATTTCGGCCACAACATCTCCAGTTTCGTGTAGCACACTTTTTGGACGGCATATAAAATTCATAAAGCTTTGCGGAGGGGTAAAGTGTCTTTATCGAGCTACAAAATTAAAGAAAACCATTTTTATGTCATGCCACCCACTTGACGCCGCTTTGTGTCGGCCATTGTCTACGCTGCTTGGCCATGTCCAAATACGTTAGACCCATCTTGGCCAAGTTGGCACTGCTGAGGGCAGCAGGCGCTGGTAAGAGGGATTGGGCTGAAAGCTGTCTGAGCCCCGCTGTCAGTCTGTGTCTTATGTCACTGTCCATTAGACGCCGTTGGAGGCCTTTAAGATCTCTCCTGATTTCTATTTTTTTTACAGCATTTTTTTGCGTGTTTAAATCGTAAGAACAGCATGAATTTTATGGCTAGGACACTTAGACAAATTAAATAATGCGCATACGCAATGTGGTGCCGCTGCTTAATTTTCTTAATAGAAATTATAACACAATATTTGTCATTCACAGGCAATTTAACAAATTCCCACAGCAGCTCATCGCCTTGAATCTCATTTCTCATCGGGTTTTCTTTCTCCTATTTAGTAAATTTCCTCCCGCTTTCCTTCCCCCCACCCTCTCCAAGAATTTTATGATTATTGACAGCCCCATTTTCTTTGACTTGACTTTGCTTTCCACTGGTTTCGTTCAGTTCCTTTTGCTTTTTCTTTACTGGGCTTTATGCAGCTTTCGCTTTATGTCCGCCTTTTGTTTAAGGACGGAGGACTCGACTTCTGCAAGGACCATTTTGCTGGTGCTAAGTAAATAAGTTTTATGACATTCCTTTTGTTGTTATTTTCCCCGTTGTTTCTGATGCCGTTCCGATGCTCGTAAAATCGCAAACGTCTGCTCCTCATACTTGATTGATTTCAATGGGTGGAAGTTGACGCCTGATTTGTGCCACTTATTGATGGTGGAGTACAGGGATCAACATAGGGAATAATTCATAGGCTGGCTGGGCACAGAAATCCTTAACGCGTAGCAGACTTGAGATTAAGTAGAAACAGCAAACAATAAAATTATGGTTAACAAAAAATATATAGAACTGGGAAATGGATATAAAAACCTTGGGGAAATATCTTGCTTTATTCAATGATTTTTTATTCATTATATTTTCCTCTATTTTAGCTTCTTTGAAATTTATATCTTAGCACCCAATTATTCCTTATGAAATTAGGCAAATATACTTTGTATAATTTAATTAAAAACTTTATCGTTGACTTTTCCGGTCCCAAGTCAGCAGGCCAAATAAATCCACACACTCTTGAGTCCTTTCTAAGCTGAGAATTAATTAATGTGAAGCGGCCATAAGGAAAATATTTGCGCATGTTCTGGCATAATTAAAAGGGTTTTTGCCAACTGTTCCCCTCTGTCTTTTTTTGGGTCCACAAAAATCTAAAAAGAAAACGGAAAAGAAAAATATGCCTAAGCACTTTTGGTTGAATTTTGATTTTTTTGTTTAATCCAATTTGTCATTTCGAGACTTTTATGGATAGACTAGGAAGATATCCTGTGAAAGGTGGTTTATGAATAATTTGTAAATTATTTTAAGTCTTATTTGGCATGACATTCGTTCAAGAACTAAAAGCAAATATAGTTTTTAAGGCTTCGTATATTAATTTTTTTATTAGGTATCTATATCCCCTAAACTCGCCTCAATCCTAATCTCTGTCATCGCCCACCTTTGAGCACACATCCCCAAAGAGACCCGAAACCAGAGCTGAGCAGAGGAGCGCAGGCGGAGCTCAGCTTTAACGAGTATCCTGCTGGTCCGGCGGTCGTCAGGGAGTCGCTGCCTTATGCTGAGCACTCAGTTTAACAATGGCAAACAAGTAAAACGCTACGAAATCCGCTTAAAGAGCATTTGTATGTAATGGCAAGAAAACGAGCAAAGCAAAAAAAAAAAAAGAAAAACAAATGAAGGAAGCGAAAAGCAGCTACAGCATCCTGGCTGCATTGCCATGCTTGGGCCCAGCTTTTCGTTTTCTGTTGTTTTTCTTACACCTCGGCATGCCTCCATTAGGGGATTTTGCATAAGTGACAAGGCTGGCAAAGGCTACCCGACTTTTCCTGCTTTTCCAGGCTGGCCTTCTTCTTCTGCCACTCCTTGGGATATCTCACACTCGCCATCAGCATATGTGGCTCGGGGTGAGTGGCTGGGATAAAGCCAGGCTAATGCAGCACACAGAGCGACAGGCATAAGGCGCTGGCAACACGACACGCTTGTCAAATGCTCCCCAGTCGAGGTCGATGGACATGGCCAGAGATACGGATGCACTGAGAAGGAAATGTTTATTTTAATTTAAGTACAGATATATATTAAAGGATATCAGATAGATATTAATCAAGAAATTATAGAAGAAATAAACAACTTGAGAAACTATTAAATGAAAAAGCTATGATTGTTGAAGACAATTTTTATATTATTTAATATCTTGATTAAATTCTTAATAATATTTTCCTTCAGTGCTCTAGTTAAACGGACTCAGCTCCAATGTGGCTCAATTGCATTAAGGCCATGGACAAAGTCGCAGCATCAGCAGAAACTACTTTAATTGAATGGGGACGGAAGTCACTGTCTTTCACCGCCGCAGTATCTTAACAATTGCCATGGCCATTGACTGTGATTGGATAAATGATTAAGTAGTTTGCAATTAGGAAAAAAGAAACTAGCAAAGCTAAAGTTTATAAATTTTTTTTTTAAATAAATATTTTAAATGAAAGACATTTATTTAAGAAGGGGAAAAAACAAATTGAATTGAAGCAAATAAGTTTTATGATTCCTTCTCTTGACTCATAATAATTAACTACAGATTAGTAAAACCATCGTAAGTCAAGGAATTCGGGGAAATATATTGCTATATTCGATGTGCCATATATATTCTTTGCCAATTTACTTAATCACAGCTCCAGGGAGTCGCCACCTTCCTTGGGCTCGTTCCGCTTATGTGATTACTTTTACTATTAGCAAAATGAGCCGATCCGCGTTCATGTCCTCTTGTTTATTCCCTCCTGGCCACCTCAAGGGATATATATGTACAGTATGCAGCATATAGCAAAGCATATATTGGGAGTAATAAACCATCAGTCAACGGCCGGGCGAGGCGACCGAGCAAACATGGGAATGAATAAATAGATTGGAGGCGCAGGCAACTGACCAACTGGAGGCCACTGCCTCCACTTTCGAGGTGTTTGCCGACTCCTGTCGCTTCCCCGCCCCTCCGATGTCCTCTCCTGGAGCGCAGCTGATAAGGACTAATCAATTAAGTTCCACAAAAGCAATTTATTACACTGCCGTAGTCAGCAGGGAAGGATGCGGCGTAATCGATGGAAAAGGTTGTTGGCCAAGCAAACATATGGCAATGATAAAACCATACATTGTGTATATATTTAATCGCATCTTAGAGCTGTGGAGGGAGAGGCGCTCTTGTTTTAGATTTGGTAAACAAGACTCAATAAAAAATCAAACAATTGATTAGGAAAATATATTATAACTAACACAAGAATGCTTTAATTTTAATTCTGAAAGCTTTTCTGTGTTGGTTTTTCTACCGGAGGCATCTAGTTTGATTCGTCTTGTCGTCCTGATCAAGAATATATTTGAATTTAAACTTCTGTCTACAATTTTAATTAACTAAAATTAAGTTCACCCTGAAAATGTAAGGTAAGTCAGTAAATTGTATTTTATAGAATTATTATTATTAAAGTATTAAACTTTTTTACATTACGTCCCATTAATAGTGGATATTTTAATATATAGACAACAGAAAATATCACTTTTCCCATCTCTGCCCACTTTACTTGTCTCCCAAAGATTTAATGTCTATTTGGCCAATTTGGCCAAACCCTTAACCCTTTGAAACGAAAGCCATTCCAGCTGGCCGCAGTCTGATGAAGAACATTCGGTTTCATGTGACCACAAAACTTTCGCTTTGCCGCCGACCACGAGGAGGGCACAATTGCCAGTTGAAGTGCGCAACATGGTCATAAAAATTTAAAACTACAAAAGAGTCCACGCGAAACAAGGACGGAGGAGAGTAAAGTGGACTGGGTAGTGCCATTAAAGCACTCGAGGATGCGGCGCGTGTGCTCCGAGATCAGCATCATTAACACTATTTTCCCTAGGCGGTGCTTCAAAATGACGATGCCAGGGAGGTGCCTGCGGGCGGGGAAGCTTATTTTGGGGGGTGGGCATTGCCCGGGGTTAACCCAACGATGACACTGACAACTGGCTTCCAGTCAAGTCAAGTCAAGTCGAGTCGAGTTGGGTTGGATTTAGTTTAGTTCAGTTTAGCAAGCTGAACTTGCCACAATCATTACGAACACTTAAGCACCAGGGCCCCGGGATACATAGCTGCCTGTCGCTGGCATAGGGTTTTTCTGGGGGGAAAAAACACTCGAAAAAATGGAGCACACACTACTTACTATATGTCACCGCACCGCACTCTAGCCCAACCCCCAGGAAGTGCCGGAAAGTGGTTGAGTGTTTGGCCAGAGAGGCAGACATCAAGTAGTTGGCTGGCCCTCACAGCGAAGCCAAATAGAAATCCATTTAATTTTCAAATAGTGAAATGTTTGCCCACGCACACGCATGGTGGGGAATGTCCTGAATGTCCTGGCCCAACCACATTTCGCTCTCCGATGTTAAATTCAACACTCGCCCCCCCGCAACCACCTTCTTTATTTATGCAAAGGTGGGTACCATTGTTCGCATTGTTTGCCGGACATTACTTGCATTCCCCAGGTGTTCTGGGCAACCCAAACTCAACTGCAGGCCAGTGAGCATTTTTGAATAGAGGAGCTCTAGTCAAGGTCCATAAATGAATAAATGAAAACTCAGGAGACAGGCAGCTAGGTGGGTGGCTTGGGGTTGACTTGAGGTTGAGCGCTGTTTTCACCATAATTATTTAATGGACTTGGAGATGGTGTAAGGTGTAACTTGAGGAAGGGTGCTGCAAAATATTAATCTAATTATACGAATTTAAAGAGTGCTCTTAGTAATCTAAAGACTTTAAAGACTTTCCCCCAGGCAGCTTACTAATTATAAAAAAAAAAACTTAAGAAAAAGTTACGATTAAGAACCTTGGAACGACTAATCGATTTTCATATCTGCTCCCAGCAGGTTCATTAATTATGGGCGTTAATACAAAGATCAAGCCCCGTCATACCCGCCTCCTCTGTGGGCCAACAACGTTGGCTTTCCAATTGCATTATGGACAAACCAATTTCACAGGCTCCAGAGCAGGCGGGTGGAGGTCGATTGGGGGGAGGGGAAAACACGCTTACAGATTCACGCGGCCAGAGCTCAGTAGTTCAGAGAGGTAGTGTTTGTCTGTGTGTGTGTATTGATGTGCTTATTTTGCATAATTGACTGTAAATTGAGGAACTCGATGCCTGCCTGTGTGGGTGTGCGGCAGCTTGCGGTTGTTTAATTACCATTCGGCATATCAGGCCGGTCACGTTGCGTATACGTAATGTTCGCAAGGTTTTAAACATTGCTAATTGCACGCCGAAATGGAGAACGCAATAAATGCGATTGAAGGCGGCGACGGGGCACAAGAACGCGCCTTTGGAGTCCTGTCATATACACACAAGAATGCCAAGCACATTAGCAAACCATTTTTGGGGTAAAAGTACCCGCAACAACAATGAAAATGGGAACAACAATAACCAGAGCAGCAAACCATAAAAATTGTATTAATGTCCTGAGCAAAAAGGCGCCAAAGAGGCACTGAACTGCAGGATATTGAAATTATTTTATACAATATTTGCCCTTGAATTGGGTATTATTTTTAGATGTGTGTATTAAATAATTTTTATTATTAAACATCAATCTTAAAGCTTAAAGTATTTTAAAGATAATAAACTTTGATTAATTAACACATTCCCTTCAGTTAAATCTAGTTAATTTCCTTCCTAATTTTCAAAATATTTTAGCCTTTAAATATATTACATATTTTTCAATATTTATTTAAATATTTCAAATACCTGCTGTTCAGTGTAATGTGCGTTTGCTAAAATAAACACAAACACATGACAAATGGAATGGTTGTATGTATGCCTAACAATTCCACACACACGCCCCCTCTTCCGCCCCTCTCCGCCTCCTTCCACGCCCACCATCTTAGTTGTAAAGGTCAGTCTGGGGCCGATGTTTGTTGTTATTTGCCGCTGGCATTTTTGGGTTTTTGGTTTTAGTGGCATTCGCTGTTGTTGGCCGCTTCTTTGCGGGTGTCAATGTCGAACAGGACATGGTGGGCATTGGGCGTTGGGCGTTGGAAGGCGTGGCAGGAGCTGGAGCACACTCACGTAGCACATACGTGTCGGGCTGATTGCACATAAATTTCGGGGAGTGTGTGCCTTGGCGCCCATAGAAGACGAATCTGTCCCTTCGATTTTTGCTGGGTAAGTGGGCGCCGTTTCCGTTAATACAACGCATTTTGTTTACAACTTTTCACTTTCAGATTTCAGCTTACACAGAGAGCTTCTTTCAGCTTTCCTGCTTTTTATTTGCCTTTCAGCTTGCAGCTCCACATGTTGCCTGGACTGAGAAAATCTTCTATTTTTACGGGATATTTTCGTTTTACGCCGCCCTCGTCCTCTTTGTTTATTTATTTGTTTCTTTATTTGCAGTTCTTGGAATTTATTTGTTAAGCTGTTTGGTTATTCATTTGACATTTGGCGTCAATGGATATTCGCTTTCAGCCAAATGCCAGATGGAGCCAACAAAAGGGAGTGCACAGAAAGGAAATCTGTAGATGGTTTGATATAATTAATGATTGGAATAATTTATTTATTAGTTTAATTTAATTAGAATACTTCCGAAAATATAATTAAACTATATTTGTCCTAGAAAAGAAACGTTATAATTGTTTACATTGTTTATATATTTATTTAAGTTAACGCTTGCATTAATGTATTAAAAGAGATGACTTGGCTTTAGTATAAATAATTTTAAAATATTTCTAAGCCTTTAAAATCTTAGTTTGGTAAGATAAAACTATGATTTTATTATCATTCTTTTATACAAAATTCTGTAAGAATTATATTTAATTTATTTCGCATGTAAAACCCCTGAAGAAATAATTTATTTTATTTTATTTTGTTTTTCCGGGTTTTTAAATCCTCATATTTACATTTATTTTATAATTAAAGTTCTTTTGACGTTTTCCCTCGTAAAGACAAAGCCTGTTAAAGCCTCTACTGAAATCAATCTTATAGATGCAACCCATTAATGTCACCTTAATTGCTTTTCACACATTCACACCGCCACGTAGCGAGGGTTAAACGCTTCGCGCATCGCACATCAGTTTGATTTACTATTGCAGAATTTTAATTACGTGGCAACGATGCCTTAATATGTCGCATATATCAAGTGGGCAGCGTACGGGTGCAATTAATTTATGCCAAAGCGGCAGCCGAAGGTAATTGCAACGAATTGAAACGACCGCAAGCTGAGGCCAGGAGGGGAGTAGTGGTCTCCCAAGGATTCGAGGAATCGAGAGCCATTATGCATGACTGAGTCCTGGGTCGGTCACATGCTAAGCAGGCACTGCATCCTTGCACAAGCAGAAACAGGGCCAGTCAGCGCCGCCATAGCCATTAGGTTTCTCTGTGCAACGAGGAACCAGAAACCCGTCTAGCTACTCGGTGGCACGTGTTGTCCGCTGACAAGGAGAATGGCAGGGATTGCAAGGATACATTCCGCCCACACCCACACCGATACTCAGGCAGATGCCAAGTGCAAGGCTGCCACTCACACATCAATGTCCCGGCCGAGTTGAATTACAAATGAGACCCTGTCGAGACTCTGCCAATGTCCTCTTCACATCACGAGTGAGCGGCTCCTGAGGTTTATCATTGTTTGGCTATTGCCATGGAGTGCCGGAATCTGGGATCTACACGGGGATAAAATAAGTACATTTTTAATTCTGGCATTTAATATAATGTTCTACAAAATATATGTGTGACTCTATAATAAATACTTTAAATTTAAATTAAAGTTAGCAACATTTCTAATTTCTTTTGAATTTAACTCATGACATTTTGTGAATATATTATTATTATTTTGTTATTTATTTTCTAAAGTGTAACCTTTCCAAACTGGTAGAGACTTATAGCGAGTGGCACCTTGATGGCAAAGTTCTCGACACAGACACTGACACTGCAACACAAATATCAAGTATACGTAGCAGTTGAAAGCAAAAGTTTCCCAACTCCAGCGCTGAGCTTCTCCGCTGAGCTGGCTTGGTAGTTGCATTCTTTTCTGCTTTTTATCTGAACCGAAACAGACACTGACACTGGAATTCCCATCTCTTCGCCTGGGTCGCATGCATAATTAATAATTTTTGTGCAATATTAATCGCTGGCAGACCCTGCGCTCCCCTGCAATGCAATTCTTTTGTCGGGAAATATGTCTTTTGTGTGGCAATCAATGAAAGTGCTGGGCTCAGGCTTGGCATGTTCATGCGGTAATTGTTTTTACAGAAGAATGTTCTCCCCAGTTGCATTGTTCTTTAAGAGACTCCAGGGAGTAAGGAAGCTTTCCCTAAAATTCTCCAGAAAATACTCATAAAACATGATGAGCCTCCCCATTAAATGCTCAGCCAATAAATTAAGCGACCAGGTATATTAGATCTTCTTAATTTTATTCCAGGAAAGAGCTCAGTATTGATTCCTGGAATTTGCCATGAAATTGCTACGAAAGGTTATATATGGTAAGCTGCCCCCTCTAATGCCCATCACTTACGTAACAATTTTTCAATAAATAATACTCTGGCAAACAGTAAGAAACAAATTTGCATATTTATTCGACTTTTCTTTTTTTGTTGCCATTCATCGCCGTTTTGGGCGCGTAACTCAAGACGGAAAAACCAAATTAAAAAGTAATTTGAAAACCTTTAAACGCAAACGAAAGTAAATTATGCAAACATTATGGTTGAGGAGGGTCCTGGGCCCGAAAACCAAAAAAGACACGTCCAGGAAGGACAGCTGGGACCCCGCAGGGGAAAACGCTGGAAAAGAGCCAGGGCGCCAGGGGAAAACTTAGCCAAGGTCACATGCGACATGGTTGCCATGGTTCATTTTCTCCGTCCATTTCCTCCCTTTTGGCCTAAATGCCACTTTATGAGAAATTCGGAATTCCCATTTCACTTCCCTTGTGTTTTTTTTTTTGCGGGGCTTCTCCCAGGCTACAAATGACACTAATAATTTCCATTTAAATGAAGTCATGAATAAAAATCAAGTGCAAGTATTTGTTTTTTTTTTTTTTATTGGATTCGCCACCTCACGGCGAGGGGAGCAAAGAAAAATTTGGCCAGCGAGGGTGACTTTTTGAACTAGCCAGAAAAAAATATGTACATTCGTGTGGAAAATGCAAAATAAGTAAAATAAATTGATGAAGAAAATGTCATTGTTTAAACGCATTAAAAAGGGATGACTGGAGCAAAAGGAAAATTAATATAAAAGGGAAGGAAGAGGGTGATGAATTCATAAAATATTATATAATAAAATTGTAAATGTTTTAGATTAGTTATTATTTAAAATTAAAATTTGTGGCTTGTTTTTTTGTAAATAATTGTAGAAATAAATGTAAATCTACTTGCATTCGTTAATATTTTCTGCCTTTTCTTTAAAATTTTTTATTTACTATTTACTTTAAATATTTAGTTTATATTTCTTAAAGAAATATTATCGACTCAGACTCTAGGAAATGTCTAGCAGGTATAATTTCCAATTAGCTAGAATATTTCCGTAATGAAACTTTACCTGAGCAACACTCAAGTCCCCTTCCCCAAATGTTGTTCCACACCTGACTTCTGGTCGATCAACAACTCAACGCCGCTGCCGGCCAAGTAAAGAAATTAGAAATGCAAATGCAATGCATATTGAAAGGCGTCTCCAACGATAACTAACGTTTCCCACAAGACGCTCTCAGCTAAATGAAAGCCAGGCAGAGCGATGTTGTTTTCCAGATATGCAATCAGGGGAAACGGCAGTAGTTAGAGTGTCCTGGGAAAAGCAAGCAAAGCTGCTGGAGGAAAGCCACCTAGAGGGAGAGGAAGAAGCATCAAGAAACTGTTGCCGAGGCAACCCAAAATGTGTCAACATCCAGGTGGGTGGGTGGTGAATGTGATAGAAGGTGACACAGTGCCTTTGTGGACTCCAATCTTCGGGCTCCAACGAGAATTTAAATATGCAACTAAATATTTCCACAAACTTGTCAACGTTGAAAATCTATTAACTCGTTTTGACACTTGCAGGCTCCAGCCTCAAAGTGCAGGAGTGTGAGCACACACATCGACAACTAAATGTCAATTTATTTTACATCAAACAGGAGACACAACGCACAAGACACAACAAGCTAGGCGAGCAGGGCAGGAGATGCAGATGCGGAGGACCCACATCCTCCGGCTTGCCAGGCAACTTTTCGCCCAAGTTTTGGCTTTCAATTTTGCAAATGAGGTGACAGGAGACATGTGCGAGAGAAAGAAGTTTGTGTGTGATAGCAGCAACCAGGCCAAGACACAGGTGTGTGTGTGTTTGTTTTGCTTTGTTTACAAGTTAACTGATTTACGTTCGTGATTTTGGTTCCGGGAAACTTTTCATTTCACACGTAGCATCTACGCAAAATAAAAGGAATACGTCGCAACTTTGTCTTGGCCACGAGAAGTAACGATATGTTTGAAAAGGAGATGCTTAACTCAAATAGTGCTAAGCAAATTGTGGCTTGTCTGTCTTTTGGAGCTATCAGTTGGCTGGCAATTGTTGTTGACAAGGCCAATTTCACCTGTCTCTTGCAATTGTTTTGCGGGGAAATAAGATAAATTCTAACTATTCAATGAAAAGCTGTGCGGATTTGCTTTGCGGTTTTAAGGCAGCTACAGATAGCAGTGAATAAAATACAAAAGTTTATGGAAATTTTAAAGGATTCATCAACGAATTCCAAGTATTTATTAAATGCTCTTTTGCTGTCAATGAATTGGCTTGAACATTTCTAAGAAACCATGACTACATTCCATTTAAATACTATTTTATTTAAATAATTCACAAGAAATACACAACGAGTATATTTTATTTAAATAATTCACAAGAAATACATAAAGATTATGTTCTATTTAAATATTTCAAAAGAAAAATACAAAGATTATGTTCTATTTAAATACTATTATCATTAAAATACTATTTTATTTAAATAATTCACAAGAAATACCCAATGAGTACATTTTATTCAAAAAATTCACAAAAAATACATAAAGATTATGTTCTATTTAAATATTTCAAAAGAAAAATATAAAGATTACATTTTATAAACTCAATTCTTCAGCATTTTCGCTTAATTACTTGACATGCTTCCCCGTCACTAGCCATGAATGAGTTTCCTTAGAAACCAATCCGTTCGTTATCCTTCCCAAGACGTTAATCCAATTAAAAGCGAATCCAATTAGCATCACATACAGCTTGCATCCTGGCCCTCATATCCGAGAGGTCCTTTCTAATTCCATTACGGCGCAGAAAAGTGCAATCTCCTTTGCCATACCGCGCTGCCTTTTGTTGTTGGTATTATTGCCAACTCGTGGCAATGGAACACCTGGCCAAGGCTGCGGGGTTGCCCAACTACTTTGGCCTAATAACCATCAACAGCCTAATGTGCAGGTGCTTAGC
The DNA here is from genome assembly GCA_008042485.1 of Drosophila mayri. Lineage (NCBI taxonomy): Eukaryota > Metazoa > Arthropoda > Insecta > Diptera > Drosophilidae > Drosophila > Drosophila mayri. The sequence continues at coordinate 180,758 of VNJN01010068.1, read as the reverse complement.
ATAAAAAGCAAAGGCAAAGGTAAAGGCGGAGGCATTGGCAGCATCAAAGTGTAGCTGGCGCACTTAGCATAATGGGGAAAGCCAGCAACTTGATTTCTCAGCCGAAAACTGGTCGAAAACAGTGACTCTCTTTAAGTCAGGCTAAGAGAGTGAGCGGGTAAGAGAGAGAAAGCTTTCGGCCAGGCATATGCAACAGGCCGTCGTCGCTGTCCTGGTGACAAATGTGTTTTGATTTCGCAACCAAAAAAAAAAGGAAACAAGGAAACTTGCTCCTTTCCCAGCTCTGAACTAGGAGAAACAAAAGGAAAATAGAAATTAACTTTAATGCGACAACAATTCAGCACAGAAATTTACGATAATTGCGGCAATTACATTTTGCAAATGATGCTGCAAACACGGCCGAGATTGCTGTACGCATTCCACGGTACACTTCCTCGCAAAATAGTTTACGGCCACTCCTCCGCGGGTCTCGTAAAACCAAATTGAAGCCATTCACGCGGGAGAATCATCCCGCATTTGGCTGGCTACGTCTCTGGCTGCTGCCAAGGCTTTGCCTTATCCTGACGTCTTAGTCATTTTATAAATTTCAATTTCTCAAATGCTTAGCATACTTCGGGGAGCTGTTCCACGCATAGTTCACCGAGCAGCACCAGCAGCAGCGGCGGCAGGAGGAGAACGTAACGAAGGCGATAAGTCCAACACGGTAATCGCAATCAGTGACATTACCTGAGACTTGTCTCTAACCAGGATTTAGGTGGGGTGTAAGCAGCATTATACCAGGGGACTGGGTGTGTCCTCTAGGACTAATTAGGTGCAGGGTAGCTGAGAGTACAAGGCAATACAAGGAAGGATGAGAATTAAAGTTAGTTCTGTGTTTGTTTTTAGAAATAATATTTTATAAATTATATATCTTAAAACAATTTGGTTTAAATATTTGCTAGTAATTGCAGTAACTAAAATATTAATACAGAAGAATATATAATGTTTTACCATTTTCCTAATTTTATTTAAATACTTTACCTAATATCAAGCATTAATATGTTATGTTTATCCTTTTTTATTATTTATAATTTTATTTATAACTTTTCCTAGTTTTCCAGGATATCCGGCTACTCCCCATCACATTTCTGCGCTATCATTTCTATTTATTTTGGCTTTTGCTTGTTTATGGCCAACATCATGCTCATTATTATTATCATCATTAAGCGTTGGCAAATTCAATTAACGTTTTCAACTCATTCACCCCCTCGTTCTCTTTCCCTCCCCTTCTATCTCTTCATCTCTCTCGCTTTCTCCCTCGAAATATAACTCAACTCGTGCGTGACACTTTTATTGCTCATACGCCACGTTGTGCATGCAAATATTTCCACCAGTATGAATATTCAATTTGGCACATTGACTTTCGCTAATTGTTGACGGTGGGTGGGTGGTTGGGTGGTGCTCATAACACATTCACAATCATTTCTATTAAATTCGCCTTATCGCAGATCGATTTTAATTCGACGTGCAGAATCCTTGAAATTGCGCATACGTCACGTGGAACCGCCAATTACCGAAATTGCGCTGCAAATGCAGTTTATTTGTACAAAACAATAATAAAAACAAATAAAGTTGCATAAATTCAATGCAATTTGCACAGTAGCAATTGCGTAAAATGTTATAATTCGATTTCATTACGAAACCCAAATATTGCTGTCAAAAAATTTTTATTTTTTCTCTGGTCTCGGTATTTTCCAGCTTCTTTTTTTTTTGTTTTGCGGTTTTGCTGTGTAAATTGTCAAACCACAGCAATTTATCAGCAATCCCGACAATTGCATTATTAATGGCAGGCGCTTAGAGACCACACATGCTGTGGACAACGCTCCTGGCTCCTGGAATCGGTATACTATGCCACATACTATATCCCAGGCGAACCCCCGTGCGGTTGTGTAGTTTGCCGCTTTAAGGGCTTAGCACCCCGCCCTCTCCTTCTGCTCTCCCTCTAGGATAACGGGGGCCAGTCCAACGCCACAACAATAAACCAATTTAAAGAAACCTTATGTAAACAGTTTTATAATGGATTATATATGTATTCGTGCGCAAGCACACAGATCTCGGCATGTGTGGGTGGTGCCAGCAGTAGCAATCGAAGGACTAGCCTCCATCTGGACAGGAAATGAATGAAACAGTGGGAGCGAGCTTTGTCCAAAGACTGCTTTGACTTTACACAAAGCTAAGCGCCCTTTTGAAGATAAACCAAAGGACAGAGTCGTTGCATTTGCAGGATTTTAAGACATATAAATTGAATTTTCTATGATTTAAAAATATGTAATTAAAAAAAATAAATCCTATAAAGTTATAATTAATTTAAAATACTTAAGGAAATATAGAGAATTTTAAGGCTTCATTTTAGTTATATTATTTGATGCTCTTTTTCTTCCAAAAGTTAATAAAATATTAATGATATGTCTTGTCTTTTAAAACTCTTTTAAATTAAATAGAAAAACCCCTCAACATATCAACTTTAAAATTTTAAAAGGATGACTTAAAAGTATATCTAACTCCCTAATCCCCTTTCTACCCGCACATCCTAACACATCTCCAATATATCGATGATACCCACATCTGTGCACACATTATCCGTAAGTCCTTGGCATTCCCAGCTTATTTAAGAGTGCCTTACAATGAATTTTCATTTGCGAGACTTTGTGGCCGAACATTTTGTTAACCACAGAATCTAATCTGTTACCATGGTAAGTAATGCCAGGATGTAACCGGTCCAGGCAAGGACACTCGCGCAGAATGGGAAAATGTTTGCAATGCCATTTGTTTGTCATGCACAATGGCTGCAGAAATGAGCTGAGCTCCAATGCACAGGACCCGTACTATTCCGAGGGTGCCTGCCATATATGTATGCATCGCCAATGGAAAATGGCGAATCCGGGGAAACGGTGGCAGAATCAAACACATCATCCTACAAAATGGAACCACAGCCGGCACAAAAGCCCGCATCTAGTAGCCAGCAGCATGCTGGATCCTCCATTCAGAGTCCACCCAGAGTCCAGCATCGCGAAGCATCTCGGGCATCTCTGATGGAATAAACTGCAGCACAATTTGCTCTGTGGTCAGTGGCAGGCACAAGCGACCCGTTACCGCTACTTGCTGCACGGGGGGAAAATGTATTGAATTTTCCTTAAAAAATCTTAAGGTTACCGCTCAAATTTTAACAACTTTCTGAAGAAGTTTAACCTTTTTCTCCATGTAGAAAAACTTATGTTTTTTTTTTTTTAATTTAGCTTAATCAAACCTATTTTTTACCCCATAATTTTTGCCCAGTGCATCCACAATTGGCTGGCATTGTCAACGAGGCGCCGCATACCGCACTCACTCACGCTCACGTCCAGGACAGTTTGTGCGAAGTTGGGGTCAGGGGATTTGCATGCGTTACACGCTCCGAGGATGCGGCCGATGATGGGGCAGTTAAGACCGGAACGAGGCGAATGGCCCAGTCACAGGTTAGTGCCTCAGTTTAGGGGTCTTTGCAAATATGAGTTTAAACAAATTAATGCCGGACCCCCAGCCACCCACTCCCCACTCTCCTCCTGCTGCAATCTAGATTGTGCAACTCCTTGGTGCATGCTTCTGGGTGGCGTCTGGGGAACTGCAGCACTTAAGTTGCTGCTGCAAAAGTATCTCGGTTGCCTCATGCTGCCAGCAATTGTTATTTCAATTTGAAAGATTTGCCCCAAGTGGAGGCAGCACTGAACAGAGCAATTTTCAAGGAGAAACTACTAAAGTTAAAGCTCTCACGAGCTTTGAAATTCTATATTTTCCATTTTGGTGTCTCATTTGAATTGTATTTGCTTGTGCAGTAATTTGTAAACACTAATGAAGTACAATAACATAATAGAAAACAAAACAACATTTGTTATAATGGCATAAATTTGAATTTAGATTCAGGAAGGTATAAATAAAATATTTTATATAAGAATAAGTAGTAACTCAACACAAATCCTTCACGTTTTGCTGCACAGCTTTAAAGCCTATTTAATAACCCACCAAGTTGAGTGTCTTTTCTTTGACTGAATAAAAATATGAGCTTATATTAAAATTGCGTCTAGCTTTGGCAAGGACATTGACTGTCAGGCTCTCGCGTATAAACACATTCGAATCACGCATACGCCGCGTGTGCATTGCATATTAGGGCGAGCTGTCAACGCGCTGTCATGCCCGTCTGTCTGTGTCCCTCTCTCCCAGTGAGGGTTTTCTTGTTTTTCTCTTTTTTCCTTCTTGGAATACACTCACATAATTATGCAGTGGCTGCAGGCAAATCAATTAAACCGAATTCTGCGTGGAAATTGATGGTGGCAAACACTTCTCCTTCAACTCCTGCTCCTTCTCCTCCTCCTTAGATTATTCCCCAAACTAAGCAGATGCTGCTGTCGGGGATAAGCTCGTACACGCACTTCTTGTTTCCCCAGGAGATTTGTCTGCGAAGAGGGTTTTATCTGGGACGGGTGGCTTCGTTAAACGAATCCGTTTTTTCGATTTCACATTTTTTGCTCCGCTGCGCCATTTGTTTGCAGGATATGCAGCAAGGCCGGGTGCCATTGTGTACGCCAGGTGGGGAAGTGGCAACTGCTGCAGCCGTTTCAAGTGATTTCCGGGTTGAAGAACCAAATCCATCGCATGCGGCATCTCCTCATCCACATACCAATGAGCCAGAAGGCGAATGGGATTGGGCTCACACGGAATTTTCTGCTCACTGGCGAAGGTCCTGTCACTTCAGCTTTCACGCAATGCGAATTTTAAGTAGAATTTAAAGAGAGAGACGATGGCAGTGCCAACGGCTGGAAGATTATGAAAAGCCGCTGAGTGGTTGTCAGTTGATTTTAAATAAAATATGTGCCACTTTTGCCAGAGAGAACATAACATAATATATTTTAAAGTTCAACAAATTAAAGCAAATAAGAAAATGTATTTCTTTAAAGTTCCTTAAAACTTTCTTAAAGTTTTCATTAAACTTATTATTAGATATCGGCAAGAGAGGCGCACAGCGGCACAATCGTAGCAATCAGGCTCAGATTCGCTTCTTCAACGTGATATGTGGCCCAAGAATATCCGACCGCTTTTCCGACCCTTTGCCCAGTCACCCAGCCTAATGGCAAGGAAGAGCCATAACAGATTTCCTCTCACAACAACAACAACAAAAATTACAAAATAAAATAAAAATAAAAGGCAAGGGAAAGCAACAATTTTCCAATGCGGCCGCCGCTGCTGCCGCTCGACTTTGCCTCAATTAATTTGCGCTTTATGTTTCATATGGGCGTCGTTTTTGCCTTTTTTGGGGCTCCTCTTAAATTTACATAGGAAACCGGGCCTCATGTGTGTGTGTGCGTCCCCGGGTATAAGCAATAAATCATGACCGGGAGGAGCATGTCGCCCGGCGACATACAATATTTTCACTAATGAAGTCATTTCACAGTTCGATGCCATGGCCCTGAGAGAGGAGAGGATGTATCTTTGGCCGGCTATGTATCTTTATATCTTCATCTTTGCCGGCCACGCGCCTCAAGGAGAACGAACGGCTGGCGGCGGATGGATCCTTTGGCTCCGTGTCTTATTGGCAAATCAGATTTAGTCACGTTTCCGTTGCCTTTATCGTGATTACTTTTTGCCTTCTCCCTGTTCCAGCAAAAAAAAGGAAAAAATAATTTTCTATAAGGGAAATTCGCTCTATATAGCAGTAGTTGGCAGCATCGTGTTGCATGTGTATCCATGGCCTGCCCCATTATTAATTAAAGCCAGTCAGCTGCAGTCAGCAGCTGGCCAGCTGTGTAACCCGGGGCGGATGCGTAATGTGCACGGGATTTTTGCAACATTCTCTGCAGACACCCCGCAAAACTCTTTATGCATAGGTATAATCGTAAAATGAATATAAAAAAAAAGGAGGGAAAGAAGGAGGAGGCTTAAAAATGCTGACAACCAGGTTTTTTTGTTATCCTGCGAGTGAGTTCTTTTTTCGGGGAATGTGGCAAGGTGCGGGAATTTTTTTATGCACATGCAGATGATGAGCACACGATGCTCGCCCACACACACACAGATCTGAGGGGGCACAGATGACGATGACGATGCTGTGGCATATTTTAGTTGCTTTGTTGGCTGAACTGGAATAACCTTCCTCTCTCGCTCCCACCCTGCCCCTCATCGGATGAGCCATAAAAGCATGAAGCATATTTTTATAGCGCATAAATGTCATCATGCCATGCGGTATTTCCGCTATCCTTTTCCCCTTTGGCTTCTTTTTTATTTTATATTTCCATCTCTTTTTATTTGTGCCGCATTGCTGCTCAACTCTTATTTTAAAGGAACAGAATTGGTTTTGTTAATGTGTATTATATATATAGCTAAGGATAAAGCCAAGTAATTGATAATAGGAAGCATGTAAATTCAGGGAGTAACAAAAGAAGATCTGAAAAATCGCACTTTTTCCAGTTAATATTTATAGATTTTTTAAACGAAATTTAAAGTTTTCAAAGTTGTAAAAATGCATAACTTTGTCATAAAGCCATTAAATTTAATTCTGAAAGCAGTTCTGTGTTAGTTTTTAATACGATTATAAATCTGCATACTCAATAAATCCATTTTTAAGATTTCATTTTTTTTCAATTTTTGCAAAAAATCATGATGTAACCCCTTACATATTTTTGAAAAAATTGGAAAAAATTTTTTTTCTTCCGGAGGTGCCTAGTTTGATTTGCCTTTTCGTCCTGATCAAGAATATATATTATTTATAGGGTCGGAAATGAGTTTTAAGCTATTAAAATTACAATTTAATCCCCTAAAATGAAGTTCAACCGTTGAAACTTTAAGTAAATTAATAAATGGTATTTTAGGAAATTATTATTAGTGTAAATAATTAATTCAAAATTGATTGAAAGTAGTAGGAAATTTGGCTAAAAATTATTATTACAAGGCAATTAATAATGTTCTGGTGATACTTTTATAGAATCATCTTCAAAACATTAACAAAAATTATATATACAATTTTATAATAATTTTTCTGTAAAGAAGTAATAGCCTTGAATTTCTATATTCTTTGTTTAATGCATTAATGCATCCGGCAGCATTTTCTATTTGCATTTAATTCCGATTTTCCAAGCTAAACAAATATTCATTAATTTTGCCGTACAAACATTATTAACTGGGGAATGGTGTTGAAAAAGTTAAACCTCAATTAACTACTTTTTGTTCCCATTTCTTTGTACCATAAACTTTGTTCTTTCTTGGCAAAAAAGTATAAATTAATACAGCGGAAAAGGGAGGAGCTGGGGGGAGGGTAAGGTGGTCAGAGGGCTGAGCGAGTGCAATGGGCGCATGAAAATCGAAACCTAATCAAGCAAATTGGCCATAAAAATAAATCGCATTAGCCGGCGGATATGTGCGGGCATGTGTGTATTTGGCACACCTCTCTAAGCCTTTAAGTTTCCAACTCGTGTGTGCTTTGGCCCCCAGTCAGGCACACATACATCTGCTTATATGTATGAGTGCACTGGAAAAAAAAGAAAACTCTCATATGTTATATAACATTTTATTTGCTAAATGAAAGTATAACCCTTAAAAACTTGAAATCCCAAATAAATATAATTTCCTGTATATTTATATTAGGCCTTAGTAAATTTTCCCAATGATAATCCCTGTTTTAAACGTGTTTCTCCTCCATTCCAGTCCATCGAAGCATATGTGGAAAATGCAGGGAAACTGCAGGGGGAAGGGATGGGGCTTCGGGGGGCATCCCAGGGTTGCTGCTGCAGGATGCCATTTGGGACGGCACAAGCTCAGCCGCTGGTGGCAAATAGCATTTAACTTTGTTTGCTTAGTGTAGCGTAGTAGTGTGTAGTGGGCGTGGCCGAGGGTCAGTGAAGTGCATATCAAAGCGAACTAATGAATAAATTCATTGAATCCATAGTTCAGTTCGACGTTTGCCCAGCATTCGAAACGAATTCCGGGCCTTGGCTTTGCCAACTCGCTTTTCAAGTCGAGTGGGAGTGAAAATGGGATTGGGTTTGGGTTTGGGCTTGAGTACATTCGCCAAATTCACAGCAAGACATTTGCCGACATTCGAGGGATATGGAGACAGCTGCTGTTGGTAAAAAGGATCCGCCGGCTTGAAATTTATGCACCTGCTATGGCGGCCCGACCCTTTGGCTTATTTATGGGCATTACTCAGGCATAACATGAAAGCGAAAGTGTTTTTAATGCTCTTAACCGGCTCCCTCAATGAGCTGCTAATTTGCACAAGGTCCCCATAAAGACGACGGCGAACGGGTTAAGGTGTGGGGGAAGTAAGGGCTTGACGCACCTGTGGCTGCCATTAAAACGGCGGGACCGAAATGGTTTCTTCATTTGTCAATTAATCACAGTCCCCGGCTTCGGTTCAATTAAAATTGAAACAAACCTGAAGGCATTCCCTATCAAATTTTAATTGGTTTTTGCCAAACGAGCTGGTAACAGGTGACTTTAAGGGGGGGCGGAAATATAAATTACATATGACAGGAATCCCTGTAGGTAGCCTTCTTAAATCCAGGGATCGTAAATCCTTATAAACTAGGCTTGAGCTCCCTGCAATCTGTGTTTCTATCTCTGGGGTCAAGTGACTCCTTAGAATCCATAATCACACTTCAAGGCAAATTTAAATAAAAATATATATCACTTTGACCCATATCACCGTGTGAAAAGCATATTCTTGGGAACATTATGCACATAAATCTCTTCTATTTGATTACATTAACCCTTTATGGTAGCTCACTGGCTCTGGTGCAGTTAAAAATACCCAAATCAAAAGTGTTGAACGAAAAAGAAACAAAGAGTCAAATTCAATTTAAAAACGAGTCAGTTTCGCCTCTTTTACACAATGTTACTTTTATTTCTAGGGGCGTGTAGCATTTTTTGGGGGACTTTGAAAACTTTATGGTATCTCTTTAAGTTAATATTTTCTGAATAAAAAATATATAACTGAAAATCAAACTTAATGCCGTCAATTAGCTTTATTTTCTTTTAATGAAGGGAATTTATATTTAAATTAAAATATATTGAAAATACTTAGAAGGTAGGATTGTGACTGGACAGATTGCAATTCTGTTTTTAAATTAAAACCAAGGTTACTTATTTACATTTAATGAAATTTTTACATTTTGTAACTATTTTAAACCTTGTGGCTACCTTTTCATATTATTTGTCAGTCTAAAAAAAGGGGGTTCCTGTTCCCATTGTCATGCCCATGGTTTTCCTGATTCTCTGGCATTTTTTGTACCATTTTCCCCCTTCTCTGTTTGCATTTGTTTCGACTTTTACGAGCGTTTTCATTGTGCATTGCTTCTGGCATTGTCTCACTTTAGCTGGCAATTTGTTCTGCTGGGTATTTTGTTTTTTGTTTTGGTTTTTCTAGAATTGCGTGGAGCAGGCCACTGACTCTTTATGGGAAGGTCCCTTTTCGTCAGGACCTCGTTGATTGTTTTCGCTGGCAATGGCGTTGACGGTGGCCATCATCGCTCTGCTCTTCGCATTTGTTTTGTTGTTGTTGTTTGTCCCACCAACCAAGTCCAGGAGCTTGCATAGATTTGCGACGTTTTTCATCTGCCCCAGGGGATACAGGATATATATACTATATATACTACAGCGAAAGGGAGTTGAATATTTCGTTATGGCATTACTTTTTGCGTCCGCTTTTTTCTGTGCTCGTTTCATTTATTAAATCACCCTCGTCAATCAAGTTCGTTGACATGGTTCTTTCAGTTTCAGCTTTGCTTATTTTTTGGGATTTTTTCCACCATGACACAAGGATTATTGTGTTTAATAAAAAATTAAGTGCTGGGTTCAAAGTTGAAACATGCGCCATAAGCTTTAACCGAATGCGAGGCAAACATAAAATCACTCATACGCAGCGTTGTCCCCCACAGCCATTGCCAATGCGTGTCACGTTTCAATTGTTTCAATAGCAGTGTGTGTGTGTGTGTGTGTGTGCTGTGTTATGGTATGAGTGCATGCAAGGTTGTGTGTGTGCTTGCCCCTTGTATTTCACGTCGCGTGTGTGCAAGCAAACATGTAGAAAAATAAATATTAAGATATACCTCGTCCACATAGAACAAAAGAACAATATATATAGTATGTATCTATATATACTTATCAGTATATCGGCAATGGATTAGGGGGCATTGGGTGGCCTGGCATCAAGGGACCGACGGTCACGACAAGGACAAATTCCAACAAGTGTGCGGACATAAATGTCGTTATCATTAGGTTGGCAAACACTTGAGCTGGCAAGGACAATGTCGAGGAGGTGAGGCGATGCTTTGGTCGAATTAAATATTGAATGCAGCAATAAATCATTAAGTGCCAAGTCAGCTATAGCATTTCTATTGACTTGCAACACGAGGCAAGCCTTTCCGCTTGCAGCTTAACAAATTAATTGAAGCTTTAATTACAAATTAATGCAAAGTTCAAGTAATTCTAAGAATTTAATTATTTTTTTGATGAAGTATTCTGCTTTTGGACTTAAATTAATTATTTGTTGATACAGTATCCTGCTTCCTGGAACACTTAATCATTTCTAAACCCAAACACAGAACAAACTCAAAAACCAGCAAGCACTTAACAACTACTTACACCTGAAGGCACCGGAAACTATCATCAGAAACTGCAGTTAGCCGTTGAGTTGGCAAATAAAAAACGCATTGTTGATCCTTCTCTCAAGTGGAGAAAGTACAAGGATCTCCCTTTCCCCCTCGAGGGTTTACAACTACTCATTGCCATGATGGGCACCAAAAAAAGGCAACTTTTGGAGAGCAGAAAGCCAAGTTGAAGAACCACAAAAAAAATGTAAAAAAGTTCAAGTGTTGAGCAAATAGAAAAACATGCTGGGAAATGAAAAATGTTTTCCCCGCTGCGAAGGAAGACCCCTCCCTAGCCTAGCCACTCTCAGGCCGCCTATCAACTTTCAAATTATCAGAACCCACAAATTTACAAAGTTGGCCATGGAGACGAAGAAGGAGCCAAAGAAGGCATAAAGTTTTTTGCCTGGCGTCAACTTAATTATTGAATGGCCGTCGCCTTTATTTTTTGTTGTACGCTTCCTTTTTTTTTACCCGCATCACAAGGTTACGGTCGGTTATGGCTGTGGATCTGGGAACAGGTGTGCCGAGCCGAGCGTTTTGTATATTAAATATCAGGGACTAAGTCGGCAAATGTTTGAGAAAATTTTAAATTGAAAAACTTTTGACCAGCACACAAATTAAAAAATAAACCGAGCATAAACTTCTTCTTTTATGCGAGTCTCGGGGAAATGAGCAGCAAGAGCGTGGGGTGGCCAGGCCAGGGAAGTCATTAAAAAATAAATCCCTCCGTCAGATTTAAGAGGCTTCAAGTGCGATTGCCAATATCTATGGCCTGCCACATGCAGCTGCCACAGCAACAGCCGCACGGCACAAGTTCAAAAGTCACGTGCTGCACAAATTGATTGCAGCGGAAATGCAATCCGTGCGAAAAAAAAACGCAGACAACTGGCCTCCAATGAAAATAAAAATAAAAACAAATAAAAAAAGAGAAACCAAAACAAATATTTATGAATTTCCTTATTTTTTGCTTGCTGTGCATTTCAATTGTGAAAACCCCCAAACCGCTTGCCATTTTGACTTTTGAAATATAAGTGAAAGCTGATAGTAAATCACACGCAAATATATGTATATGTAAAAATGCAAATGAATTTTAATTTATGCCAAACGATGAAAAGCAAATAAATGAGCTTAATTAATTGGCGGTAAATGTGACAGAGTCCGCTGAAGGGATTTTCTCGTTTTTAATAAAATAAATTTAACGGAAATTGCCACGATTAAAAACTGTAAATGTTTTATGTAAAACAATTAGTTAGTAAGTGTAAAAAAACTAATTTATTTAAATGTGTTTATAGTTGAATTATGCTAATTATCCTTTAAATTAAATAGAAATGGGAACTACATGTTATAATTATTAATACACAAAGAATTCATTGCTTTTAGACGTAGCCTATCACAATCGTTATAACAATAAATATAACAATAACTTTATTTTATTATTCAATTCATAAATATTAAAGAAATATCTTAAATTCATTAAACAGTCTATATTTTATACCATTTTATTGAAAATTTAATGCATGAACCCTCTTAACATGATATCCATTAAACGGCCAGCCCTTTTAGCCTTACCAATTTAAGCCAACCAATTTCTTGACATTTTATAAAGGCTCTCGTTGCTCGTTTAGGATGTCAAACAATTACCAGTTTTGCTTGCCCAACAAAAGCCACAGAATACAGGTCCTGGCTCCATCTCTACGAAATTCGCCTCCTTTTTTGACGCACCTTAAATTTTCAGCTTTAAGTTAACCTTTTCCTTAAAGTCATATAACATTCACAACAGTAATCATCTTCTTAACCAACTACACATTTATTTGGCTTTCACTTAACGTCACGTCCACGTCCCAGGGAACTCTAAACTTTAAGTTTATGGAGGCTCCTTTAATTTGGGCAACTGGTCAGTCGCTTATTTATATGTCTGGCGCTTGTCCATTTAACTGCTCGGCTTACACCTGTCTTCTGGCATCCGTTTTTATGGGCAGCAAATAAAAATTTCATGGCTACAACTCAATTTGGTGTTAAGCAAGGGGAAAGTGTGAAGCGTTTAATGGTAGGCAGCGACTTTGATGTAATCAGGCAGCCGAACCGAAGCAGAAGATACTTCTAGTAGTTCAGCACTGAGTTGCCTTGCATTATGCCAAAAAGGAAAAGTTGGGCACCATAGTTCGGCATATAATTTTCCTTATTTAAATTCAACAAGAGCACAAAGAGAAATATTTTTAGAGGGAGTTAAAATTAACTTTAGGAGTTTAGTTCTGCCGAATTAATACTATACCTTTAATGAAAATACTATTGACAATAAACATTTTAAAAATATTAAAAAATATAAGAAATAAAAAGGCCACAAGTTCTGCTAAATTATAGTTACTAAAATTCTTTTTCTCTGTGTACCCACACAACTTAAAGCCCATGATTGCAGCAGTCGCGTCTGGAGGCAAGGCCAAGTTGATGGCGCCCAGTGTTCATCGTTGCTGGCTCGTTGTATGTTCTTTTTCCTTCGTTTTTTGGCCAAAAGTATTAAAAAGTTTTATTCTTCGTTCTTTTATTCCTGCTTGCTGGGATGCCTTTGATCTGGGAGGCGGCCAACGAGCTGCCAACGATGTGGGCCGGCTCATTGCAATGCAGCTCCGTCTGTGCTTTCCATTTTCCATTCCCTTCGTTAGTTTCATTTTCCACTTTTCCCAAAGCCCGGCACTGTTGCTTAACTGGCGCGAAAATGGTGGATTTCAGTCGTATTAATTTTTAAACAGTCTTGTGGCAGTGCAATCGCATATCGGACATGGCCATAGATCCCGAACGCCACGACGAGTGCTGCCGGCATGTGCCGTGCCCCATATGTTCCATGCGCCATGTGGCAGCTGCTCATGGCTGCCGGCTTTCGTTGCCCCCCTCTTTGGACTGAAACTCTTCGAAATTAAAAGCTTTTTGCAAGTGCACCTCCCTTCCGGCAAAAACAATAGCCATCTGGCATTGGGATAGTGGAAGATATACCCGGATAAAAGGGCAATCTGATCCCTCTTAAATAAAAGTTATAAGGCAAACATTAAGTTTATGAAATGCTTCAACCATACAGAGAGGGAAAATAAGTGGGGCTAGTATAAAAACAATTTATATATGTTTATAAAAAACCATCAACACAAATTAAAATGTAACTCATTTTTTATATTTTTTTATCTTAAACTAAAAGGTAGATTGGTCTTCTTGGGGGGCTTGTAGATAGTAATGAAGACCCCATAAATCATACATATTATTGATCAGCATTAACAGCCGAATCAATAAGGCTTATTTTAATTATTCTCCTAACCTGTGATAATTAAATATGATATAAAATATATCAGCTTTTAAATTAAAAAAAAAAATAACTGCCAACCCAGCTTTTTCGAGCTAATTAAACACCTAAAATATAGTTTTTTCATAGCACTTTATTATGTCCTTTTAAAACGCATAGCCTGAAAGTTTCCCCACCGATTCCCGGCATTAGCATAAATCATTCATCGGATCGGCCGTATTTCATGGCGGCTAAGCCTCATCACACAATTTATGATTCCCGCTGGGCAGACAAAACGGCCCACACGCTAAGCCGACAACTTGTTGGACCCTTAGGCCACATTCCCATTCCCGTGCCTGCCCCCCCCTTTGATTTGTGGCCTAAAAGCTGGCATTATTAGGGCCTCAAGGTTGGTTGGGGGGTTGGTCCTTGGAGTTGCTGCTGGTGGCTCTGACTATTTGGTGCCCCATTTGTATGCAAGCTCACGGAGAGCGAGAACGAAAAACTTATAACCCAACCGTGTTGTAAGTTTAGTTTAATAGTTGCTCGAGCTGTGCTGAGTTTTGCCAACTCCAGTCGCGTCGCGTTTTAATGCAAATTAAAACGTTGCCGGCGCCAAAAACTTGTCCGTGCTCCATCATTTTTGGCGCGTCAAAGATTAAATTGAGCCAGGAGACGGTGGGGCGGAGAGTTCTAGCTCGAGAACCCCCATCAAAGGGCATGTATATGGACGCATTAAGTCACTGACGGACAAATGGTTCTTAGCAGGTTACCCTTAACGAACTTGGAGGGTGCTGGAAATTTTGTCACCCGGGTTTTGGCACTTTGTAGCTCCCCTCCCCTTCCCTGCACAAAAACAAAAGGCGTCGAGAGGCAGTTAAGATGGCTTAAAGGGTCGACCATAAACCTGAAGGCCTTTGTCTGCGGAATAAGCCATTAAAGCCAGCTTAATTAGTGGTACTAAAGCGGTCGAATCAAGATATTACGCACATATTAGATAATAGTTTAAACTAGCTTTAATTGCCTTTCAATTGAAAAGCATTATTAATCTCAGCCACAAGTATTATTTAAATTTGCTTCATACCATTTTCCCATTGTAATCCCCTAATTACATTTTAATTAACAATAATGCCATCATTTATTTACAGTAATATTTTTGTGGGCATTATGTAGTTTGTGGCTAATTTAATTTAAATCAATTTTCTTCTCTTTGCATTACATTTTTTCCAATTTTCACATATGCACACATTTTTTCATTTAGCCTCAATCAACTTTTGATTTAAATGCAATAAAACGCTGCGCAAATTCAATTTCCTATTCAATTTCCTTTTTCGCCCTTTCAAAATAAAATCAAATGCAATTTCACTCATTAATTGAAAAAGTTGTGGGGAATATTTTTTCGCTTCGAGCGTTTTTATATTTTATTAAAAGTTGTACATATTTTTTTGTTTACTTGCCGTTTTCAATTTTGCAGTTCTACACTTTTTTATATAATTTCAATAGCAGTTTTGTATTATTTTTGCTTATCTCCCGCCCCTTTGCCTTTGTCAATATCTACTTGGTATTTCAGCTTTGTGGTTATTTTTTCAAAAGGGGTATTTGCATTAGCCGTCTTTAGCTTTGGCTTTGGCTTTTACTTTGAATTTGGCTTTGGCTTTGGCCTCGACACGGTGGTTTTTGTGTGCAAATGCCTTGGCTTCAGTGGATTTACGTGATTAAAGGGATAAAATCCTGTTAAAAGGATATTTTGATGTACTTTACTAGCACATTCACATTATTTAGGAAGTTATTAAATATCCCCTTTGGGTGAACATGAAAAAGTAATCGGTAAATTGATAATAACCTCAAGTTTTAAAAACTTTATAGTTGCCAAAAGTTACATAGTTACGACATTTGAAAATTTCACTTTTAAGGTTCAAACGGATCGAAATAATAGTATATAATAATATAAGGATAGTGTTAAAACAAGAAAATCAATATTGAATATAGATAAATAATTAGATAAAATAAATGTATTTGTAGGGTATGGGTTAAGGTAAAAAAAATCTTGAGATATAGCTAGTTATGCGATCGTGATTGTGTGTGGTTCTGTGGTTTCTTGTCTTTGTCTTTTCACTTTGGCAGCTTCTGTTGTTGTTGTCTGCCGAGCAATTTAATTGAATTATTTGTACTAGCTTGGCTTTCGTACTGGCATCCGACCCTTCTTCATCTGTGACAGCTGCTCTAATTAGTTGGGCAAAGGCATCGCCATTGCCATCTCCATCTCCATCGGCACCAGCAAAGGCAAAGGCGTTTAATTAGCTCGCCTTGACTGGGAAATTGAGGTGAACCGCGGTAGGGTTAAGCTGCTTAGCTAGTCGTCGGCCCAAAAAGGACCTACCTACAGCCATCTATTACAACCGAATTGAATTGCTAACAAGGTAAAGCGACGGCAAGCGACAGCAGGCGATGGCGACGACAACAAATGTCATTCATCCGCAATCAAAGCATTTAAATTAATTTCACGTGCCGCCTTCGCCCATATTTTTTCTGTTGCCTAGCCTGGCCGGGCTGCTGCTGTACAATTTAATGATTCAGCGAATCCTGTCGGCATTGTAGCCTCCGCGTCCTTATCCTTAGCTATTCATTCTGCGTGCCGCCTATGCTGTCTTGCTGCTATCCCCGAGGAATGTTTCCATTAGAGATGATCTTCGGCTGTGACTGGAATTCGCGAGGGAAGTAATTGAAAAGGCTTTCAAATTGAATATGGAAAATAAATGCAGTTTATACTTAATAGATTTTTTGATGCTTTATTTATTTTACTCAATAAGTATCTAGTTTTTTACCTACTTTAGCCCTACTTCATACTTATATAAATTTAAAGTCTTTCAGCAATCACGTGACTGAATCACGGCCCATCACTTGGTTTGAGCTGAATTCTCTTCTTTTTTACCAACAAAAATTTCTATCTTAGCAGCTTGTTATTGAGTTGGCTTGTTAGGCAGCGGCAGCTGTCATTTATCCGAAAAATCTGCCATAAACACGTCGCACACGTATGCGCCATTTTTAAAATAGCGTCAGCTTCACTTCCGCTAAATGCTGTCGTTGATTCTGTCTGTGTTCCCTCTGTGTGTGTGTGTGTGAGTGTGTTTTTTGTTGTTGCTCCTTCCCTATTTTCCTGCTGCATTTGAATTCAATTGGATGAGATGCTTATGAAGTCGTTAGAACCCCGTCAGCACCGCAGCTCCTCCTCTTCGAGATTCTGCTATCTGGTCCTGTGAATCCTGACTGCCGGCAATATTGTCACATCGTCGAAAATAATTGCCGGAAATACAAAAGGAAGGCAGCGCCCTGAAACGAAACCAAATGAAATCGATGTGGAGAATGAGAGCAATCGGAATGGGAATAGATTTCCAATTTTCTCGGCACTCTGGCACTCTCGGGGAGGAAGCACCGCAGGGCGTCCTTGTCATTGCGGCTTACGTGGCGTATACTCAACTATAATTAATTATGTCCTTTTGTGACCACGTGGGAGTGTAGGGGGGGTACCGTTTGCAGGGATTTCTTCCGGCGCTAGGATGCCCGACGCCCGACGCCCAATGCCGGATGCTGGATGCTGCCTCCTTGAGTGGCTTCTTTTCAATTTCAATTGTTGGGTCATTGACTGTCCGCCGGATGCCGGGTCGCTCTATAAAAGCACGCCGACAGGACAGGCACAGCCACATTCGTAGACGGTAGCCGGTGCAAGGAAGGAGCCACTAGCTGGACTCTGTTTGGTAGAATGGCCCCACTGCATCTGCTGCTCCACTGTGCCACCACTCTGCTGATTGCCAACGCTTTGCTGACTCCCCAGCTGCCGGGCACCGACAGCGATGGCAAATCCAAGGGCGGATTTCCCTTTGCCCTGGACGAGGACGTAGACGGCGTGGAATTGCCCCTGGAGGTGGACCAGGACATGACCAGCGATCAGCCATCGGCCAGGCCTCAGCACTCGATGCCACCCGCCTGGCTGACCTTTGATCCTGAGCCCGCTCCGCCCACCAAGCACCGGAGCAGCAGCCACAAGCCGCAGACCATTATCAAGCATCCGACTAGCAGTGGATTCCACAAGCTCTCGGCCCATGGTCACCGATCCTGCCACGTGGAGGTCGTCAAGGAAGTGCAGGGCATCTGCCAGTCGATGCCCATAGGCAGTGCCTGCGTTACCGACGACTACATGGCCGTCTACACCGATGCCAACTGCTCTGCTCAATAATAAAACAAAAATCGGCTTAACTTCATTCCGCACTGTTTGATTGATTGATTGTTTGAATGTCGCCGTATATGTGTGTGTGTGCAGCGAGTCTATACATTTTGAGGGATAACAAGGACGCGACTACCTGATGCGCAATGCTAAAATGCAGAACTTTTCTAAATAAATCATTTATATATTATTTTACATTTTCTATAATATCTTTATTATGAGATCGTTCTTAGGGTTTTACAGATAAATTATTTATTCATATTTTAAGTTTCTTTTAGAGAATAATGAGGAGTATTTTGTTATGAGTTTCTGAAGAGGATTACAATTTTATAATATTTATGTTTTTTTACACGAATTTCCTAGTTAGCCATAAAGTTTCATAAAGATTTCTACATACATATTTCAACAACCAATACAAAGCTTTGACTAGAAACACTTAGAAATTAAATTTTATATTTAAATCGGTTTACAAGTTTGAGGAAATATAAATTTGAGCCTTGAAAATTTGTTTAATTTGCCAGGAAATTGATTTGAAATATATATTTACATTAAAATAGCTTTGTAAACTATTTAAAATAAAGATTGTTTACGTTCTTCATTATATTTCTAACATAAATGCAATAAAAATTAATGTCATTAACAAATTTTGTTATATTTTTTAAATATTAAAGATATTTTGATCATTTTAATATTTATTGCTACCTAATCTTTAGCAAGTACCCTCTAAGCTCTCATCTATTTTGTTTTTAGCATCATCCTTACATTTTTATAATTAAAAAAAATGTTGTATTACCTTTTATAAACTTCTAGTCTTACCCCCAAAACTATCTCAACTTTGGCCAAATAGTTGGCTTTGCAGGCTTCACGCCTGGAATTGTGGTTGAGTTTCCACTGGCCACGCACTGGGATCCAAACAATTCCAGCAGCTGAGGAGCTCGAAAGAAGGCGGATCTCTTCCAGGCGGACGGACCCACACGATCCATGTGGTCGTAGATGAGCCCTGTTACATCCAGGGCCCGGAACTGCTCAAGAAGATGGACATCCTGCAGGTCGTTGCCCCACAAGAAGAGCACTTGTTGCAGGTCCAATCCCAGTTCCACCATTTCCTGTTTGTTCTTAAAGTTCTCCACATGCAGGGCTGTGCCCAGGATCTCGGCAGACTGGGCAAAGTTCACAGCCTGCTGGTAGCTCTGCGTCCTGAGATCCATATAAGGATCCCAGATATTTGATTTGCCTACGCTCATCAGGATTACGGGAAAGACGTGCTGCTTCAGCCTGAGCATGGTGCATATATCCGCATCGAAGCTGGCAAAGATCAGGGGGCGTCCACAGCCATAATGAATCGTCGTCTGTATAATCTTGTCCACATAATTATTTTTATTCAGACTCTGCGTGGACTCCAGGACGCCCGAGGCCATTAGCTGTGGCCACTTGATCTCCACCAGGAGTCCCAGAGTCTTTGGCAAATCCTCATAGACCTCCGAGAGTTTGGGAAATATCCTCTGCCTCTGACTCCGATCCTTTACATTCAGGTGAGTGTACTCCTTGACGGTCCAACGTTTCAATATGAATACCCGACTGGCCTTGAGCTCGGAGTAGGTGAGCTCCCTGATGAGCACGAACCGCAGGTCAAAGCGATCCCTGATAGCTCCATCCCTCTCCGAGGTATAGAATCCAAAGCCATGCCACACAATTGGCACATAATCCTGGGTCAGCTGCACATCCAGCTGGACCATGTCGCCTTTGACCTTCTCCACTGCCAGAAAACTTTCGATTGTGTTCTCCGTGAGACTGGTCGCAGATTGGAAATAACTAGCACCCAGTCCCCGATGGCCTACGTCCAGAGTGGGCCAATTATCCGGCCAGTAGTGATGGAAACTCGCTCGAAGGTTACCCGCTTCCACTTTGGGCATCGGCTGGACCACCAAATAGGGCACCGTGACTTCACCAATGGCCACATTCTGGAGACTCGCGAAAATGGGAAGCTGCAGGATGCCACGACTGCCCTTAATCTGCTCGGGAAATATGTAGGCCTCACCGAGAGCCAACTTTACATCCCTGGTCCCTTGATATATGTTCAGACGAAAGGCAGTGTAGGTGTCCAACGATTGGTATATGCGAAAGATCAAAATGGAACCTGGGACGTACTTCACCCCCGGCTGGCTTTGAGGTCGAAAGGCTGAGTGATTGTACGCATATCTGCAGACCTCGATGCGGGTCTCGTCCATCACATTGAGAGGCGTCAAAGTCAGGCGGTATTTGGCACTGGCCGGAAGGCCAGATATTACAAAGTGATCCTGCCACACGAACTTCAGCTCGATGACATACTCGTGCTGCAGCCAACCGCTTTCCAGATGAAACCCACCTCCAACCGACGTGGGATATGCCTCGCCGTAGATATCCAGCCCGGGAGAGCGATACATTTCGTAGGTCTGCAGCATTCGGGCCACTTTCTGACCCTCCCAGCTCCTCAGGATACGCTTGCCCTGGGCATTCTTGGAGTAAACCAAGTACCGGTAGTAGAATCTCTGACTGGCGCATATCCACAGCCGTAGATACCATTTCGTGCGAGCCTTATCCTGCTCTTTGAGTGGCATTGCCTTGTCCAGTTGCCAGGAGCCCAAAGCCGGATGATCGCCGCTCACAGCCACATACTCATCGGCGGCCAAGTGGATATTATGGCCCAGCTCCAGGCTGAAGACGCGAAACAATGGAACGCAGATAAAGCTGCGACCCGAGATCTGGCCACCGGGCTGCTGCTGTTCATCGTCGAAGATCTTGAAGGCCTGCAGCTTCTCGGGCCCAAACACAGACGTTTCATTCACAAAGGTCCCGCCGCACAATAGCAGAAGCTGCAGCCAAACATATAGTATGCTAATTGATTTTAACACATCCAATCGCTCGCGAGACCGATACATTTTTCCTCATTCCAAACAGCCAACACCACCATCTTCGCGCCACCGAAACGAGTTTTCTCTTTCGGCCAAAATATATAAAAATCGAATCCAGAGATGCCAAGAAAGCGAAAACGAAAATGAAAACGATGAGCAGCTCAGCGGATCCGGAGGCAACTTGACCCGACGATGACAAACAACCGAATGAAAGAATTTCTTGAAGCTCACCTCCGTTTTGTTTTCGTCGAAATTGGAGTCCGGAATCGGATGCCCCTAGCATCAGCTGCGATCGCAGATCGAAGATATATACCCTCCCTCTGACTTATTGGCCCAGCAAACAGCAGCTTGCTAATTGAGTTGATATTCCCGCTGGGTTCTAGCCTAAGGTTTCGAGCTAATTAAAACACGATCAAAAGATTATTGTGTTATCGTAAAAACGAGGAATTTTAATTTGGGGGACTACCTTTCACTGCATAATTTATTTCATTCCCTCTGCGCGCTCACTCATAATTTCTGAGATGCTATCAGTTTTTTTTTAGAGCATTTCAGGGTCGGTCTGTGGAAACATTCGCATATTTTTACCAAATTTGGCATATGTAAATTTTCGTGGCAAAGAAAGTTGGAGCCAGCTGGGCGAGAGAGAGAGAGAAGAAAGAGTGGCTCAGATATTGGGATTCTTTGCCAAGGGCTTGACATAATGCAGATTATAGTTGAGGTAATTGTAGCTGGACAAGTGCCAGGTCTGTAGGGGTTCATGTTTGACATCCACGCAGCCCTCCGTCTTATTGATGAAGATAAACTGATCTCTGGAGAGCTGGACACTCTTCAGGTAGGCATCTATCTCATGGAGAGTACTTTCTAAGGGCTCCTTGAGCCGCGTATAGATGGCCATCTGGGGACGCATCCAGGGCAAGCTGCAATGAAGTTCCACTGCATACGTCTTGTAGTCTGTCTGGGTGATCCTTGTCCAATAGGGATCCACTGGAAAGAAAAGTAATCTTCAATAAATTTCAAGGAAGTAATACTCAACTTTTACTTACAATTTTCAAAGTAGCACATTGGGATCTTCTCCGGATATGTACCATAAACATACCAGCCACCTTTCATCTGGAAATAAACACAAAATCAAATTGTCTGTCTCTGTGGGAATTCTAACTCAAATTTCCTACCTTCTCAGGGTCCAAGTTGAATTCTTTGTAGAGGCATTTCCAGGCGCGGGTTGTGGCCAGCAGCAGCAGCAGCAGCATCAACGAAAAAACCAGGAGACATTCGCACTTGGCCATTTCCCAACCGAGATGCAAATGAGTTGCTCTCTAATTGACCATAAAGCCAACGGGCTATAGGCCTGACTTGCAGCCAAACCTTTTTTATGGCCCACTCTCCGCTTTTTTCCGTTTATGGGTTGTCGTTGTGTTTTGTGTTTGTTGGGCTCAGAGCATTTTCATGGCTGCTTTTTTACATTCGTCACGGGGCCATCAAATGTAAGCGGATCGAATTTTACATACAACTTTGGACATGGCACCCAGAGAATTTCTTTTTTTCAGAGTAAAACACGTCATTCGATTGGTTTTGCTGTTGTTGAAAATATTATGAAAATATTTTGTGTGATTTTATTTTTATACGTTTTTTTTTCAATCACTTTTGCCTTTGCTTTGTGTGTTTATTGTTGATTGATTTTTTAATAGGGATAAAAATATTAAATTGCTGGTTAGTTTCATTTTCTTGGAATTAGATAAGAGCAAGCAGCTTCTTAAAAAAAGATTTGCATATTTATGGTATTGATCCGTACAGTAAAGACATTGAAACACAAGACTGCAATCAAGTTTACAACATTTATATATAGAAAATATTTCTCTAATTTGTATAAACTAATTCCCCTTGCACAAATCGCAAGAGGGCTTGTTACAGAGTTCACATAAAATCATTTAAAATACATATTCCCCCTGCGTGTTGATTATTTTTCTTGTAGTTAAGATTGTATTAGCTTATTAGTATTTTTTGCTTAGTTTTCCTTTGAGGTATAGATAGATTATTAGCAGGTAATGTAGGTGTATGTGTTTTTGTAATTTTCAGCTCTTCGCTTTCTTCCCATTGTCTTTTTTTTCGGGTGCTACTTAATTTTTTGTGGGGGATTCCTCATACATATTTTTTGCATTTCTAATTATGCCAAATGACGGCTGCTTTATTTATGGGTTTCTGTTTCGGTTTCCGTTTGAAACTAGAAATTGTTCAAACAAATCACTTTAAAGCTTCTCACACGTTTCTCTTTCTCCCCAGTTGCTGTGTTTAAATAAATATACAAACTAACTTTACAAGCTTAACGATTATACTTATGGCTTAGATTTACCCGCCCGTTTCACTTATTTCTTTTTTGTATTTTTATAGGTTTTAGATCCGGCATTGGGCCGCAAACTCGGCCATCAGGGCCGGTGATTTGAAGAAGGCATCCTGCTTTGCCGGCGGCATGTAGAGATCGCTGCGATCGTAGCATGTAGCGGTGGCCCCGATCCGGGTGAAGTACTGCACCCGCTCCTTGGAGTTGCAGTCGTCGCCCCAGATTACGGCTATCTGGCCGAGATCCTTGGCCTTTTGCAGCATCTCTGGAGCGTTGTCGCCAAGGAAATCCTCGGCATGCGGGGCTGTGCCGGCCAACTCGAAGGCCTGGGCATTGTTGACGGCCGCCATGAAGTTGCGCGTTCGCAGATCCAGGAAGGGCTGCCACTTCTTCGTCTCGCCCTGGGTGAGGAACATGACCGGGAAGATGTTCTGCTTGAAGCGCAGCATCGTACACATGTCGGCATCGAAGCTGGAGAAGATTATGGGCCGGCCACAACCGTTCTGGATCACCTGATGGAGCACTTTGTCGGCAAAGAAGTTCTTGTCGATGGTCTGCTCCGCCTCGGATCCTCCGCCCTGACGACGCTGCGGCCACTTGATCTCCACATCAATGCCCAGGGATTTGGGCAGCTGAACGAGCACCTCCACGAGCGTGGGGAAGATGCGATGCTCGGACCGGGGCTCGGCGTTGTGAGAGGGATACTCCACCACCTTGCCGGCGATCACAGAGAAGATGCGCAGTCGCTTCAGCAGGCTGTAGTTGATGTCCTTGATCAGCACGTATTCCAGTTGGTCTGGCCGGCTGATCTGCTTGCCGGGCGGAGCTGTGCGTAGTCCGAAATCGTGGTAGATAACGGGCACTCCATCGGCCGTCAAGTGCACGTCCAACTCGATCATATCAGCGTGATGTTCGTGGGCACTCAGAAAGGAGGCAATGGTGTTCTCCCTCTCGGCGGGGGCATCAGCAATGTAGCTCTTGCCATTGCCACGATGACCCACGTCCAGACTGGGCCAACTCCTGGGCCAGTAGTGGGCATAGGTGGTCTTGAAGTCCAGCGGGGAGTAGCGATAGGGCTGCACCACGACATACGGAAGCCTCAGCCGGGCCAGAGTCTCCTCGGCATCCTTGGCCGACTTGATGGGCACGTGAAGCAGACCCTCGCTGCCCGTCAAATCGGCGCTAAGCAGGTTGGCGCTGCCCAACAGCTCGTTGCTCATGCTGTAGCACTCCAGGCGGAAGTGCTGCTGCATCATTCGCTCCAGCGGCAGGGTGATGTGGAAGATAATGATATCGCCCTTGGTGTACGGCACCCCGAAGGTGGGCTGCTGGTCCAGCTGACTCTTGCCATACTCCTGCTTCGAGTACTCCACCTGGAGGCC
Organism: Drosophila mayri; assembly: GCA_008042485.1. NCBI lineage: Eukaryota > Metazoa > Arthropoda > Insecta > Diptera > Drosophilidae > Drosophila > Drosophila mayri. The sequence continues at coordinate 156,008 of VNJN01010068.1, read as the reverse complement.
GGCGGTCTGCTCCACAGGCACAATTTTCAGCTGCACATGCTGTGGGTCAAAGGTCTCGATGTCGTGGACCTGAAACATCTTCTCGCCGTTGAACTTGAGCTGCAGGATCACCTCGTGATTGAGCCAGCCGCGATGTACTTGTGGCTTTAGATCGGAATTATCGGCGGTGATGCCGAAGACATCCAACTGGCTGCACTGCAGCTCCGTGCAGGGTCCCAAAGACCTGGGTTTGAAGTGTGTCTCCCAGCGACGGATCTGCTTGTAGCCAGAGCGATCCTCCACGTAGACAAAGTAACGATACTCCAGCTGCCGGCATGCCTGCAGCGGCACAGTGGTCTGCCAATTGAGCTCGTCCAGTGATTCCAGCGGCACACTCCTCGATAGCTGCCACTCGCCCAGAGCCTTGGCATCGCCGGTCAGGCCCAGACGCTCCTCGGGACCCAGCGGCACCTCCAGACGCACATTGAACTCCCGCAAAGTGGGCTTGCAGGCGGCGGCGGCAGACTCCAGCTCGTTGCCGGTTCCATAGACGAGAGCGGCTCCATCCGCGAAGGCGGCACACTGCAAGGACAACAAGGCAACAGCCAGGAATATTAGTACAGTGCGAGACATGGCCCTGGCTTGGTTCTGCAGTGGAGGCCAGATACCGACTGAAAGCGCCGCTGCCGGAGCCGATCGTTAATAAATAGACTCGCGTAGACTTCCCTGCTGCGCCAGAGCGACTAATCTCGCTGACCCCTTGCGGATTCGGATTTGGATTCGTATTCGGTTTCGCCCTGATAAAGTTTCTCTAGGCGTTGCTAGTGCGCATACCCCTCCTCCTCCCACCCGGCTAGCCCGCAGCAGGTTCCCCTATAGCTCCCGATTTCTCAAATTAGAATTCAAAACAGGTTCGCGCGATAAGCACGCGTTTAAAGACGCTCGTGAATCTCGGAGGCGCAAACAAGATCACGTGTTGGACGAAGACTCGACTAAAGATCACAGCTTCGATTATCAGCTCCACAGCGGGCCATTAAAAATGAGTTATATATGTACTATATAGGAGCTCTGCCCCAAGAAATCGTTCTATTTGCCCGCTGAGCTGAGTTCAACTGACGTCCAGCAATTTGTTTTATTTTTGAGTAATTTCGCTGAGACAGAGACTACTCGAAACGCTATATAGAGTACATATAGACAGTTGTTATTATATTATTTGCGTAATATTTGTACTGGGAGCACAAACATATTTAACAGCTTCTGACAAGTAGATAACCCCGGAAAAAAATATATATTTAGCTTCTGGTTTCCCTATAAAACATGTTATTTGTTGTGGTTTAAAACAGAGTCAACAAAGTATTTATAAATTTTGTAAACTTAGAGATAGTAAAATAGGGAATATAAAACAAATACTAAAGGGAATATGTTTCCTAAAGTTTGTAACCAAATTTTAAATAGTATTTAATATTTTTTTAATAGTTAAGCCACTCAAATTCCTGCACGACCTTTATTTTTTATAGAACTTTTCACAACTATGCAACTATTAGCACGCGTTTAAAACCGCTAGATAACGAGCGGTTTACCTTTGAACGAAACGCTAACAAGTCGCTGGCAGGCGACTGAAGGTGTAAAGATCGCTGGTACCGCTGCCATTTCAGGTGCTTCCGTTCGATGATGATGCAATGACTATTGATGGGCCTACAGCTGCCGACGAGCCCCTGACAAGCCGCCGCTAAACACTTTCGCAATGGCCAGAGTTTATAATATAAGGAAAGCGAACCCATATAATTTAATAACCAAAAAAATTAATAAGAAAATAATAATTGGCACGTGTCGACGGAGCTCACTACTAGATTTATGTGTTCTGGGCGGAGGAGAGCAACAATCTCAGCAGTTTCCTCCGCCGCCGCCGCCGCCTTGGCAACATTTCAAATTGCAACTAGGAAAAGTCGCGTGTTGTTGCCATCTTCGCCTACTCAAAACTACTTGCCGATTTCACATTCATTATAGTTTTCTTGGGTGTGTGTGTGTGTGTATAAGCTTTTCCGCATTTATTTTATTTTCGACTGACTTGCGTCAGCCGGTGCGTTTGTTGTGCGATTTCCTAGCGATTCCACGTTCTTGGCACAATTAGCATAGCCTTGTGATTTTCTGCGGGGGAGGTAACTATCCATTTGAATCGAATCAGAATAGCGCCTCAACATGGAAAAGCTTTTGAAGTGAATTTTAATGTTCACCGAATTTGGTTTTTAAACTGAATATTTCTCAACTCTATGCTAATTTTTGTGTGCCATATAGAGCTTTGCCTCGATTTCGAAATACTATTTCACGTGTTTTTAACGCAGGCGCTGTGTTTTCTGGCTCTCTCTGTGCCGCCTCGCCCATATGTTTTTTGTTTTGGGAAATTTCAGACTCAAAAAGCTTTGGTTTTTGTTTTTGGTGTTTTGGTTACCACTTGGCCTGCGTTTTATTTATAGTAAAAGCTTGCAGACATCTGGCTTCGTTGCTAACTAGCTAAGGGATTCAGCTCTGAGCTGTTATCAGTCAGAATAAGGTGTAATATCAGGTATCATATATTAGCCAGGTATTGTTTGCTTGTTTATGGCAAACCCTCGAGTGTCTATCAAGCTGAAATCTAATCGAAAACATGAGCCACTTGAGCTGGCCAGAGAGAGTTGTACCTCTTGAAAGCTTAACCCCCCTGAAAAACAACCTTAAACCGAAGTGATTGAGTCACGTGAGAGGAGGTAGAACCCCCACTATTTGCAACATGTGGCATTTGGATACAAGTTGAATACTCAGAAACACATGCTATAAATTTTCTGGAAAATAACATAACTAAACTATCAGAAAATAAATAGAAACAATACCCAACATCAGCTGAAACAACTTCCAAATAAATTATTTTAAACTTGCCAGCATTTTTTTTATGGACTTGACTTTTTCCCCAAGCTGGCAATTGTTTCTGTACCCAATAGTTAATATACTTTAATAATATATCTGTATCTAAACTCCTTGACTCTTGCCCTCTATTTGGTATTGATTTTTTTTGATTTACCCACAGAAGTTGCATAAACAAAAACGTCGCAGAAGGAATGCTAATGTCCGATGACCTTCAGACACCCCGAAAATGTCAAAACCTCTCTAGGTGGCTCATTACAACAGTCATAACGATATATACATTCTATTCGAAATCGATTTTAAAGGGTAATTACATTTTGCATGTGCTCATCCGGACTCTGGGCCTCCATGGGGGTCAGCAGCATGGGCACCGACATTTTGGCTGAGGATGATTCTTCGGCTTCTTTGTTTATAGCACAAGTAAGGGTTAAGGGTTAAGAGGTGGTTGTTGTTGTCGTTGCTTTTTGGTGTTTGAAGAACGAAGAAAATTCAACTTTTTATCACAGTTATTTAAATAGTTTGCACTATGCGGCGTATGCGCAATATTTTAGTCTCTGTGGCTAGGCAAGCATTTTGTACTTGTTTTGGTTTTTTGTGTTTCTTTGTTTTATTTTATTGCGTTTGCTTGATGATATTTTGGTATCCTTGGGGGGAGGGCTATGAATTCCTTGGGTAACTAGGACACTGTGGACGGTCCGTCGTCACAACTCGACGTTGCAGTCGCAACTGTTTGAGGCGCTTTTGTTGTGCGCGCAATTTAAACGATTTCTTTTTATCGAAATGAGTCGCCCAGCGAGCTTTTTTTGCCACTCAGCGCCAGTTTTCTTTGTGCGAGAGTCAGATACGAAGGCGGCGGCGGTGGCGGTGGCGGTGGCGACGTAGGAATAATATATCCGACGACGTTGCCGCCGTTGCCGATTTGTTTTGGTTTTCAGTCCGTTGGCGGTACAGTTGCGGCTTGGGCTTTTATTCGAAATGCTGTTGGCCTCTACCAACGGGCAACGAAACACACAAACAAAAATAATAATAAAATATAAACGGAAAACAGAGAAACACACAGCAGATAATACAGAAAACATGGAGATTAATCGAATTAGCAATGCCCTCGATCGACAGGAGAGGAAAGCGGACTGCCGATTAATCAGCGAAAAATAATTAGCAAGAACTGAGATCAATTAATATAATTTTCTGGGTTTTAACAGCCTTTAAGGCATAGAATTATGAAGTTTATTAGGTGGAAAATTAATTTAAAAGAGAAATAGACAGGGCAAATAAATTATAGAATTATGTTTTCTGGATTGCAAAATTTATAGGCTTTTTAAGCACAGTATATTTAGGTTTTAATAAGGTTATCGCCTTCAAGGAGGCGTCATTAAAAAAATAAAACCCCTATTAAACAATTCACACATTAATATCTTTTTGCGACATTTTTTGTTATAAAAAAAAGGTAATAATAAAAATTCCAAATATAACCAAGTAATAGCCACAACTACCTTCATACCAATGTTCACATTTCAATCTCAAAGATTGCCCTAGTTACAGATAGATGATCACTTCGTACCGATCCTCTTTTTCAGGGTATGCAACTATAAACTCCTCTAACGCTTTGAGTAGTTGGCGTGGCATATGCGAAACACGCAATCGAAAAGCTTCCATTGGATGACAACACGAGAGATTCATGGGGAACGGAGCAAACCTCAGCCCCAGACCGAGACGAGGCCCATCCCCTGACCCCACGTTGCCCCCCACTTTGGCCACGAGGTTCGCATTTGCTCCGCCGAGAAAACGTGTTGGTCGTGTGCAGCTGTCGGCAGCGGCGATGTGCCGCACGTGAAAAGTTTTTTTCTCAGTCTGCTTTTGTGGGGCGTTGTCGTAGTCGGGCCCCTCGCCATGCCACGGATGCCTCTGCCTCACCAAGAGTCTGAATGGGTATCCGGTCGGAAAGCTCTCCGCTCTCTCTCTCAATCTGATACACCTCTCTCTTTGGGAAAACTGGTTTCCGTCGGTTGGGGATTTGGCTGTTTTCCTCATCGTTTGTTTACATCATTTGATAAGAGGCAAGAACTATTCAAGCTTTTTGGCTTCCAAAGCAAAGCGCTGCGGTCAAGGTCTTGAGTGGGGAGGGGGGTGCCCTATTGTCGATCGTAATCGTATAATTTTGGATGTTGCTAGGCGCAGTTCTTATAAATATATATAAGAGAGAAAAATACAAAAGTCTTGGCTTTTGTTCGCTTTCGTTTTGCTTTGATTTATAAACAAAGCGAGGCGAAGTTCTTTCACATATTATTTGTGTTTTTATAATCATTTTGCTGTATAGACCAAAACGCCTCATTGGGTCCAAAGTACAATCAAGTTGCTCTAAATGATATTGTGATTTGTTGTGCGAAAGCTTATTTCTTGTTTTTCACTTCATGCCAAAGATATAGATATGTTGATGTTGACGCGCCCCTTCTAGGAAGTCAAGTCACATAAATAAATACTCAGAGCGAAACCGAATTGTTGTTATCCAACTTGATTTCGGTCACGTTTGCCTGCTTGTTGTTCTCTTTTACAAAACAATAATATTTTTGTGTATTTTCTAGCTGATATTGCATATAGTTTAGTGCTTTGTTTACATCAACGAGCAAAAGCTTCTAGTGTAGACCTTGCTACCGGAAAACAAAAGCAAAACGCGCAAGTGTTTACCAACGATTTCGGTTTAGGTAAACACTTTTCAGTGAGCCACAAACTGAATAATCAATTGGACCTGGCTTTATCCTATGGAGTTTGATCGAAATTCCTTTTAGTTCACATATTTCTATAACAAAATATATAGTTTACATTTCATTTAATCGAATATAGGTGCTTGATAAATCATACATATATCAAAAAGACTACATTTTCTACTCTTAAACATAATAAAAGCTCGAGCATCTCGTACCTGTTCCGACATAATGATGATCAACGATCGCTGTCAGGGTCATCCTTGAGGGGGCGTTGGACTTGCACTTGAAGCACCAGCAGTAGCACCTCCCAGTGATTTTGTCACGCGCTTGCTACACCTTCGCCAATAATATAGATTGCGATATCATCAGTGATTCTTATCACACAGAGGCACACAGGCACCGCCTCCGGAGGCCAGCACAAAACTGATGAGGGGATGACGATGACAATTGATGTGTAAAGATGTCGTCGATGTTTAACGGGGCTTCCAACTTAGAGTGTCTACGACTACGGCTAAATAGGAAGTCGCTTTTGTCGCTATTGTCGCTTCCTCCGCGTCGCACAGCGTAAATACAATTAAATCAATTTAAAACAATAAAATCCGAATCCGAACAGCGGCCGCCGGCCACAAAGAGAGAGCGGAACAATGATAGACGGCAAGGCAGCAGCGTGGCGGCAGATAAGCGATAATGAGGCATCTTGGTGTTGGGCGCCGCCGAGTGACCTGAAAGATTACGAGATTATAAAAGTGTGCAAGAGAAAGAGAGAGATTGCAGTTGAAACTGTACCCTGCACTCCGTTCCCAAGCACGTCACGTTGCGGATGAAATGTTTTCCTCGATAATTGCTTCTGTAGGTGCCTCTGGGGCTGCTTCCTCTACTGGCTGTACCTCTTCTGCCGACGGTGCCTCCTCTGCCAGTGGTGCCTCCTCTACCGGCGGTGCCTTTTCATCCGGCTTTGTCTTTTGCTCACGCTCAAACAGAATGACCAGCTCGGTGTGCGTGGTATGGGGAAACATGTCCACGGCCACAGCGGATTTGGGATAGAAGGGCTCCCCCTTATATGCCTTCGACTTAGGCCGGGCCAGCTCTATAAAGTTCCGCTTGGCACTGTGCGGATTACAAGAGACATAAACCAGGCGATTAATGGCGCTTGCGGAACGGATAGCGGCTATCGAGCGATTATCTGTAATGTGGAAAAGGTAATGCATACAAAAACCAGAGAAGTTTAGTGCAGATGCCCAAACTTACGCAATCCAGCTCGTGGCGGATCCACCACAGCTATGAGATCTACTGGCTTGCCTGGCTCCTGTTCGTAGAGAGCCTCCCGCACCATACTCTTAATGAAATCATCAGCATTGCCCGTGAAAAACTTGCAGTTCTTGATTCCATTTGCTTCCGCATTGAACTCAGCGTCTTTGATGGCATCCGGAACGATTTCCACGCCCAAAACTTTCTTGCAATGCTTGGCAAAGGCCAGGGTAATAGTGCCAGTGCCACAGCAAATGTCCAACATTGTGGTGTCCTTCGTGGGAGCGGCCAGGTCAATGGCCTGCTGATATAGGACATTTGCTCCTTCTGTATTGATTTGGAAAAAGGCCAGCGGACTGATTCTGAACTGAAGGCCCTGTATGGTGTCCGTGATATGTGTGCTGCCCAGAATGTGATCCACTGGATTGACCATCTGCCCTGCTTCCCGATGCTTCACATCCTGGTAATACAACGAAGTGCATTTGTAGGGAGCACCTTCTTCTACACTTTCGTAGTACGACTTGAGCTCCTCCTTCAGCTCTTGCTGTTCGGCTGCAGTCAGGTTGGAGGAGTATATGCCAGCCACAAGCATGAGTTCACCAGTGGCGCTTGAACATCGCACCATCAGTTGCCGAAAGTGTCCCACGTTTCCATCTGGATTAAAAGGTAGGAATTTGGACTTTCTCACAAGCTCTTGAAAACTGCGGGCAGCCCACTTGGCTTGCTCTGGTAAATGTGGCAAATCCTGGACTTCGGCCACCTCCACGGAACCGTCGCTGTAACAGCCCAGCCGAAAGCCCACAACGACTTCGCCCAGCGAGTTCTTGCCAACGGTGAACTCATTCTTGTTCCTATAGCCCTGAACGGTGGGCGAGGGCAGCACCTCCTGAAACTTGAACTTATCCAGATGCGGCTTGGCCCGCGGATTGATCTTCCTCAGCTCTTGGGTGTATTTCTTGAGAAGTGTGGACATCTCGTCGGATTTCTGCTTAAGCTGCTGCTCATAGGGCATCTCTGCCAGAGGGCAAGTGGCTTCTACGGCCGTGCGCTGCCGTTTGGGCTTTCCTTCGACTCCCTGATCTTCGGCCGCTCGCTTTTTCTGAAGGGGATCAGCGGAAGCCTTGGCCGCCAGGGCCTTGAGTACTCTACCCTTCCATTTATAGCCATTTAGGGTTTCCAGTGCTCGCTGCTGATCCTCTTGAGTGCGAAAGCAGACGAAGGCAAACTCCTTTCGGGTCGGCGACTTAATCTTGGTCATGTCCAGCTTCAGGGTGTTCTTTAGCAGCTTCTTAAACTCCTGGAAAGGTTTGTAAATTGACTGTTGGGTTTTGAAACTAATTGAAGGAATCAAATTACTTACACCTATACCAAAATATCCCATATTCTTCACTTCGATTTTGTATATTTCCGATGTGAATTCATTGCGCTCCAAATAGGCAAATTCGTCGCCGGCTTTTTCTGTTTCCTCCTTGTTAGTTTCCCCTGCTTCATTCTCCTTTCCCAGCACATTGTCTTTGCTTTCTATGACTTCTGTTGTATCCCTAATAGTTTCTGCTGGTACTTCTGTGCTTTGGCACTCCATTTTAAACTAATTTAAGACAGTTTTAAGTAAAATTAAAAACATAAACAGAAGAAACACGTGAAAGCAAAACTTAGAGTGACTGCGCGATTTTTCACTTAAAATCCCGAAAAAAATCTTTGTGGCGTTGCCACATAGTTTAAAAAAGTTTAAAAAATACGTTACGTATTTGAAATTAAAACTTGAATTCATTTTTAGCAAACAATAGAAAAAATTGTCTTTATTTTTAATTCTTGACTTCTTCAAAGCGTTCCAGGGCCGAATTCAGGATTACTTGACGTTCTACGAGTAGTTGCTGCATTTCCGGTTCGTGTTTCATGATATTTCTGATTTCCCTCAGCAACTCCGCTGCCTGTCTGAGCTTCTCCTCGCACTCCAAAGGCTCCTCAGAGCGTAGGGCCTGTGCCACCAGAGCCTCCTCCATATCGATGAGTAGATTGCCGCGAAAAATACTCCAGCCACCGTCGAAAATGTCGGCCAGCTTAAGAAGCTCCTCGCAGAGTTGAACTTTTCGAGAGAGCGATTCTTCTGATAAGTCTGCAACAAATTTTATTAAATATATATTATTTATAGTTATATCTTTTCATTATCTTACCCTCCATGGCGTATCCTGGAGCACTGCCATATAGCTGAGTGAGTGCATATTTGGCTTGCAGGATATGCGTGTTTGTCTCATGGAGATCCGCACGATGGCGATAGATAAAGTCCTCGAGAGCTACGGGAGTGGTCTTATCCAGGGATTCCAGTTCCTGTTGAAGTTGATTATCCACAGTGAGCACCTCCTTGGCGGTTCTTTTAAGGCTGCACAGCTGGCACTTCCAATTGGCAGCGTTTTGTAAAGGATTCAAGGAGATGATCTATAAAATAATCGCTCATATTAATCACTTGAACTTCGTTACCAAGCAGCTTCTTGCTCACCTTTCCCGCCTTGCACTTGAGGCAGGTTTGTGCCCCGGCAAAGCTGCCCAGCTCCTCGGGATCCTGACACCTGGCGCAGGAGCAATCGAAGCACTTGGCCTGCCTTAGGTGCACCCTACGCTGAATGGTGCTCCTCAGCGGCTGCGTGTAGGATATGCTCAGGATCTCTCCCTTGGCTATCTTCCTTTTGGCCAGGAACACTATGTTCAGGTCATCGTCGAAGCGATGCCTCATATTGGGCACACAGTCGTGCGAGATCATCGCCGCTCCCGGGAAGAGGGCACGAATTTTCCTCCTCTCCCTGGGCTGCCTTATCTCAAAGGTGTTGGTGTCTAGTATAGCCGCAATCCGAAGGATGTCCAGCTCCGACCAGTCCCTTAATCCCAATACAGTTTTGATAAACGTAATGAGATTGGCTCGAAGCACCTGATACAGCGGCGTGTCCAGCCGTTCCTTGAGATGATCTTCCAGGGCGGAGAGACGAGCGAAACCCTCGGGATCCTTGCTCTTGAGTTGCATGCAACGTAGCAGCATTATCACGCAGTAAGCGGACTCCTTGCGCTCCTCCTCTCCGGGTGTGTAGTTTATTTTTGACTGGAAGTTACTGCCCTTCATGAGTTGGCATTCAGGCTGGTGATGGGGAGACGTCTCGCACTCCTTTCCGCACAGAGGCCAGCTGCAGGAGCTGCACTTGTAGTAGTTGCCTTGCCGACTGCTAGGCGCTAATAGATTCCTGTGGCAGCCCAGGCACAGGGCAGCGGAGGCCACCTTGGGACCTAGGACCAGTGGAGCCTCCTTCAGGATTTGCTCGCCAATCTTAATATCCCTGGTGGCTCGCAAATGTCGACCCAAAATCTCATTGGTGGCCACCTCATAGCACTTGCATTCCAACTTGTGGCCCTTCTTCCAGTGCTCCTTCTGGTGCTCCCGACTGCAATAGACGACGTTCCGGCAGGCGGCGCACAGCTGGGAGGCTCTGGCCAGGCACAAGGCGCAGGATGTCAGCGAACTGGAAGATGCCATCGAACAGATTTCCTCCAAAGAATCGCCCTCTGTTTGCGTAATGCCCCGCGTTTGAAAATACACTGAGCAGAGCTGATGGGGAAAACAATTTTCTGTGCTCTGTCTGCGGACTCTACTCGCGATCTGATTGCGAGAACATTTTCTTTTGTGTCTCCGTCTGCGTCTCCGTTGGCTGCCAAAAAATAAACGCTCGAGCGGATTCAGATCGCTCTGCATATCCACATCTCTGTCACATGGCGCACGACGATTTAAAATTAGATCTCTGTGTCGTGTTGTCTATAACCCCAAGACAATGTCCAATTTGTTGGCTGGCTAAATGTTTATCCAGATATACCAGATATCCAGATATATATGACAAGATAATAACATCTGTTATGCCACAGAAATGTCTTTTTAAGTAAATAATTAGAGGGTTTCCTTAATATGTATTCCCTTTTAAACATAATTAAGAAAACATCATCATAATTTTCATTTTAGCAATTCAATAATTTATTTAGTATTTCTCATAAATTGTCTATATGTATTTATCAATATATTTACTTTTATTCATATGCAATTAATTAATATATATATTGTTTAATTGGAAATCAGTCTTTTTTATTTAAATAAGAGTTAAATGCATTTTGTTTTTGTGCTTGTTTCGCTTGATTTGATTGATTGATTGGATTGATTCCTCGATTGGTTTGACAGATGACGAACTAAAACAAGTTTTTTAAATAATAATTGAACTACAATTTGTGTGTGTTTGGGTTTTAGTATTTAGTTGCATTGTTGCTTGTCTTGTGCTTGGTGTTAGTGTTAACAACTAAAGGTGGTATTTAAATTAATTGGCTTAGTTAACATAAATATACACGATTAACTTAAAACTGGCGGCCAACGGCGGTTGCTCTCTGTCTCTCTTTCCCTCTAAAACACTTAAAAAGCGGCGCATAAAATTTTATATCATAGACAACAATTTCATTTAATAATTTGCACTAAACAATAGTTCTTTTCCCCGTTTAGTTTACACAGACGCGCGCACAGCAACACAAAATGCTTTGGGGTGCAACATGTTGCCAGCGCTGCTTGGCTACCGATAGTGTTGATATGTGTGGCTGCAACATGTTGCTAGTGGATTAGCATAGCGAAGCGGCGATTCAATTGTTGCTAAGGCAAAAGGCGCATAAATTTTCATTTCTTGCATAAGCTATAGAGGCTACATATATGCCGGTATCATGGGATCTTTCAAAGAGTTTAATTTTCAACGAGTTTAAGGGTTCCATTTGGTTCTGAGCATTTTCTAAGCGAGAAAGAAGCTATGAATTTGAAGTTGCAGAAGATATCCTAGGGGAGTTTTTGTATCTGAACTGTGCTAAGTCTGAACATGATATTATTTTAATTATTTCGTAGACAAATCATAGACTATCAAGTTACAGTTCCTTTAAGGATACCTCTCCTAACAAACTCATTGCTCCTTCCTCGCTTCTGGCTGCCCCTTAACACCGTTCTCCGATTTTAATCTTGTCTTGTAGTTTGCTAAAGACTAACTTTAAGATACAATTGGCGCTACATTAATTAATAGACTGAAAACATAAGCAACATTCAAGTAGTTTATAGTGTGTGCGTCTCCCTCTCTCCTTAGCCTAGACATCCTGCTGCTCCTTGAAGTGGTGATAGTGATGGTGGATGTGCTCGTGCACATAGCGGTGGATCATCGAGCTGGAGGCACTGGTGTCCAATTCCACATCCTGTGCCTGAACCTCCTCCGCCTCCAGCGACTGTTTGCCGCCTTCCGTGACAGCTTCCGCCACAGCCTCGCCCACGTCGTCGTTCAGATCGATGAGGGTATCGGTGCTGACCACCTTGCTGGGAGTGCTGGTTAGCTGGGGACTGGGTGGCAGGTCCTCCTCCTCGCTGGCCAAAAGATGGGCACACTCCAGGGCATCGCCATAGATCTTGGAGCCACCGGAACTGGAGTTAGAGGTGGGTGGACGCTGCTCTGTGTGCTCTGGCTCCCTGTGCTTCTCCTGCAACAGTTGGTTTTGTTGCTGCTGCTGCTTGTGACGGTGGCGACGCTGCTCCCGTTCCTTTTGCTGCAGCTGCTCACTCAGCTTGGCATAGATGAGATTGCCATAGTTCCTGTAGTCCTTGCTGCTCCGCTGCTCTTTCTGTTCCTTCTGCTGTTGCTGCTGCTGCTGGTCCAGTCGTTGGTAGCCCTGCAGCAGGTTCTTTTGATTCTTCTTGGGTATGGGCTGAACGGTGGCCACATTGCTGGGCGTGGGCGGTGGCGAGTGGGCGGCTGCTCCGCCACCGCAGATGGTGGCATGCAGGAAGGAATCGTAGCCACATAGATTCAGCTTGTTGTGGGCCGTATTGTGGGTTTGCTGGGCGGCCAAAACGGCTGGATTAATGGCCAGCTGTTGGTGGTAGATGGGGATGTGCGGTTGGGGATGCTCGTGGTGGCTGTGATGCTGCTGCTGCTGCTGCTGGTGTTGCTGCTGATGTCCAGCGCTGACCTCGTTGGATGCTGGCGCCACTGGAATGCAGGTGGTGTCCGCTGTGGGTGGACTGCAGCTGAGCGGCGATTGCTGGGCGACCGGGCTGTGGTTGGCAATTAGCGTTGGTATTTTCGAGCCCGTATTGCAGCGTTGGCGTTGCTGTTGCTGTGGTTGTTGTTGTTGTTGTGCTGCCGGTTGCCGTATGGGACTCACATTGGCTTGGGGTTTTCTGGAAAATCGAAAAATAGAAAAGGAAATCAATTAATGTGAAATTTATGGGTTTTAAGTGGGGTTTTCTTAGCTGGAAGGGTTACAGGAATCGCCAAAAGTTTGAAAATCATAAGAAAAGTAAAATAATTGATGATTGGAAGGTGGAAAGAATATTTAATTTCATTTAATTAATTTGGAAAATAATTGTTATCTTGAAATAATTTAAAATGAAATCAATTTTCATTACTTATACTTTTGTTTTATTAATTTAAAGTCGAAGAGATTAATTATTTAGTTGTAAAACAATTTCCAGACACCATCTAGGGGAGTTCTGGCTTCACTCGACTTAATTCCGCTCGTTATCATTGTGGACTTTTTTGGGGTGGATTTCGTCTCGGGATTGGCTTACCCATTCAGCTGAAAACACAGGCGATTCTTCTCCATGCTCTCCCTGATGATGCTAATTAAATCGTTGCGATTTAACGCCGATTTCCAGCACTCGGCCGACTTCCGTTGCTGCTGCTGCTGATGTTGCTGCTGGTGGTGGGTGAGGGATTGTGGGCGTGGCTGGCGCAGCTGCACACCATCGAGCATTAGGTCACCAGCACCAGCACCTGCACCACCCAGTGGTGGCGATACCGAGACACTCTTGTGGTTCAGCGGCTGGGCGGGCGAGGCCTGCACTGCCTGTGGTTGCTGTTGCTGCAGATGACGATTCTGCCAGGAGGAATCGTTGCCCACCGAGAGGCTGCGCTGACGCGTTTCAAGGCAGTGGTCCTGATACTGATTGATGACGATGAGTTAACCAAAAATGCAATGAAAATAAAATTAAATTAAAATTCAAGAAAATAATAAACAATATGCAATGTGAGCAACAATAAAAAATAACAAAAACAAAAGGCATAGGGAAAGGGATTAGGGTTAAGGTTGGAGAACTGCTGCCAAGGTTAACTTTTGAACGCTTTTTAACTTCAGCCTTATTTAATTTAAATAAATATTAGTTTTAAAATTATATAAGCTGAGTTTTAGGCCAACTTAAGCTTTAGTTTATTGCCTTTCTTTACTCGTTTAGTTTGTATTTAATATCTTTACTTATTTTTAAAGCTGGCAGCAGCTTTTTAATTTTAGTTTCGATTAATATTTGATTTGTTTTTGTTATGATTTTGCTCGTTACCTTGTGCCTACCTTTTGTTTGCGCGCCCGCCGCAACATCTTGACCCGCTGGGTGGCCTGCTTCATGTAGATGTCCTGCTGCCGCTGCTGCTGCTGCTGTTGGTGGCTGTGCAGGTGATGCTGGCGCTGTCCTGCGGGGCAATCCACCAGATCCCTGTCCCTGTCACTGCTCTCCGGCTTGCAGCATTTGAGATTCAGCATATTCTCGTAGGTATTGTGACCATTGTCCGGCGTATGCTGCTCCGGACAGCACTGCTCCGGCCGGGCATTGTTCTTCTGATGATACCGCGCCTGATGGTGATGGCCCGTCTTGCCACCAGCCTTTCCACCACTGCCACTGGGCTGATGCTGCTGCTCCGTGGATGGCACGGCATCCTTCTCGCTGTTGCTGTCATCGTCCTCGTCATCGGACTTAATCAGTTTGCGTGGTCGATAGCGATGCTGGCGGCGGCTGCCGGCGGATGTCGTTAGCGCAGTGGCCCCGGCTCCTGTTCCTGCACCTCCTCCTGTGCCCGCCACTGTTTTCGACATGGCCGCCAGACCCGTGGGCAATTTCTTCAGCTTGCTGGCACCGAATCCGGCACCGACACCAACATTGGGCACTGGCTGCGCTTTCGATTTGCCCTCGGGACTGACGGTGAGCCGCACGTTGATTGTCTTGCTGCCGCAGTGGGGCACCACCACGCTCTTGCCAATGGACTCGTATATGGTGTACACAATGCCCACGATGTCGTCCTTTGTTATCTTGCCATGGTGCCCGTCCAAATCGTAGAATGTGAACGAGAATTGCAGCGGCTGTGATGACTTGCCGCCCTCCACGGACACGTCGCAGGTGAATTCCTGGTTTTTTGAATAGAAAATTATGGAATTAGAGAGAGTTTATATATAAATTTGATTTAAATAAGTTTTATGGAGTCCTTAATTAAAAAGCTTGGGGGCAAATAATTTAAAAAATAAAAGAAAACTTAAGAACAAGAAACTGCAGTGAAATAACTGCCAAAATATTGTAAAAAATATGTAAAATGTTATCAAAACAAGGCCTAATAAATATTTGTTATAAAATCTGTTCTCTTTAATTTGATTTATATGAAAAAATATATTTTTTTAAAAGATATAATAAATAGTAATTATTATTATTAATTTTGCAATGTTTGTGCTAGTCAATTATTTGTTTTAGCAAATTAAAATGCAAAATTTTCATTATTATTATGTATTTCTATAAACTTTTTGTTAGTTAACAAAATACTATGATTATAATAAAAAAAAATATAGTCTCCTAACACCATCGCAAACAAATCCTCGTATTTTCCTATTTAATTTGCATAAATATTCCTAGTTTTTCAGCTCCCTTAATAGCTCTCTCCCTTTTAAAGTTTTTCCCATAAATTTTTAACAACTATATAAGCCTGATGCGGTGGCAAACTACTAAATTAAACTAACAAAAATAAGCAACAAAAAGTAATGAAGAAAAAAATGCAGCTAATAAACTTGCTGGCATAAAAATTGTGTGGCAACCGAAAGTATGCAACACTTTTTGCAGATGCAACATTTTGGGCAAAGATTTTTGGGATGCTGCAGGGAAAAAGGAGCCGAACAGAAGCCACAGCCAGCTGCCAGTAAAAACAACAATTAAGAGCAGCGCAAGACCACTAAAACCAGTCGAAAATTGTGGCCATAATTTGACTAAATATTTAATTTGTGCTGCAGAAGCACCCAGAGAGCAGCAGCAGCAGCAGCAGCAGCAGGGTGGCTGGAGCAGCACCTAAGGGGGAAGGCCATTACCATTGATAAAGTGGCAGTGCCCAGCATCCAACACTCAGCTCTGGGATACTCCACTCCCCCCTGATCTCCTGCCCCTCGTTCGCATATAAATAAATATAATTTCCTTTGCTGATGCTACTGCCTCTGCCTCCGCTGCTGTTGCTGCTGCTCCTCTTGCTAGATTTTTAATTGCCCCTGAGTGCTTTTCGTGTTTGTTGTTTTGCTTTTAATGGTTTTTATTGAATTTTAATGTTTTGATATTTTCTTTTTTTCCCCTGTTTTGTTTTTGGCACAAGTAGAAACAGCGTCCGAACATGGAATGCTCATCCGCAGTGGGTGGTAATGGAAAATTGCCGGCGCCCTTGTGTTAATGAAATATTTTTTCCCTCTTCTCTCGATTTTATTTTCACGGTTCCGTGGGGTGGATGGGTGTTTCGCTGGATGTTGGAACAACAAATGAAGCTGAAGCCAGCAGTAGCCATTGAAATTTTAATTAAAAGCACATTGAAATGTTGAGTTTATGGTCGATGTGCGTTGTGCCCAGTGGGTCATGAATTATGGCCAGAAACGTTGGCCAGGTCCGATCTGGGGGGTGGCGGCTAACACGATAATAACAGCCCACACAGCGGAGTTGATTAAACTTGACCAAACACCTGGCTGGCGGGGGTCAGATGCCGGCAAATGGAAAAGCAAACATCATTTAATTTATCATTCTGTATTTATAAGCCAAGCGATGGGTTGGCTAATTGAAAATAAATCGAAAGAGCGGAATGGGAATGCTCTTTAATAAGGGTATACAAAATATTTATACAGTAATTAATGTAAGAAATAACGAAGAAATAAATCAAATATTAAAAAGTAATTGTTGAAAATATTTTAGAAAAAGTGTATAAGACTTTTTAAAGGTTATAACTGACGAACGATGTTTTTGTTTCATTAACAAGCTTGGCATACTTCTTACTTGGCTTAAAATATACTATAAATATATTATATTAAATATTTATCTAATCTTTTATCTAAATATATTAATAAAAAAATGTAAAAAGCTTTCCAAATAGCCTGCCAAATTTTGATTACCCCTTGAAAGTGTACAAACAATTAATGGCTTCATAAATATTTGTGTTATGAAAGAATGAAACCAAGACAAATCCAATCCATAAATTCATTAATAAATGAATGGAAATTGAAATCAAAATGGACTATAAAAACAATTGTTTATGGAAATGTTTTAGCATTAAAATAACTCAAAAGGCTCTGACTTGACTCACCTCCAATCGGATGCGCTCCTCCTTGTGGTGGTGCAGATGCCGGGAGTGGGTGGTGGTGTGGCCGCCATGCTGCTGCTGCTGCGTCATGGCCGCTGCAGCATCCACAACGTCCTCGTCCTGTGGCTGCCCCTGTTGCATATTCGAGTACTTGCCGTGCCGGCCATTGCTGCCGCTGCTAATGCGCAGGTGTTTGCTATGGCTGCCACCGCCGCTGCTCACATCCTGCGGATGTGGATGCCCCGACTGCGGATGGCGGCCGTTATTCGAGTTTGAGTTGTGGTTGTGGTGGGGATGCGTGCTATGATGCTGGTTATGATGCTTCGATGCCGAAGCAGAGGCATTGCCCGGCGGCGTTGTGATTATATTCACCACCGGCGATCGCAGTTGTATATTATTGTCACGTTCGCTGACCAGCAGCAGGTCGGGCGGGGCGCTGCAGGAGGAGGAGGCGCGCACCTGGTGGTACATCAGCTCCTCGGAGTCTGTGGTGCATTCCTGGACTGCAATGGCAAAGGAGAAAGGGGAGGGAGAGTTAAAGAGGGGATGCTTTTAATTAAAATGCAAAGTGGCATGAAATTGGCGGCATCAAAACAGTTTCGAGCCCCCGCTCTTTGGCTATATCTAAAGCCAGCGCCGCTTTGTCGGCTTTGCACAGAGAGACTGAGAGAAATCAGGGATATTTTATACAGATTATGGAATAAATGTATTTTCTAGAAAATATATCATGGCTATTTATAAATTGCATTGTTTTTGCAAACATTTTGATTATGATGATTTTGTCTGCCTTCTGTTTTTTATATTGTTTCCTTTATATATTATATTATTTATATATTGAAAATGGAACAACATTTTTTCCCTGTGTGCCTGTCGTTGGCGTCTTGCAATTTATTTGCAATTTGCACAAAGCGCATTACAACAGCACAAAAGTTTATGCCTCGACGCCAACACAAAGCGATGGCGACCAGGCGGCCAATGCCGCCGGCGACCCCTTTTTTCCCGCCAGCCCCGCCGACGGCTCCCTCAAGGCCGATCTATTTGAATCCCCGCGAGACACTTGAAAGGCGACTGCCTCGGAGAGCATTCCTAATTAATGACGTCGTCGGCGGTACTCAAAAGTTTTCCTTTCTTTTCGGCTCATTTTTTTGTTCTTTTGTTGGTCTCGGTTTGGGTTTTGGTTTCTTTCGTTTTTAATTGAAATGGCTATGGTATTATCTGGGCGATTGTGGCCCCATTGGGTCGGGAGAGCCGAGAGCCGTAAGCTGAGCCGGGAGATGAGCAGTCCATGGTCTGCGGTCGCTTTTGGCCCATTCATTACTCATTACTCATACGACGCGTGAACCGCACCAAAGCGAAGCGAATGCAGCCTGTTTGATGTTCAGTAATCGTTTGAACTAAGGAATTTTTTAATTTAAATAATTTAAAGAAAACAAGAAGCTATTTTTAATAGAGTTTTTAGGGGGTAGAACTTGGGTATTAAAGTGGAAAGACTAGTTATAAATATTGGTTATAAAATATACTCTCATTTATATTTATATTTATTTAAATAATATTTTTAGCCCTTTCCTTAGTGTTTAACTTCTAGTTTTCCCAGCCAACTCTTTTACCTAAGTAAATTTTTGCCAAAGAAAATAATGCCAAGAAGAAAATCTCCCCCTAAAGTGCTGCAGCATAAACCCCACTTGACACATAAATTCCATTTCCACTTGCCCCTTGCGACGCGTCGCCCTCCTTTGCAGTAATTCACTTCACTTGCTCCACTCTGAGTCCTGCGGCCGCACTATCCATTGTATCTGCTTCATTTTAATTAATTAGCGCGCTTGAAAAAAGAGGAGAACAAAAATAAGAAATGAAGGGGGGAGCCAAGGAGAATTTCCACTTCTCGCCTGCTGACCCAAATTTGCGGTTTAGCCCCGCTTTCTACGAGCGGGTTTTTCCATTTTCCATTTCTCATTTTTCATTTCGCTTTTCATTTTTCATTTGTGTGAGCATTACGCCACGTCCTTGCCAAGGACCCCGCCCAGGACATGGCTTTTAATTGCATGAACATTATGCAAGCAAAGCAGTCCCAAGTCTCCGTTTTGTATACTTTGTTCATTGTTTTCCCGCCTGTTTTCGTTGCTTTTGTCGTGTTTTGCCCCTTCTTCCAGGACATTCCTCCCTCGCAGGACTCGAGAAAGAGAGGGAGAGCTTGAGAAAAGAGTTGCTGAGGTGGCGACAATTGAAGACAATTAGCCAAAGTGCCAGGGAAATGAGCTAGTCGTTGAGTCCTGGCCAAGTACTGACATTGTTTATATTTCTCAGAGAGAGGGAGAGGGTGTGAACAGCAGTTGACCCAGTTAACACTTGAAAATCTTAGATTTTGGGGCAAGTAATGGATTTTCCAATAAAGAATATAATTCAGGGAAAGTTGCTAATTGAAAAAGACAATCTAATTTGGAATATTTTAAATTTCTTAATTACAATACTTATAATTATTATTATATTTTTTGTATGGACAAATTGAAGTTTAAAATAGCATAACTTGAACATAAATGCTTTAATTTCAATTCTGAAAGCAGTTCTGTGCTGGTTTTTATTAGGATTATAAATCTACATACTTAATAAAACCCATTTTAAAATTTAATTTTTTTGCAAAAAATTATGATGTACCCCCTTACATAATTTTCAAAAAAATGAAAAAATTTTCAAATTTTTTTTTTCTTCCGGAGGCATTTAGCTTGATTCGTCTCTTCGCCCTGATCAAGAATATATATGATTTATAGGGTCGGAAACTGCTTGGATGAGTTTTAGGCTTCGGAGTGTCAACGGATTCCCCAAATTCTAGGGACTTTAAATCAATAATTTTTATTATTTTTTGTAGAGACAACTCAAAGTTTAAAATATCATAACTAAGACAAAAATGCTTTGCTCACATTCACTTGACAAAAACTTAATCAAAATGCCACCTGCTCTCTATGCTCTTAACATCTGTTTTTAATTTTTTTCTTTTTCGTAAATTTGTATGTTTTATTACGAAAAATTTATAACATTTTCATAAAATTTATGCGCATTTTTGATTTGCACTATAATGCCCAGTCACAAAGCACACTAATTAATTATGCAAATCTCAGCTGGACAGCAGCTTTTATCTACAGCATCTACAGCGACTTGATAACACAAAAATTACACATATCATAAAAAATATATAGAGATATGTAGGGAGAAAAACGCATATGCTAATGAACTGGGCCTAAAACGATCCAGAGAAGCCGCCACTTTAATTGAGCCCAAAAAACGAGAGGGGGCCTCAACACGCATTACTCATCCGCCACGTAGGCTGCATTCAATTTCGTCTCTGCCGGAGCACATGTAGTATTTCGTATTTCTTTTGATAGATAAGCCGCAGGCCGTGACGTTCCATTTATCATAGAAAATTCATGAGGCTGGCGGAGTAGACCATTTCGACACAGCGACCTCACCTCTCAGGTAAGACGAAGCCCTTGGGCATGGCCCCGGTATCTTGGCTTTATATATACATATATCTATATCTGTATATTGCGGGATTGAAATGGTCCGTGCTGGCCCGGGCTAATCATTTTCATTTCGTCTGCCCAGCGTACACATTACGCAAATGCATCAATTCGATTCATCATGGCTTAGAGCTACAACCAAGGCTTTGGGTTTGGGGTTACTTAGGGTTTTCTTTTTGGGGCGTTGCCGTCTTGAAATTACCTGGAAAGCACAGGCACAGCTTTCTATTTTATTCCATTTACTCAAGGGAATGAATTGGTAATTAAAACTGAAGCTATATTTGGAAGTAAACAAAGTTATGTTTTGACAAGGGAGTCCCTTGTTCTCAATTAATTCTTATTATTTATATATTTACTATTCCCTTTGTACCTTATATATTCCTCTATTATATAATTCTTATTATTTATATATATCTTTATATTTACTATTTAGTTCCCTTTTGTAGATCATCAGCAAGTCATGTGAGCCGCTTGTGGCCCCCCCTGGAGGCACGGGCATTCGCCTTTCCCCATTCGCCATTCGCCATTCAATTTGCGCCTATATCTGTTTGGAGTGGCTTAGGCCAAAGTTAATTTGCAAGGCGGCATGTTTCATATCAGACGCCAAAATGCTTTCTTGATGACTCAACAACAACATTAACAGCAGCGAGTTGATTCCCATTGTGTCGGCCACTTGAGAGCAAAAAACATGTTCTTTTGGTTTATCTTGGCGCCACGATCGTCGGCAAAAAGGCCGCGGTATTTGCTCAAAAAAAAAAAAAAACTGAAATACAAAAAAAAAAAGCTGAAAAAGGCCAAAAAAAGAAATACAAAGGCGATAATTAAACGCAAAACAAAGCGGCCGAGAACAGAAAAAAAATAGTCAGAGAGCCAGAGATCCCAAACCCATCAAGTGGTCGACCTTTAATTAGAAAAGGTGTGCAAGCCAAGTAACGAAAAATCAGGTAAGATTAAAGCCAGAAACTTGGTAGATGTATCTACTTTCTAGAATAAATGTATGTACTCAAAATACAGCCTAAATTTAAGGCATATTTTATAAATATTTATATTCATTATTTAAACTTGTAAAAAACCTAATCAAAAAACTCCAAAGTCAACGTCTAAGAGCCGCCTTCTGCCTGGCAACATAATTTATTAGACAGATGATGTGCCAGCCCGAAGAGCATTCGTTAAAGAAACGATATAAACCAAAGATAAAACTTCATAATTGCGTTTGTGTGGCCAAGCAGAAAACTTGGGGGAAAAGGCAGCCGGAATAAACCGAAAAACAAAAAGTTGGCCGAGAGAGCACTCCGGCCGGGTAGTTGCTGGCCAGATATCTCGTATCTGGCATGTAAGTGTTAATGAAGTTAAGTGTTTTTGACGCGAACGACCGACCAACAACAGCAACAAGCAATTAATGAGAAGTCGCATACCATCCGAACTAAGCGAGTGGCGAGAAAACAGAAAAATGTTTGGAACTCTATGATAAAGATCAACAAATGCCAAAAAAAAAAAACATATATTTATATACTGAGAAGCGGGGAAAAATGGTGGCCATCCGGCAATAGGAGGAACATTTATTGAAATAGTTCAGAGATAAATATTTTAGGGAGTTCAACGCGTGCTTGAAAAAATTTCAGTGTGGAATTTATACATTAACTCAAGTCCCATTTAATTTATCTGTGTTTTTAAAAAGTTATAAATAAGTCAGGTAATTCATTTATGAAAATGGGAATCAGGAGAATATTAACATTAATTATAAATAGTTTTAAAATCCTCAAACAGGGTAATAAATCAATGAAAATATATAAATAATCACGGAATAGTTATAATTTCAAAGAAATATGTATTCTTTTCTAGAAGGGTTCAAGTCTTGGTAATAATTTAAAGAAACTATCAAATAAGTTCTAGTTATTTTCATATCATTCTAATTAGCAAGATAACCTGTTTATATTCCTAAAATAATTTTGTAATAATACTTTCCAGACTTCTAATTATTTTAAAAATATTAATAAAGT
The DNA here is from genome assembly GCA_008042485.1 of Drosophila mayri. Classification (NCBI taxonomy): domain Eukaryota; kingdom Metazoa; phylum Arthropoda; class Insecta; order Diptera; family Drosophilidae; genus Drosophila; species Drosophila mayri. The sequence continues at coordinate 133,260 of VNJN01010068.1, read as the reverse complement.
CTCAAACAATTTCCCTTTATTTTTAAAAATATTAATTTAGTAATGCTTGCTCTTAATTTCCTCAAAGCCGCTGTGTAATACAACCAAAACATTGTTTAATAACAATTCCTACACTATTAACTTTTAATAAAATATTAATAAAGTCTTAAACGCTTTTCTTTTATTTTTCGAATATGTATAAAGTCTTGGAAGCTTTTCCTTTATTCCCCAAAACTCAATTCGTGCCACCTTCAAGTATAATTTTCAGTTTGAAGTGCCGCCAAATTAATCATCCGCCTGATCACAATTCGATCACTGGATCAGACCAACTCAAGTGCTTTCTAATTTGTGCTTTATACAGCCCCGTCTTCACTTTATTTTTTATAATATTTTTTTGACACTTGACAATTTACAACCACAATTTGGCATGGCACTTATCGAACCGAGGGCAATAAGACCGGCAAAAATCAAACGAGTCCTAAAAAATTATTCACTATCAGCGAAAGAAATCTGCCTCAATTTTTTTGTTACCTACTTTTATTTTGTTGTTTTTCCTGCTTTTTTTTACCGGCACCATTCACTGGGGCGAAATCTTATCAGGGAGGGGAATGGGAATGCTTGCTAAATACCAGTAGCAATTATTTTGAGGGGAAGCCAAGAGGGGGGGGGGGGGGGGGGCTTTAGGGGGGTCTGGGGTCTGGGTCTTGGGGGAGCCGCCGGTCTGGTAACGTTTAATTAAACGCCGATAATCGATGCGCCAACCCAAACAGTTACACAGTCCATATTCGGACCGGAGTCGGACGTATTATATAGCTTCTCCGGCTTTATCAGTAGATGAAGTTCAGGGCAAGGTACTCCAGGAGGTACCAAGAGTTGCACATAGTGAAGGGCTGTTTGCGGATGGATAATGCATTTTGCCATGATTTTGTTGTTTTTATTTTGTTTTTCTGGCCCCGATCTGTCGGCATTTTAACAACTTTTCTTTAATGTCACAAATCAAGGGGAAACAAATGCCAACAACGACGTCAGACCATCGAGCAGATCGAGCGTGCCTTTTGTCCGATATATACATATATATGTATATGTATATATTTGTCCCTTAACCCCTCTTTGCTGTCTACTCTCGTCTGTCGGCTGTCGTCTCTTAACCCATGCCATCCTGAGCTGGGGCTCAGCGCGTGTCGCTTTGGCTGGAGGCCTTCATCTCCGCCGCTCCGGCAACGTGTTCGGAAAACGGGTTTGCCGGGCATTTGTATCTGTTGGATTTAATATCTCTATAAGCCAGAGATGGGCATACCAAATTACATATCAAGTTGGTGAATATTTGAAATTAAAATAGTGACTCTTAAAGGTCATAAAATATTAAATATTTAATATAATTCAAAGCATGTAACAAATATTACAAGAAAACTAATGGTAAAGCCTAATTAGATTTTGTTTTATTCTCTCATAAAATGGGTATATATTTTCCAATAAATAAATTATATGGGAAATATTTTAAAAATGTCATTACATAAATTTTAATATTAATTTATAGCCCATAAGAATTTTACCTCGCTTTTACTGCCTACATAAAGTATAGTCTAGAGCATGAACATATTGTGATATCTTGGCCATAGTTGTAAAGTTCAGAGTGTGTGTGTTTGTGTGTTGTTAACTTGGCTAACCCCTCTCTGCCGTTCACTCCCTGTGACTGTCTCCTGCTGTGGTTTATTTAAGTTTTGCGCCCAAGTTTGCTGCGGCTACACACAAACGGAAATTAATTACAAACAGCGCGCTTAAACTCGCCGCAACAACAAAGGCAACAAAAAATATAACAACAATAATAAAAAAATATAGAAACAACAATAATGAATGAGCGGCATAATAAAGCGAAGGCTGTTGTTTTTGTTGCTCTTTTAGCCATTAACATTAAAGGCGTTAATTTCGAACATAAGCAAATTATTTGCTGCCTTCACTGCCACAGTGTATCTAATTTTCTGTTTCTTTTTTTTGCTGGCGCCAATTTTCTGGAATTTTATCAACAATTTTTCGAATGTGTCGCCAGCACAAAAAAAAGAGAAACGTTTCCCATTCCCATGGCAGTTAGTTATGCGTGGATTCGTAGAGCTCGTATTCGTTCTAGCTGCTCGTTGACTGTTTTTGTCAATCAAATGTCAATCAAACAATGCTCCACTTTTCACGCTGTCATTGTTGTTTTTCTTTTCTTATTGTTCTTATTGCTGCTGCCCAGTAATTTGATTGCTAAAGCGTAGAAGCTGCAGCGAATTGTGTAAATATGCATGTACTTTGTATCTGAACAAGGCCTGGCGACACTCCAAGTGTTCGTGTGGAGCCCCAGAAAATTTTTTTCAGACAGATGATAAGATAGGGTAAGTGTCGCTTTTTTTGGGGGGGAAATTTCAGGGGGGGTTTCGAGGGAAAACATGCTGATGCTGCGAGGGAGGTTTGGAGAGTAATGAGTTCAGGAAAGGGTTGTGACTTGTAGGGGTTACAATATGACTTTAAAAAATGTTTAGGAAATGTTAAAGAATTCTAGAAACAATTAAGACATATTTAATAATAATTATTAATTTTATTTTTATGGTACCACAATTTTGAAACATTCTTTTAAAGATTTCTCACTATATTTTCAGTGAATATCAATTACATTTAACTTTCCAAGTAGTGTCTACCTTAATTCTCCTATCAACAACTCCCTGAACTCATCCTAAACATTCTTAAGACCCAAAACTTTAAAGTTTTTTCCCTTAACATGGCCAACATAGTCATCACTCACTGCCCTCGTAGCCCCTCTAGCCACTTCCTCAAAGACTACTCACTCCTCACTACCAAGAAAAGGCCCTCAAATATCACATATCACATATGCCTAGGCATTTACGTAAATTATTGTGCTGTTTTTTGTTATTTTTCCTGTAGTTTTTTGTTGTATTTTTTTTGGTATGGTGTTGACTGTTTTTGTGGCTGTAGAGCTGTTGACTGGTTGGCCCTTTTTATGGTCATGTAAAAAATTGCGCGACTTGAGACACATCTCAAGTTTTATGCGCTTTTATTATTACAAAAGGCTGCCTCTTTATGGCCACCTGCAATGCCAAAAGGCAAGATAACAGATAAAATTTGTATAAATAATTTAGTAAGAGTTTTATGCAGCAGAAAAGGTCATAAAATTGTACAAATTATGAACTTGAGGCGTGTTCGGAAAGGGAAACTTGAGCTGAAAAATGGAAATGGAAACTCTCGCTTTCTGTCACTGACATATATGCACTCGAGAAGAGAAAACTCAAGAAAATACTTGGAAAATTATTATTATACGAGCATATATATATCTTATATATTCTTATTCGTATTCCCACACCCACATGGCATTCATGGAGTGACTTCAAAAGCTTTTCGTAGCATTGTAATAATAAAATATACACACAGAACAGAATTATTATGCTTCTTTCAACTTTTGCGCCTAATTCACACTTTGTCCGCCGTTTCCACAACGTTCTCTCTGGTTGTGTGTGAAAATTTTATGTATTGCCTTTAGCAGCATCATCAAAAAAAAAGAAGAAAAAAATAAATACAACGCCTGTTGGAGGAGGGCTGCTGCTTCCCCGTCTACCAAAAGAAGACATCAATATGAAATTTTTGTCACGTTTTCTAATGTAAAGAGGGGGTAACGGAGGAGGAGGTTGTAGGGAAGCCATGATGCGTATCCCCCCGCTGAGCCCGCGGCCAGTAGCGTAGCTTAGAAGGGGCTGCTCTCTGGGTTAGCCCCTCCAGCACTTTGTAATTTTGGTGTGAAAATTGAAAATGATTCTGGTGCTTTAGAAAGGAGTAAGAGGAATATATTTGTAGGCCTTAAGGCATATAAATTTTTACAAATTGTGTCTAATGGAATATATTATTAAATATAATACGCATTTTTAGTGAATTTTGGGAAGAAATTTGCAGTAGTATAGAGAGAAATATTTAAATAACAAACAAGTCGCTTCTTTATATATGTTTTTGGGGAGAATTTTTAAGAAATTAAAATTTATACTGTATTTTGTATTATTTCTAAGACTTTTGCTATTTTTTTTTTAGATTCTTAAGTTAAACCTTGTAACCTAAAAAATTATCTAAAAAAGCCCCTCAATGCAGCCTTAAAGAAATCATGCAAAATATGTTTATTATTATTTAAATAAGTTCTATAATAATTCCATAACATTGAAACATTTCACTGTTAATAAATTTAACATAGAATCTATTTCCATATTTCTTTAAAAAATATTACTATACTTTTTCCCGCTTGCTACTTTTTTTTTGTAATATTTCCCTTCTCCATCAGCACTTCACTTGCACTTCATCTGTCGCCCATCGCTCATCTGGCCCGCATAATATAATATTCTATAATATATCAATAAGAACATCAATCATCGGTTGGCTTCCCCCTCTCGCCCGCCGCCACTGGGCGCAGGGCTCTCTATCATTTGCAGCCATCAATGTTTTTATGTTATGTATATGCCATGTGCTATTACTTTGCCATAGCACACATCCTTCTGAAGTCTCCTATTGGTAGCAAGCCCCCCCTTTGGCACCTCCGACAAGCCATTAAACGGACACACTCACAGATACAGCTCACCGATACGGATACAAATTCCGAGATACATTCTCATCCCAATCTCACACAGCCACGCATGACTATAAAGTATATTTTAGCATGTCAAGCGTTGCGCATCCGCTTTGATGTTTATTTGACAGTTTTTATAGCGGCTTTTATCTGCCAACTACTTGGCCAAATCCCCTCCTCCTCCTTAGCCCTCTTAGCTCCTCCCTACTGCCACCCTTCATTCCGTTTAGCTGATGCTTTAACTTAGTTGGCTAAAAACAACAATTTCGTCGCTGCTTCTATTTTGTTTTTCTTCTTTTTTTTTTTGCTTTTCGCCCGCCAACCAAAGAATGCTTTTGAAGATTTATATTTTGTTTTTGTTTGCGTTTGTGTTGTTGTTTCGGCTTTGACTTTGAGAGCCGAGAATGCGTCACACGCATAAATTGTTAATTCATTTTCGGCGCTTTGGAACAACAACTCGATTTGCCCACGCAGTCGTTGGCCAACTCATTCAGTAATTTCTTGGTTGTATTTTCTGGCCGGAAAGTGCATCTCAAGTGCATGCGGCCTAGATATGAGAGAACAGAGAACGTTTGTGTGTGCTCTTTGTATCTTTGTATCCGTCAGATACTATAAGTTGGTATGTGGGAGATCTTTTGATAGGTTTAAATATTTTATTATTAGACTTTGCCATCTATATAATTGAATTTCTTTATTATTTTTGTCAACTTCCAAATTAATTACAAACTCTTACTAAATTCTCATATATTCCCAAGTAGTTCCCGCATATTTCTGGCACTTGACTAAAGTATTTCACATATTTTCCCACTCTTTATGGTTGCTTTTATGGCTACTGTGCCAAGAACGAATGCGACGCCTTGGCTGCGGCGACAAATTCCGTGTTTCTTGCCCGCCTTCGCATTTGATTCTGCTGGAGTTGTGCTGCTGCTGCTGCTGTTGGCCAAGCTGTGGGCGGTCCCCTTCTGCCACAATTTGTTTGCACAATTACCTCAAAACGCAAACAGACAGACACACACACAGAGAGTCCAAAATGCGAGCAATTTTTGTGCAAACGGCGGCAAATTAAGTTTCTTCGCATAAAGTCGAGAATGGATATTGGATTCCATCTCCACCCCCTTTGGGGGGCCAAAAAAAAGCACGTTACTGGCGACCATTTGGCTAAATATTTAATGAAAATATGCGCATTTCCCAGGCATACGACTTTGGCTTTGTCTTTCGATTGCAATTACATTACGCCATGGCCCTGGCCAGGGCAACAATAACAGAAATTGCGTATACGCAATGTGGCACCAAGGGTATCAGGCGCACTTTTGGTCGTTTTGTGGATTATTCATGCAATTTCATTACTTTAAAATCAACAAGGATTTGCATAAGCTGATTGCAACTGGCTCTCCTGCTCTTAACCAATTTATTATTAATATTCTTTAAGCAAAGACAAAACTTTTATTAAATCCAGTTTGTGCTTCCATTTTTTTTTGTTTTTGGACAAAACTTTGCCACATAAAATAGTTTTTATTGCTTTGGTTCTTTGGAATTGTCGCCGCCATTTCCTTTGTAAGCCACTTGCCAACATAATTAACTATTTTTCGTCAGTGCCACAAAAACCATCTTGAGCCAGAGGGTCTTAAGTGGGATCCCTTGGGTCCTGGGAAGTTCAGACGTGTGCAACGCTCGCGAGAGTTAATGTGGAGTTTTGTCGAGTGTCGCCAACTATGTGACACAAGTTGAAATGTCACAGGGAAGGCGGGATTAAATTGTGAGAGGGATTAACTAATTTTCAAAAGGGTAAAATAAATAAAATTGCGAAATAATAATATTTATTTCCCAGAAGTCCTGGCAATTTTATTCTTAAACTCATAACTCCATTAGGGTTTCTCCTATCCCTCCCAAGGCTTACGCCTCTGTCTCTCCTCTTGGCCGCCCATAATTTGCCTCTCACCCAACTCAAAGCCTGGTTGACTTGACTTGGCCTGGCCTGGCCTGTGTGGGCCTGGATTTTTGTTGCCTTTTGCCTGTCGTTTGTTTACTTTTCATATGACAAAGTCAACCGACATCGTTGTCGGCAACTTCTTGGTAACTTTTTGTTTTTCTCTTGTCGTTTCTTTTCTGTTTTATTTTTTATTTCAAACAACAACAAATACTCCGCACGCAGCACGTTCTTCCAGTCGGTTGTCGCTGCACGTAGCATATTTAAAAAATAAAAAAAAATAAAACCAAGGAGAGCGAAAAAAAGGAAACAAAAAAAAAACAAAGCTCCGATTTACGTACTGAAAAACTTGCAACTTGGCAGGCGAGTCTCTGACTGAGATTCGACTTTAAGGGGCAGGAGAAGAAGCAGGCTTTGGAGAGCCAGAATCATATGTGGGCTTTGACAAGGGGCTACTGTTTGGTCGCTGGAGGTTTTCTTTTTATTTTTTTGTGTGTGTGCTTTTTTTTCTTTACAAAAAAAAAGAAAAAACCAGTAGCCAAGAGGCAGCAGCCACAGAACAGCCCAAAAACTTGCAGGCCCCCGGCTTCAGGCCACGTTGCACTCGAGTGAATGCCAAAAAGTTGAGGTTTGTTACTCGTTATACTCTGTCACTTGACGGGGTCTATCAATTATGGAAAGGTAGCACAGGTAAAGGCAAAAGATCCTTAACAACTTGGTTGGGATTTCAAAAGGTGAATAAAATAGGAAAGGCTGAAGCTAGAAAAGTCATTAAATTCTCTACTAAAAACGGACTTTAAGGGTATCTAGTTTTCGTTCTATGACTAACTCTTGTCTTTATTTAATTTCGTTATTCTTATATGTAGCAAATGGGGGGAAACTAACTGACCCCTTGGCCCTTACCCTGCTGGAGGCCAAAATTAAACTGGCTTTTGGCCTGGCCGGCAAATATTTGCGGTTCAACCCCAGGCCCCCAAAGAAATCCCCCCGTGCAGCAGCATTCTCCTTCAGTACAATTTGATTGCATTTTAACAAGGGAGTTCGTTCGTTCGTTCGTTGGCCAATTTCCTCATCGTCTTTTGCTGGAAAAACAATAAGCAGCATTTGGAAATTCAATTGTTATTGCGCTGGCTTTTCTTTCATCTCTTCCCTCAGAGCACACACACAGTCTAAATTGTTTTCCATTATTTTTCTGACTCAGCAGCACCATCGCAGAGGAGAGGCTCTTCATCAGCTTTTGATTGCTGTCCAGCTGGCTCTTGGTATTTTTTTCTGATTTGTCATTATATTTATGAGTTACAACTGCTGTCGCCGGCCGCTTGGCCATCCCCAAGAGCGTTGGCCATAACATGATTTCCGTTTTAGGACTTCGCCAGACTCTGCGGGCAAGCAATTAAGCGAAGCGAACAACATCTTGAGCGGAAGTCATTTGGCTTCGCTACTCAAGCCGCTCTCAAGTAGGGGTTTTGTAATTGATTTTTCTTCTTGTTCCAAACCATTTAATTGCCCCTCGTACACAGGCCGCAAAAACGCGCCAAAGTTCCATGCAAATAGTAACCATTTCCTAGGCCCATCTACCAGCGCTCATGCCTTATTGGCACATAACTTGACCCACTTTCTGGGCGTGCCTCGGGTCATTATGAAAAGTTAAATACAAAAAAAAAAGTAGTGGAAAAAGAAAACTTTAGTCAAGCGGAAGGGGAAACGCAAGTCCGTGATGATTGCGAATTGTTTTCCCAAGACTTTTCTCAAAAGGCAGAGAGATACTTTACCGACTTTGCCAAGGCCTTTCGAGGTTTGCTAGCCAGCAGCTGTTGCAGTTTTCAAATAACTCAAATACTTGGCATGACTCGTAGACCAGTTTCTCTAACTGAAAGGAACTCTGTTGACTTCTTGAAAAGAAAAGTTTATAAGCCATTTTTCCTATAATAATTATTAGCTCTTTGAAGTATTTAAGTGTTTGTTAGATATCCTTTTTTGTATGAAATGAAAGTTTAAAGAAGTTTGTTTAATAATTATTATTATTTAAACATTTTCATTTCATTTTTCTTTCGTTTTAATAAACATTTAAATAAATTTGTTCACTTAAAAGGATACTTATTATAAATTCCCAAGCTTAGCCCTATATTTAAAATTCCTTAACACTCCTCACTGAGTTTTTACCCAATTTAAGTGACTGTTTGCATATTCCCCCAACTGCTTAGCCCCCTCTCTCCCCTTCGAAATCAGAAAACGTGACAAAAACTCGACAGAAATTTGCACTCACTAAACCACACACTTACTTAAACATTCTGACCAAGGGCCAATCATCTCTGTCCTTCCGGCTAAACTTTGGCTTAAAGAGTGTGTCCTTTGTGCTCTGGGCTTTAAGCTTGATTGAAAATTGAGAGAGGGACATGGCCCAAACACAACAAAAAGTTGAAAAAAAAGGAGCAAGTAAATGTGGTTGCCCAGATCTCAGTGATAAAGCACTGCCAGAAAAAAGAGAGAGGAAAACTTTTTTTAAATACACTTAAGCTATGCTGGCTGGCCAGGTTTCGGAGGAGCGGCGAGTCCCGGTCAAATCGGCCACGACTTCAGTCAAAAGTCCAGGGCTCCTTTGAACTTACTCCTCCTGAATCCTCGGCCGCCCACTTCCTTTCGCTTTGGCAACAAAGTTAACTTGATTGAACTTTGTTTGGCTTTGCCTTTAGCTGCTTTCCCTGTTCTCGTTTTCCACGACCCACCAATGTTTTTCTTCGCTCTTGTTGTATGTTGTTTGCGCTTTATAAAACTAAATGGAAAATAAATTTTGTTTGCACTTTGTATGGCGAATAAAAAGAAAAAAACTAGAAAGAGAGAAAATTTTGTGCTAAGAAAGGAAATGGCAACTTGAGAGTGTGAAGGAAAAAGTTTTTCAAATGCCCAGGGACGTTATTCCATGAGGGTGGATTGTGTGAGTGTGTGTGGGGAAATCCCTGGCTTAATTGTGGCGCATTTCCTGGAACCCTTTTCATTATTTGATGCATTGTATCATCAGCAGACAATAAACTGCAGAATTCGTAAAAGGAACTCCCAAAGTCAGTAAAATCCAGGCCGTTGAGGGCGTACAACTTGGGAGTACACAGAGATTTAATTTGGGGAATTTTGGAAATATTTAAATGTAAGAACTTGGCTATTAAATTATTAATTAGAAACAGCAAAACTATTGCCTATGATTTATGAGAGAATCATTTGATTTTGTTTAAATTTTATATACAATGTTGTAGTATAAAAATCTTCAATTAAAATGAACTCTCTTTCTTTCTTGCATTATTAACTTTTGAGTTTAATAAAAATATCAATAATTAATATAATGATCATTTGAATTATTTAAGTTCTCCACAAAAAATTGATAAAATAAATCTCTAAACTTGAGACCAATCTCCTTCTCTATCTTTTATTAATATCAACAGTTAATGATATTTTTCTACCTTTAAATAAAATGTTAATGGTTATATTCCACGCAAGGAATATTTCTCCAAGTGCTATGCCATTTCCTGGGTTTTTTTTGGGGGTGGCTTCCGTTGCAGCAAACGGCCGCCGCCTGCAATCCTGGCGATAGCAATCCCAATCCCTTGGTTCTCTTGTCATATTTCCTGACGCTGACGCTGGCTGTGTGTCTGGGCTGCTTTCGGGCTTTGGCTCTTCTAATTTGGGGGCGTTTAAGCTGGTTTTATTTCACTGAAATCGGAGTGGGGTCTAAGGGTTGCTTTAAAGCAGCAGCGAACGTGACTCTGGGTTTTTGGGGTTTTTTTCGGGGGCTGTCAAAAGTCACCCTTGGTAAGGATTTCATTTTTCCGACTGAAACTAAATAGCCAAAACTGCTGACTGCCTATCGATTTTGGTCATTTATCGCTCTAATGCGATTATAATGCTTAAAATATTCTCAAGCTAAGTTCTAACCAACTGAGATTCCGATTCGGCAGCAGTTTGTCAAAGCGTGAAAAGTACAACACACCCCCAGAAATCGAAAAAAAAGGATACATATATATAGGATAACTCACAACGCCTCTAAGGGTTGACTTCTTTGGGTTTCGTAGTTGGTTTTGGTACACACCTGCAAGAAAAGAGAATAAGGGTTGCATTAGTCGTGGAGGCAGGCTAAGAGGACTCGTTGAAGGCATCAATCAGGCATGCCATCAATCAGTTTATTTAATCAACTAGAACGTGAAGGAGTTGACATGTAAACACTGAGCTATGCCCCCAGGGGAGTTCGGGTTTAGATTATGTTTTTTTTTTTTTGGTTATTCTGATGGATATATTATGGTTCGATGCATCTAAGAGTTTCCTTTGGGAAATTGAACTAGCTGCGAAATTAGCTTTCTTTCATCTTTTTTGGGTAGTTTTCTGTTTTCTTTTCTGTCATTTCTTTGTGTATTTCCGCTACGTGATTGAATTTCATTGTATTTCGGTTTTTTTCTTTAACTGATTTAAGGGGAGGAAATTAGATGTTCTAAGGGGGGTGTTTTATATATTTACAGAGATCTGTGACTTTGCAGAAGTTAAATAAAATAATAAGTATTTAGTAAACTATATATTAGTCCAGAAATTTAGCTTAGGTAGTTTTTGTAGTTAAAGAAAATGTATTAATTTAATAAGTACTTGAGTAACCTTATCAAAATAAAAGTAATAATTATTTGGAAATAATATTTCTTAAAAAATAAATGTGATCTTTAATAATTTTATGTATTTTCATCTTTGTATGCATTACTTTTTCTCATCTCCCTTGTATAACTTCTGATCATATTTGCTTTTCTCAAACATTTATAACAATTTACGTATCCCTATAAGGAGCTCCCTCTCCCTCTTCCCTTCCTGCTCCTTCCTCTTGCCCAGATCGTATGTTATGCCCATTAGGCCTAATATGCGTTAATGCTATAAATAAAGCCTCGTCGCCATACGATTATGGCATACTAACAAACTTCGTTTTGTTTTCGTTCAGAATCCCTCTTCTTTTCAGCACTCTCCCTCTGGTTTTCTTTTTTTGCACATTGTTGGAGGGGCTTTTCCAACTCCCACCCCCGATTTTCCCCGCTAATATGAAATGTAATTTACAGAGACAACCAACGCCGTGGCGTTGACAACAAGAGGAGCCCCTGAGAGCAGAGTCTTTAACGTCTTTAATCCAATTTCCCAGAGACATGAGACAGCACAGACCGAGAATGAATACAAATGTGGCCCATGTAGTACGTGTTAAATTTTCCCAATTAAATGGGTTGACAGAGAGTTATTTTCCCCGTCATTTGCAGCTCGTCCCCTAATCGATATTTATATTTTGTTTGGGCCATTGACTTAATTCCTTATTCTCTGCTTTCTGCACAAATTATGCAATTCAAATTAATGCTGCCATTATAGGAGAGAGAGAGAGCGAGTCTCCTCCCTTTGTTGTCTTTCTTATATATATTTTCTTTTCTTTTCTTTTCAGTTTTTTTTTTTGTGTTGGTTTTTGGTAAAATGAAATTAATCCAGCTTGGCAAATGCCAGGCACGTATCAATGTGGATGTGGCCGTGGATGAGTCTCCATTTCTGCTGTGTTTGTCTTTTGTCTTCTGTAGGCCGCTTCCCCCCCTGCCACTGCTCCATATATGATTTTTCAATAGCTTTTCCCGCTGGCTAGAACCAATCCAAGAGGCATAGACATAAGAACAAAAGGCCTGCGGAGTTGCCTTAATTCTGTGTGCTTTGAAATCGAATTAGGGTACTACACAGATACGTATATCTGGCTGTAAGTGTGTACGTGTTAGATGACCCCTCTACACAGAGGGAAAAATTAAGATAGTACTTTATTTTGTTATATAAATAAATAAATTTTTAAAAATGTATTTTATATATTTTTAAAAAGGCTTGAAAAGAGCCAATTAAAGCTGAAAAATACTCTTTTTGGAAACTATTTTCTCCTGCGCCATCTTGATTGTTGGTGTTTTTCTGTTTTTCGCCATTTTAGGTAAGGTTTTTGGTAAGGGAAAAGAGGGTTTGGGGGTCTGAATTTATGCCTACTCCGCCCCCCTTTGCTACTTTCACACACGTAACCTGGTTGACAGCTGTTGCCCAGAGCAAAATGCGAAGGGAGAGGGGGTCTGGAGATGCTGCTGCCGCTGCTGCCATGGCAAAGATAACAACAAAAAGGCAAAATAAGCAAAAATATACATAAGTATATATCGTACTATGGGACATTTATATATATATGTATATATTTAGGGGAGTGGCGCCATTTGTAGGCTTTGCATTGTTAGCAGTTGGCAGTTACCTTTCGTTTAAGTATGTCCTGGTTGGCTCTGAGACATGGCATAATTGGGCTACATTGGCATTTCACTTTTGGCCCAAACAGAAGACAGAAGAAGACTTACAGGAAGACCGTCAGGAGGCTATAACAGGAATAAGTTGAGAGGGAATAACACAAATGTAAATGCCACACAAATGGCATTGAATTGACCCAGTTTCTTGGTAAGAAAAAATCTGTAGAGGCGACAAAAGCCACTCAATTGAGTTTAATTTAATAATAAAGTTAAGGAAAATGTTTAATTTGAAGCTTATTTAAATTTCAAGTAAGGATATTTAAAACAAAAATTATTAAAGGTCTGGAAATTAACTTCTTAATTAATGTTTTTAAGCCTGAGATATTTGTATTTGCTTATTACTTGTAGATATCAGATAACTCCATTTAAAATAATTAAGAATTCTATATTTTACTGTTTAAAAAGTCTTAAAAATAAAAATATATATACCTGCAGATCTATAGCTTATTTTATAGAAAATTCTACAAATAAAAACTTGCACTTATGTCACCTAATGCAGACATTTATATATATAAATACGTCTGTTCTGAACACCTTATCAATTTCCATTTAATTCCCTGGATCTAAATTGCTTATTGGCTCCGTAAATCTACATCAACTAGACATTTCCCCATTCCATATTATCCTGGCATTTATTTTTCCGCTCATGCCTTTTGTTTTCCTCGCGACATCTTTGTCACCTGAACACATCCTTCCTTCCGCTTCCTCCCTGGAGGTATCCTATTCTATTACAGATTACGCAAGGCACACACACAATCTCCCTTGCTGGAAAATGGCGTCCTTCCTCCGTCCCTCAAAATTGGTCATGATGTCTGCTGTCTTAACGGAAATCTTTGCCACCAAAAAAAGGAAAAACACTTCCTACTACTTTAGACAATCCCTGGAAATACCTTCATTATAGGGAGACCAGGAATAGGAATTGGAATAGGACTCGGAATAGGAATCGGAATCGGTTACGGAATCACAAACGCCATCGGAACGTGGCATCAAAATGCCCTCCAGAGCATAAGCGTCTTTTATTTTATTGTTTTGTCAACGCTTAAAAGAAATGTTTTCCATTTAGTTGAACACTTATGAGTATTGTGCTCTCCGGATGCGGATACGTTTTTGGGATTTCAAAAAAGGGGAGGGGGGGTGGAAAATATGGAAGAGCTGGGAGCTTACCATATGTATGTGCGGCTCACAAGTGTTTGTGTGCCATTGACGACTTTTCACACCACATCAAAAGGCGACGAGGCAAGTGCACTCAAGTGTATAAACAATGGCGTTAAGTGTTTAAGTGCACGGAAATATCAGAGCCATGGATTGGCCTCGAACTCGAACTCAACGCTCTCAACACTCCCAGTTTTCAGCTTTAATTTCATTTTATGGCATTAGCAGTTTAAGAAAAAAGGAGAAATGGAAAAACGACAGGAACACTTGGATAGAAGCAGACACAAAGTTTAATTGCTGGCAACAGCTTGGAAATAGTTACAGATAGACCGGTGGCAGCATAAAAAACCGCACTGGGACTGGTCCTGGTTATGGCACAAAAAAAGGGAGAAACAAGAAAAGCACCAGGACCAGCTATAAAATATATATATGTATATCTAGGAGCAGGGCAGAAGATAGTCCAATAGAGACATTGGTGTATAATTTTATTGGCGCTCTGCGGATGCCAGATGGCGCCCTCCATTCCAACCTTACAGGTGGCCAAGCAGGGAGTCTGGGGGGCTGACGCCAGTTGGCTTAATTCAATGAAGCAGCTTAAGGCCAACATCAGCTGTGGCCAGCTTAAGTTAACAGTTTAAGCCGAAGCGTAAGTAACTAGAGCTGGTCTTTGCCCCGATTAGCTTAATTAAGAGAACGTGTGTGCGAGAAAGTATATACATATATATCTCAAAGTATATATATGTTTGGCCAAACAAAATCCCCCTGGGAAGCCAGTTGGTAATTAATAACCCAGCGGAGGGGAAATAAAAAAACTTGTTGATGGATTGACCAGTTGATCGATGAACTTGGTTCACTTTTAATTCAAATTTTTAGACATTTAATAAAAGGCAAGATGATAAATCACTTGGAAAACAGAAACTATACTGATGTAATTGGTTAATGTTAGCAAGAGAATTATAAATAATTATATATACATATATAAATATATAAATTAAAAGAAAACTGCCTAGAAAATACATTAAATCCGGCTTCCTCCAGGACATTATTTACTAATCGCTTCATAAAACTAAAATAAAATAATGGCTAACTGTAAAAGCATTTCAATTTTAATGGCTTTTCTTTATTTTGCTGACTTCTCGCGGTTTTAATTGGTTGGAAAATGCCAACGTAAGTAACAGTTAATTGCCTTTAAGCAGCCATACCAGGGCATGTGTACCCAACGGATCCCAACCACACCCTCTTCCTCTCTGGCCATTGCAGCAAATAGTTTCGACGGTTTATTCCACTTGGCCCCTTTTTGCTGCTCATAATTAGATGCATGACTTGGCAGGGTCTTTTTTATGTGCGGTTCGCTAGCCATTCTCCTCTAGCCGGTTCCTGGTGGCTGCAGCCTGATGCCGGCTACTCAATTAGCCAGAAAAGACATTAAACTTTCGCCCGGGGGCAGCTGCAGAAGTTCAAGACTCCCAAGACTGACGTCTCTCCATGCCTAATGAAGTTAGTGCTGCAACTGCCAAGAGACCTTAAAAACTTAATGCCCCAAAAAAACAAGAGAAAAAAAAGCAGCACAAACATTTTTCGGAGCGCCACTGAAATTGAAAATCAACTTGAATTCCCGTTGCCACCTTTTCTGGTGCTGCTAAACGTCAGCCATAAATAAAAATGCAAAATATTTTTCTATTTTTCCCCCAAAAAAAAAATAACAAAAAACCAAAACAAAATTGCTTTTTGGGGGGCGTGGCTGCAGCCAGCTGTGGGTGTGAAAATTACCCCCAAACTGCAACTTGCCCGTGGCTTTTCCACACTACGTGACTGGTTATCCCAAATAGCACAGCTCCCTACTCATACCCTTTTTCCATTTTCCTGCTCCCTGTTCCGGGGGAAAACCCCTTACTGTTGCAGCAACATATTTTGCGTATCAAATTTTGTGCAAAATACTCGCAGCTCGATGAAATTCTATTGGGAAATATTTTTCAGCAGAGCGAGCGCTCTTACAGGATAAAAAAAGGGTATGGGAAAAGCAGGCCAGGAATTTTGGCTATGTGATGGTGTCTGGTATGCCAAGAGGAATTTGTTAAACAAGGCAGACAAAGGCTGTGCTAATAAACAATTAAACAAAGCTTAAAATATTACTTTAAAGAGAGAATTTAAAACTTTGTTGTAGATTATTTTCCTGCTTGCAAACATTTTATATTTATTTAAGGCGGAAAAATTTTTTAAGAATATATTTCTTTACTTTTTTCTTGGACATTTAATTTTCCATCAAAACCAATTATTTTCCAATTTTTCTTAAGGATGTTTTAGCCACGAAAGCTTAGGTAAATCTCCTTTTAAATTTCAATTAAATCTTTCTAAGCCTGCTTAAAAAATTTCCAAGAATTAAAATAAATAACCATCATTTAAAAGAGTATCCCCAGAGTTAGCTCAACACCCCCAACAGCATTTCCGCGTCAATTTTTCAGCAGCTCTCGCCCTAAATCTCTCCACTTGGTGTGGATTTTGGTATTAGATCTATGTAGGTGGTTAAGTTCTCAGTGCTAAACTGCACGGGCAACCATTAAAAATGAATTGGTCGGGCAGGGCATATATATTTTATAAAACGTATATAATTTTCAGCAGAAACTGCTGTTGAAATAACAACCAGAGGCGGCGGCATTGGCATCGGCGGCAACTATTAATAACAAAGTGTGGAGAATCGAGGAGGACCCCGCTCTGCACTCCCCTAATACAATCATATAAATTACACTGCCAGAGCAATCAATCAATGTCAAAGTCAGACTGAGTTGCGCTTATATAGGCCCAGGGTCGTCAAAAAAAAATAACATAGAAACTCTGAGATGGGGTTCGTCGGGGTTCGAGGTAGATTTAAGCTAAGCCGCCACGTACTTGCCCGCTCATCAATTTCAATAAGCCAGCGGAGCCAGCGGACCACCAACGGACAAACCATTAGCACCTAGGCCAACTGGCAGCGGCATTTGTCAAAGTGCCAGTGGGGTAAAGGCAGAGGCCAGATACGCCAGAAGATACAACAGACATCCTCGCCTCGCCTGTGTTTTGCATTTTAAATTGTGGCACAAATGAAATTGAAAATGGCTGCTAAATATGTGCAACTATGCGACAACATTGCTCAATTGCCAGCTCTCCTTTTTGTGTTGCTGCCATCCCTAACCATATCTGTATCTGTATCTATGTATATGGAATATATGTATCTGAGCTCTTGCTGTAGCTGCTGCGTGTGTGGTGTCAACAATGGCAGAACACTTTGGGTGGCATTTCATTGACAGCAAGTCATAAATTTTACAAATGACAGCCGGCAAGTGGTGACTGACAGTAGGGACAAAAGTGAGAGAAAGAGGGAGATATCCCTGAGATATATAGTTTTATTTTTTTGCTATATGCAAATTGCCTTAGAATGCAGCTTGACTAGGGTTAAAGGTTAAAAGCAAAGGATAACAAAGTCAAATTAAAATCAGACTTGTATATATTTGTTTAGGAGAGAAAAATATGATTTACTCAGGCAAAGAATTGAGTTTAAGCTGAATATTATTTTACTCAGGCAAAGAATTGAGTTTAAGCTGACTTTAACCACTTTCTTGTATAAATCTCCTCTGATTCCTCTTAAATTCTTTATAAAAATCAACCACATGGCACTTACATGAATTCTTTTATGCCCAGACAATAGTTTTACACTCTCTTTATGGATTTACCACCTCTGTCTTCCTCAATGACTTCTTTCTTAATCACTCTCAAACTCCAATTCCAGTTCCAGTCACCATCAATCAATCAATCAAACACACAATGAGCTCTGTTGGAGGAGAAAGACATTCAGGTTCTTCGAAACCTTTCTCTAATGACAGGCGGGTCTCTTAAGGTCGGTTTGTGGTAACTGGGGAATCGGCTTAATCGGTACCCTTACACTTCCAATTGAAATATACGGAGTTCGCTTTTATTGGGAGACCACAAAACTGCAGGCATAACGGCAACACCTGCCTTTCATTTGTGTGTGTGTGTGTGTGTGTGTGTGTGGACCGGAAATGCATAGAAGCAGAGCTAATGGCAGAGACAGAGGAGACAGGATCTCCCAACCAGCATCAAGAGAGGAAGAGGAAAGCGGCAACAAAATCGTCGGCGCCGCATTTTGGGGCAGCTGTGGATGCGGTTTTATGCCCCGGCTGAGGCTGCAGCGGAAGTTTTAACAACCGAGCAACACCGAGAAAAATATAGTTTTAATTTGAAACAAAAATTTTAAAAGATTTATGGAAAATGCAATAAGAATTAAGAGAGTTTTTCCACCCTA
The DNA here is from genome assembly GCA_008042485.1 of Drosophila mayri. Lineage (NCBI taxonomy): Eukaryota > Metazoa > Arthropoda > Insecta > Diptera > Drosophilidae > Drosophila > Drosophila mayri. The sequence goes on along the minus strand of VNJN01010068.1, from coordinate 114,991 downwards.
ACTTCTCCTCCTTTAAATCTTATAAAGAAATCTCTAGACTCTTGTTTAACTTGCATAGTTTTTCTCTCAGTTTATTAGCTGTGGCGACACACATGGAAATTAAAATCAATTGCCAGTGGAGTGAGTTGCCCAGAAGAGCAATCTCTTCTCCCGAAGACACACACGATGCTAAGCGACGCTCCCATCATTAGCTGCAATCCCTGTGTTCCCTGTGCATGTGTCATGCTGTTCAGTTTGCTATGAAAATCCCTACAAAAATCCCTCTCAGTGCCCGCCATGTGTCCTGCCTGCCCAGCCTATCCGACCATAGTGATCTCCTTGACGTTTTTATAGCTGCTAACAATGTGTCAGGTTTTCCAGGAACTCGGTTTTTTTTGTTTTGGGTTTTGGCTTATCCCTCTCGGTTTGGGGTCTCAGCCTCTGAAGCGGATAATTAGGCAAATATCTGGCTGCCTGGAAGTTTGAATGACTGAATGAGTAAGCGTCCGAATATTCATGGCAAAATTCACGCTAGATCTGCGATATAGAAGGTTGATGTATGCTATAGACATTATCTTAGGTATTTCACAAAGATCTGTAGAGGAAGTTGTAGGTAAGACTGCTTGGAATGCAAATGGTGCCATCTTTAAATAAGACAAAAGAATGTGGTACCTTTGAGATACATTTGTTAAGATATGAAAAAGGTTACAAATGCTTGTAGGGTGCGGAAGATGATGATTTCATAAGAAAAGAATTTCTGGTATTTAAAAGAAAGTAAATTAATTTTAAAAAGCAGAAACATCAACTTTTTGGCTAACTAATACAAAGATTTTTCTTCTTTTCTTCTATAATTTTGCCCATATATTTCCTGCATATATTTTTCCAAAAAACCCCTAGCATTTCCTAGTATAGTTTAAGCCTCTTCAGCTGTTTTCATTCATTACAAGTTGAGACTTTTGCCCCATCTATATCTTTTTATAGCACCTCAAGGAGCATCCCGAGCATTGCATTTCCTCAGATCCAATCCCCTTGGCACTCTCTCCCTTGGTTCCCCTTTCCCCCAGATTTTATGCATATTTTTGGCATCCTCGGGTACCCTATTTTTATTATCGGAATGGGGGCCACACAAATTATGCGTAAATATGCGTACCCCAAACCCCATAGCCCCCCCTTTTATGCCGGCATATTTCTTGTTTATCGCTTTGCGAAAAGTCAATTTTTATAACACACTGAACAGAGCAACCAGCCAACGATGGGGGCCAGATAAACCGATCCGTACATATATATATATATATGATATATACAGATGTTGTATATAAAACGCACAAAATGATTTGTGGCTGCCCGAAATTGGCGCAACATTGCGAGGCAGGCGGCTTTGGAAGGTGGAAATATGTAACAAATTTGTAATTTGAACGCTACAAATCATAATTTTGCATAATGATCAATTCATAAACGTCAAAACCTTGCCCCCCAAGAAGTGAATTATGTGTTGTGGAAAAAATTTACGAAATGCTGCTATTGCTTTAGCGGAAATGTATACTCTATCCAACAGACACATAATACCCGCAAACAAGCAGGGAAACTTCCTACGAAAACTAATTAAATAAATTGCATTAAATGCTCAGCGAACATGGCAAGTTGGTGTAGGGCCAAAAGAGATATCGGATTACGAGACGGGCATAGAAAGTTGTTTATGGCACTTTTAGATATAATAAGATTGGCTAAGGTTAAGTACATATATGAAAAAGTATATAGGAAACAGGAAATGGTTTCTGCAAAGCCTCTTAAACTTTGTTTTCTAGTTTTTTAGGCTACAAACTAAACTTTGCTGCAAGTAAACCCAACTCCCGAGCTATATATCCTTTAAACCAACATCTTTAAAGTCGTAAATTCCTTGTTTAAATTATTCACTAGCGAAACTCATCAAACGACCCGAAAAAGTAATGCCATCTAGAGCAGCATTTGCCATAACTCCAACTGACAGATGGCTCCTTGCCCGCTGCTCGCTTCCTGTTCCCCAAGTTGCTCCTTGTATACCCTCTCCCCCGCCACCGATACCTTCTTGGCCAGGCCTGCAGCATATCAAATTAACACAGACACGATGTTGAGGACCCGGGACTGTTTGCTGCCCATTAACTGTAGCACTTTTGGGGCACGACGGCACCCCCTAAGAGTTACTCCCCCTTCAGCAGCCTCAATTTGTTGGTCAGGTTTTGTACAAGCACAGAGAGAAATTATGTTTATATATTTACAAAATCAAATAAAAATTTTAATAAAATATAAATCCCTTTTAGTGATGTTACTTTTTCCTCAGTGTCTGCCTATATATATGTGGGTTTTTAATGAGCATCGTGGTCGCATCGGGGAAGCTTTGCGGCTGAATCCCTCGACACTGACTGGGTGACTTGAACGATTCCGAGACCGAGAGTCGTCGCCCTGCTGGCCAGAGCAAATTGCAGGTTCCCTTTGGCCCTACTCCTGAGCGGAGCCTTGCCTCCGCCTACCCTGCTTACCACAAAGTGTTGCGTTGCACTCATATTTTGCCGTGTGCACCTTAATTATATGGCCGCCGACAGAAATTCAAGTGAAAAACGTTTCTCCGGTGATGAAAACGAAGCAGCAGCAGCAGCAGCAGCTGAATCCGAGAAGAGGTAGCACCAGCAATAGTGGCCGAAACCTAAGCCTATTTCGTGCCGCTGTTTAAGCCATGAAAATTTAATGCCAGCTTACAGCGAACGAACAATGCCCAATGGAATGCTGACAAAGAGAGGGACAGCAGAGAGATAGGGATTCGGAGAATTTTTAGGACCGCATTTCCGCCCGCACCAAGTATTAATTATGTACGCATAAAATATCTTTTGAGGGACCCTTTCACGTCTTTCGTCGGGTCCAGGCCAACATCAATGGGATGCAAATTAACTGTACAAACATAAATAACACTTAAAATTCCCAGGAAAAAAAAGGGAATTTATATATAAGAATATATACCTTTTGTGTATATATATCAGCCGTGCTCTGGGCATTTGTCAAAGTAATAAAAATTGTTGGGCTTCTGTTTGATAAGAGTTCTTTTTATCATCTTTGATGCTACGGTCGTTGTCCCTTCATTAATTCACAGGCACGCCGCAGACCCTTTTTTTCTTTATACATATAGTACCCTTTCCCTTGCTCATTACCCTAGATACAGATGCTTCCGCGACTTTTCCGCAACATCAAAATTAAAGCTCAACTTGTTGCTATGTTTCCCATGTCTCTGGCGGCTTTAATGAATTGGAATTGACAGTTTGTGGGGTTTTTATACATCATACTATATAGTATATACATTTGTGTGGCTCATTTTTAATGTATCTGCAAGATGCATCATCAATTATTCAATAGCCCTGCACTGCAATGCAGCCAAACGAAAACTTTGCCCTGCGCTCTGAACGAGAACGCCGGCCGCCGCCGCTGCTGCTGCTGCTGCTGCTGGAAAAGTGATTAATTGGCGCTACAAATTTATGACGTTGTTCGGCCGATAGCGAGGTTGAATGTATGATAAAGCCCGGAAAATGGATAGGAGCCTCTTCCCCCCCTTCCCGAAGCGATTAAAACTTTTCGTCAGTGGGGCTAAAACTTCAGCTTTTGGTACATTAAAGTATCCGCATGTGTACGTGTTCGAGTTGTTTGCCTGTGTTTTGTTTGTTTGTTTGTTTGATTGTAGTTGTTTTTGTTCCTGGTCCCATCATTATGTTTATTGTTATGGTTTTTCTTCTTCCCAATAAATATAATATAAATCATAAATATAATTTATAAAGCGAAGCAAAGTTTTAACGAGGCTTCCATAGATGCCTTTTGTGGGTTATTTGCGGTAATGGCAGAGTTTGATATATGATCCTAAGTATTCTTTTTATTTCTAGATATTAAGGCTAATTATTAACACAATACTTTCCCTGGCTCTTTCTCTCTTTTTCTTTTGGTTTCATTACCGACTTTAAGTACTTGCTTTTGGGCATTTTTCAGGCCATAATTTAACGCTTTTTTATGCCACTCTGACCACACCCTCAACGGCAATAATAACAACAAAACCCTCTTCTCTTTTTCCCCGCCGCACATTTTCTCAGTTGGTCAGCAGTTCACCGAAAAATCTTTCCAGGGCAATGAGGAGGAGGGTCCATTGTTATTATGATTATTTGTAATGTATGTATGAACATGAGGAAAAGTGTGGGGGGAAGAGTCGAGCTCCAAGCTTTTAGGCTCTCTCTGATTGCTTTCCTAGGGGATTGTGTTAATCATGCCACATTGCAGCCGCCTTTCCACAATAATAATCATAATAATCGAGAGAGAGAGTGGGGAGTACAACAAACAACATCATTATTTTAGATATTTATGATATTTATGTAAGGCAAGGAGAGGGAGTGGGTAGTGTATATATACAGATGATTGTTGTTGCCATGGCTCTTGATAAAAATTTAATGTAGCATGTTAACAAGCGACCCGTTATGATTACCCCCCCTAACAATACCAAACCAATACCGACAATAAACCCAAACTCAGTGGGGGGAAGAGGGAGCACAAGAAAAACTATTGTACAAAATACAACACAATCCCAGCAATTCCAATACGAAAATTCTGCAGTCCAATTTACCATTTCAGTCATCATGATGATGATGATGATGATGATGATGATGTCGGCTCCACAGACGACTCAACTTAACCCCTGGTAACAGAGGGGGGAGACGAGTGGGTTAAGCAATCCCAATTCCAATCCCAATCCGAATCCCATTCCCAATTCCAACTTGAAATGTAGGTGCGCCCAGAGCCCAAAGTTGGGAACCTGAAAAGCGCTCTGAGCCCAAAGCCATCGGCCGTTGGCACAGGAAATGAATAATCAATAATCACAATTGAAAATTTTCTATAAATTGGCAAATGCCGGCAACATAACAGTTTAATTTTTTTTTCGGTCTGCAGACGATTTGCGGAGAGGGAAATGATTTTTCTTCTCACAGGAAAATATATATGTATGTGTGTAGGTTTATTTGAAGTTAAAGGAATTATGTGTTTCCTTTGACAAGTTTCCTTTTGAAGCCGCCTTTTGAAGTCGCAAATTATATTAGTCTGGGACTTGTGTATAGCTTAAAAGGGATTTCTTTCGAGGGAGTAATGGAAATATGCTGTTAATATGGAGATTGAAAATAAATTAACATTGAATTTGTTAGATTTTTGGGTAAGGATAAGTTTAAAGAAGTTAAATAAATAAACTTTGAACTCTGTAAATTAAAAATGTTAGTTAATTGGTGGAAATTTAACTTAAAATACTTTAATTTCATAATAACTAAGCAAATTTATAAAATGTTTACATTTTATATAAAATTTAACACACTTTCATTAGAATTTTATACTTTTTAAGTCCTAAATAAAAAATTAAACTATAATTAAAGCTCAAAATAATATAAATTATCTTAATAAAATCACTTAAAAAATGTAATTTCCTTTCTAGCATAAAATTTGTGAAAAATATTAAGGACTCCATCTTGATCAACCATTTTCTCCTGTCAAAAAAATTTCCCCACTCACTCTAGTCTAGCTGCAAGCCATCCATTATCTATATTCTCATTCCCAAAAGCACTTAGCTTCTGTTGTTGCCCAGTTTTTGCATTTTAAAGTCTGAACCACCCACATTCCTTGCAACTGCAACACGTTTTTATCATTTAACTAAGGGGAAAAGGGGTCCAGGGGGGGTTTTGGATGCACAGCCCGAAAATAAATAAATCCCAGAGAAAGAGGAGGAGCCACTCTCGCATCAACAGCGTGGGAATTAATATCAATGTCGTTGGAGCTGCTGCTGCTTTTCCTGCTGCTGCTGCTATCAGCTCTCAATTTTCCGGCACAGCCACCAGGGCGTATGTGTAATGCCCATTTTGTTGTTGTCGTTGTTTGCCACGGTTTATTCTCTTCTCCCACATTTTTTGTTGTTGCCTTTTTTTATCAATTAAAAGCCACTTCAAAAGCGGAAAGTGTCTGTGTGTGCCGTTGACACGCATACACAAAAAGCAGCACAGACACCCAAATACATACACCCGCTTACAGCCAGATTTTATGTGAATTTAATATATATATGTATATATGGTATATATCTTTGTGTGTCTGTGCTGGTATTCATAGTTCGCTTTGTTGCCAGTTGGCTTGGTCTGCTGGTTTTCTGTTTGTTAGCCGCCTTTTGTTTTATCTCCGGCTCTTAGCCTCCTTCCCCCCTCGGGGCACTTTAGTTAAATACAAAAATGGAAAAGCATTAAATTCTGATCATAGAAATTTGCTGACTAATGTGGATAATTTAAATATTAAGCCAGGAATGTAATAAATTGAGGTTTAAAAAATATTTGCTGATGAGTTTGTAAAGGAAATGTTTTTACTAGAAATTATCTACACAATTATATTCAATAAATATTTGTATTTATTTATTAAAGATTTATTATTCATGCTTTTTCAATAATGAATAAATAAGGGTACTTCCCCTATTTGTATTAATATTTTCTCGAATACTTATACCTATACTCCCCAGACCCAAACAATTCCGAATTACTCATTTAAATATTTCTTAAAATTTACCCAGGACTATATATCATATACATTTATTAATATTTTTCTAGTAATACATTTTAATATGTATTAAAAATCCTTTTATTCAATTTATACTCCATTTATATTACAATTTTCTCTCCTTATTTTAATACTTAACGCTTGTCACCTAACCAGAAAATCCCCGTTTCCTCTCCAGCCGGGGGTCTTCCCCAAAAAAACTTTTCCCAGGCCGCTTTCCTCAACGGCACTCATTCACACACAACCAAACACTCAACCAGACACTCACTGATAGACTCATATGCGGGCAGCGGCACACATGTTTGGCGGCTTTTTCGCTTTGACATAATCAAAACCAAACCAAACCGAACCGAACCCCGAACCCAAACCCAAACCGAACAAATGACGCGACGATCCCCAAAAAAAAATACAAAAAAAAAAAGAAATATAAATGAAATACTCGAAAGCGGCGGCGTCCACTCAAAGCTAATGACCGACAAAGCGTTTTGTATTATTTTCAATTTCATTTTCACTATACACAAACTACACACACACACACCCAGCACACACCTCCCCCAGCCAGCCCCTCGGCCCTTGCTTATTTCACCCTTTCCCCCTTGGTGACAACACACACATTATTTTTTTTCGCCTCCGCGGCCTCGCCACGCTTCTCCTTGCCATGCATTAAATATTATTAAGATAAGGCGCGGGGGTTCGCTTATCAATCAGACGTCAGAGGTACCGACGGGCGAGTCTATACTATATAGTATATATAATTTGCAAAGAAGAAGAGCCCGACATGGTTTCTCCATCAGGGTTATTGGAACAAACTTCTAGGGAAGTTTTTATAAATATTTATTTAGGGACATATTTGTTTTGTTGTTTTTTTTTTGGGTTGGATATTGTAAAGAAAAGAAAAGGAAAATACTTAGCAAATTAAAAGAAAATTAATTAGCGGAAATGTTACTATTAATTAACAATAAATTGTATAAAAACAAAACAAGAAATATAAAAAAAAACTCTTATAAATCATTATCCCTTTTTAAAAGGCTTAATAATTATTAATATTTTTAAGCCTATTTTCAATAAAATACCTCAAGTATCAAACAGTTTATAAACTTCATGACATATAGATTTAACAATATATATTTTCATGATTATTTATTTGCTACCTTAAACAGACTTCCTTATAAAGTTAACCTCGTAACGCTTTTCCCTCTTCAGAGATTCCACCAATATTTTTGTCCCCTTCGAATGGTTTTACTTGAATTTACGACGCCCCTTATTTAAGCTTACAATTTTACATATGGGCTAGAAGTTATGGCCAGGTGGGTGAAAGGAAACAACAACAACAACAACAAGGTGGGCAGGTATTTGCCCATTGAGCTCGTTGCGGCATAATTCCAAGAAGCCGCCTCGTCGTCGAGAGAGCCAATTGCTAAATCAACACACACAAACAACAAAAACAGCGATGACCAAAACAAAACCTCAAAAGTCATTACATATATCTCTTGAGTTGCCCCCAACCCCCCGGGGAGGCAAGCAGAAATGCAGAAGCTACGAGCTAACAGCTTTTTATCTTTTGGCACAAGGCGGCATACACAGAGCATTGTTTTGGTCTGAGCCAGAGAGCAACGGGCTCTGCCGAAAAATAAAAAAAAAAAAATAAAGAAAAAGAAAACCAGTTCATCGGGATGGACCAAAAACCGAAACCGAAAACCCATCCAAACCGATCTGATCCGCCAGCAAGCCCACCATATATAGAGAGGGCCGTCGTTGCTGCGGCATGTCGAAAGGCAGCAACTTCCTGGCTAATATTACGAAAATTGCTTATACCAGGCTATTGCTCCCTCAGCTCTTTGGGATCCTCTTGGATCAGCCGAAAAGTGCCAAGTCAAAGTTGGTAGTTCCAGTCCAAGTCGAAGTTGGAGTCGGAGTCGGAGTCGGAGTGGTTGCAATGCCTTTGCGATTCGCCTTCTACCGTAATTCACAACAACACAAGAGTCTCCACACCGGCCATAATAATAACAGCAACTATGGCCTGGCATCGAGGAAAAGCCAAGGCAAAAGTTGTGAAACCCGCACAGAGTTACAGTGACCACAAAGATATTACAAAGGGTTCAAAACTAAAAAGAAAAGGTAATTATATGAAGAATATCTTATCATACTCTTCACATGGAAAATAAATTTCAGAAAAAAAAACCATTTCCATCCCCTGTAATCCCCTCTAAAATCCATCCAAAACTCAACGACCTCTCCTCCATTTCAGATACTGTAAGTACCTTCGATAATCCCCATTCAAACAGGCATCTTTGAACCACTGTGAACGACGGCCTCTGGTGCCGCGCCTCAAAGCGAAAAGCGCATCTTTTGAAGCGCAGCTTGCCAGCAGTCGCAGTCGCAGCATCAGTACGGCGCGGTGTGTATCTCAAAGATACAAACAACGTACGCTCGCTGGCTGGCTGGCTGTCTTGATCGCCGTCGTCCGTCCGTCGATCGTCGTTCGGTCTCTAAAACCGCTTTTGTGTAGCCGCTGCCGAGATGTTTGGCATAGTTGGCCTGGCCGCGGAACTGGTTGAATGTGGATGGAGGATGGAGATGGAGATGGAGCTCAAGCTGAAGCTGAAGCTGAAGCTGGGGGGTTGGGGATGTATCTGCTATGTTGGAGTTGGGGTAGCCTTGCAACGACTCTGCCGCCTGCCGCTCAGTTATTATTATTTTTGCTTGCGGCGGCGGCGACGGCGGCTCCGACGACTTGCTGCCGCTGATGCCCGTTGTTATTTTTGTTGTTTTATCAACGTGAGGGTTTTAAAAGGTTTTTGTGTATGAGTCGTTGTCGGTATCGGTCTTGGCCTCGTAGCAGCTGCTGCTCTATACAGAGGAAATAATTTTATAAACAAAAGGAAAAACTTATAAAATTGAATAAAAAATTCTATATTAGTTTGATAATTTAAATATAAATTTAATAAATATTTTATTGATATGAAATCTATCGAAAATGTATCTTTTCTTCTTTGTAGTTTATTGGTTTAATATTTAAACTTTAGTTTTCTGTGTGGAAAATAATTTATAAACCAAAGAAACTCCAATAAAATCTAAGCAATAATAATACAAGTTTAATGATAAATTAATTATAAATTTAATAAATATTTAAACTACCTAAAATGTATCTTTTCTTCTTGGTATTTAGTTTTTTAATATTTAAACTCTAGTTTTCTGTGTGGAAAATCATTTATAATCAAAGCAAAAATTATACAAGTTCAATGCTGATTAATTTATAAAATAAATACATATTTTATTGATATGAAATCTAGCTAAAATGTATATTTTCTATATATTTATTTTTGCTGCGTGTACTGGGCCAACTCCACCTTCAATGCGGCATCGACTTGGCTTTGGTTTTACCTGCAACAGGTAAGAAATGTTCGTACGTTGTTTTTAAACGGCGTCGGCATTTCAATTCGCTTTATTTTCCTCTGTTTTTTTTTCTTTTATTTTTTGTTGTATTTTTTTCTTGGTGTGTTTGTGGCTCCTTGGGTCTCTCTTCCCCCGTTTGTTGTTGTTTAGCATTTTTTTTCTGTGGGCTGCTTTCTTTGAAGTTGCATACTTCGGTGTGTGCCTTTGGAGGTTTCCTTTGAATTCCCCTCCTGCATCTGCCAGCAATTAGTGTACGGTGCTTGTTGTTGTCCTGCAGAAAGGGTTCAAAGTGTTGGCCTGGCATTTAATTGGCGCAGACCAATTGCCAGCCCAGCAATGATGATGATGATGATGAGGAAGAAAAAGAAGAAATCTCTCTCCTCGAGTGCCCAGAATATTTCCAATGAATTTGTGGACAGAAGGGCAGTAAAAGAAACAGAGAAACATTGATTGATTGATGTTCCTTCAGCGATTCGGACATCAACGTCACTCGTTTGGCAGAAAGGTCGTCCGATATTCTTCCATTACCATTTCCAAGTCCAATTCCGATTGCTTTACCACTTCGAGGGGGGAACTGGTAGGAGTCCAGGAATCGGTTTCTTGTTTATTTACGTTTATGATATGCTATAGGCCGTGACTAAGGAGGCAGCGGCATCAGGAGCCTCACCGAAACGAACGTTCTATTGATCACGATCCCAATCCCAATCCCTTTCGACTCGATCGGTTTCCAAAAAAAAAATTCTATTTATTTTCCATGCGTCGTTTTCTTTTGATGTTTTCTGGCTGAGTTTTTCTCTCTCTCTAGCTCTCTGTGTTGCCCGATTTTCTTCGTTCTATTTTTGTGTGTCGTTTTCCTACCACTTCCATTTTTCCTATTTTTCTCCCATTCCAAAGACCACAAGCGAACGGCTGTGTATCTTCTAGATAAAAATGCAGCCGGACTGGGACTGGGACTGCGATTGCCTACATTTTATTTTCAATCTATTGTTGTTGGGCGTAATTATTGGAAAAGGATGTGGGAGAAGCCCTTGACTCAATGAATTCTGAATAGCAGATGGACCTCGAGAGTGTGTCTGTGTGTTGTGGGGGGGAGAGGCCTTAATTTTTTTTAGATCTCCGGTCTAGATATGTACAGACTTTGTTGCAGGTTAATGGGAAATGGGAAAAATATACTTTAGATTAAATTTATATTCGTTTTTGTTTAGTTTTTAAGGCCATGATTAAAATTAAAGCAAAATGGGGATAGTAATTAATTAATACAGAGCTTTAAATATGTTCTAATTCAATTAAAAACTTCTTAAAATAATTATTTGCTACATGTTCCTATAAATTTTTATATTTGACCAATTTTAAAGTTCACACTGCCTTCCAAATAAACCTTCCTCCCTAATGATCTATATCTTTTCATTGCTGTGTAATTAATACCCCACGTTTAACAGTTTATCTTTAACCCAATTTCAAGGGAATTCCCTTACCTCATTTATTTACTCTTTCAATTTAATTTACTTGAACTCTAAAGGGGAAATATCTCACAACAAATTGCTTCCTTGAAATGCTATCGCCTGGCACTGTTTTTGGCCAGTCCAATGGCCAAACTTTGGCACTCCCAAACAGCATTTAACATCCATCTCGGCCGATATCTGTTGGCAACTATCTGGAAATTCACTAAACAAGTTCGCTTACCTGAGAATTGTTTGTAGCCGCCGAGAATTTTATGCTTCCACCATTTGACAATGTTGCCCGCCATCTCTACGCGAATATATATACACTATATATATATATATATAAAATATATATATGGCTGGTTGGCTGGTTAGCTGGATGCAGTTACTTGGCGGTGAGTGTCTTGAATTTTTCGGCTGCTTCCTTGTTTTTATTTATTTCGGTGGAAGGTGGCTGCTTGGTTGGGTCCTGAATTTACGAGTCCTGCGAGAAGGAGGCGACCTGCTGCAGCAGCCCAAAATGTTTTACGGCCTTTGGGCGACTGTGTGTGTGTGTTTGTGCTTCTCCCTTGGCGGTGGCTATACATACATCCTTTTGTGTAAGGATCTAAGGACTGGGACTAATATACTCGCAAGGCTAGCAGGCTAGCAGGCAGGTAGAACTCCTGGGCGACCTTAATTTGTATCTGGTATTATTTTCGACTGTGCGGGTGGCAGTCAGTCGTAAAAGTTTTTACAGCTCCGCCGGTGTGCTGCATTTTAGTTTAATTTGCGCATATTGCGCTCTGGGTAAGGGTATATGTGTATCTTGCGGATACTCTCTGCCCGCTGCGCGCGTAATTTTAATTGTAAAACATTTTCGCCGACTGCCGGGGCTCGATTTGTATTTGTTGTTGTCTTTGCTATTATTTTTCTTTTATTGTTGCGACGTAAATAACTTGGCGTATATAAACAACAACAAAAATTCAACCAACGAACTGCAAAAAGGCAAAACACGATTTATTTCCAAAACGATTTGCGCGGCGGCGACGTCAATTTTCGAAAGGGGGGGTAGGTTGGCGGCGGAGGCGGCGGCGTACCGGTTGTTTTTGTTATTGTTGTGCGGCGGGGGAGGTTTTTTGTTTGGTTTTTACACTTGATATTTCTCACTTACGTATCTCACAGATACAAGATTTTCCACTAGCATTTCACATATAAATTATTCCCATTTATTTTTGAGGGTAAAACTCCACTTTAGTCAGCGGTCAGTAGTTGTTGTTTTGCGGGGACACAAAACTACGCGTATCTTTCAGATACTTCTCGATGTATCTCGACGCTGTATCTGCACGTCTGTTCGAAGTGGTGGACAAAAACAATCTGAATCTGAAAACGTCGTCGCCGTCGTAGGTGGTTGGCATTTCGAAAATTCTCTCTTTTGCTTATCTTTCTCGCTCTTTTCATGCTCTTAGTTCGAATTTCGAACTTGTTGTGGCCCTGTTTGTATGGAATTAATCATTTTATGGCTATTTTTCTCCCAGTGTGACTTATGTTTGGTGGAAGAGACAGCTGTGAGCATACAACAGTTGCGGTTTTGTTTACTTAAGAGCATTTTCGAAGAGCGATTGACGCTCTTTGGGGCTGTGGCAGTGGTTTTTATAGTACTATTTGAGGGTATGATGGAATTAGCAGGCGGTTTGCCACTTTACCATAAAGATATTTCGAATAAAACGTTCGATGTGGGAATTTAGGTAAGGAGTTCATTTATTGGTAGGTAGAGAGAGCTTAGAGATTATCAACCAAAGGATAAGAAACTGCAAGATATTGTATCTTGTCTTGTTGGATTAAAAAGATAAATTATTAATCCGGAGGCACCTGAAATTCAACTCTTGGGACAGTTCAGTTACAGTTATAGTTTTTTCAGCCTTTAAAATAGGTCATATTTTAATAGGCTCACTTAAAGATGAGTTAAAGGTAAATGTATATTATTATAGTTAGTTAGATAGTTATAAATTTAATCGGTTAAAAGTATAATTTAAGTTTAAAAAGGCTTTATAGTTTCCTAGTCTTAAATTTAAAGACGCAAGCTCTGTTAATTTTACATTTAAAATACAAACATCATTTGCAAAGCTTAAAAATTGTCCAATCCTGTTCTAAATGTTCTTAAAATTACTCCCAAAAGCAATTATACTGACAACATATCTCCAATTGCGGCTAATGCCACGCCCCTGAGAGGCAAAGCTTTCCTTTCTAATACCTTGCCTTTGCACCTTACCAGTCCTTATCCTTACCTGTCCGATTTTGATCCACTGCTCCCCCCTTTTTCGACAACTTTTGATTATACACATGTATGGATAATACCCGGTTTTAATTTGGATCTATGCATAGCGGCAGCAGAAAAAAATTTTGATTGTTTTTAAATTTGAGCTGCCGCTGCCCCCATTCCACCTTTTCGCTTCGCAGAAGAAGAAGCCGCCTGCTGAGCTCGAACATCGGGGCAATTACCTTCACCAGCCAGCAACCAAAAACAAAAAAAAGCGAAGTAACCCCAAACTCAAACTCAAAACCCGCCGATAATAACAGAGCAAGGAGAATCCTGAATTACGCTGCAGACCAGGCCAGGCCAGGCCATAGCCCGGCGAGATCGGGGTAAAAATATAAAAAATTCAAACCAGAAACAAAAAAAATGCAAAGCTCTTTTCATTCTCCGGCGATCAAAAGCCAGTGGAAGGAACCCGCGGAGCGAGATCGTTTCGGTTTTAACCCTCTATGGCAAAAGATGTTCTTTGTTAAAAAGAAAATGTACTAAAAAAAAACCAATAATATAATTTCTAGGAGTTATGTTTCGTGATAAATAAATTTTTAGGATTTTAGATAAACTTGAAAATATAAAAGGAAAATATGAAAGCTAACATTATTTTCTTAATTCTCAAAAGTATCTTATTGGATTCTACTTTATGTTAATATTTTAAAAAATAATTTAAAATTTATTATTTTCCCAAAAATTCCCTTTTCAACTTGAGTTCTTCCATTGAACACCCAAGAATTAAAATTAAAATTAAACTTAATGCAATGTTAATGGGTTAACCCCTGAAGCCCTCGGGGGTCTGCAGGCTTTCGCACCGTAAAACGTTTTCGGCTTTTCGGTATAATGGCGCTGTAATTGAAGAAGAACACGCGATCGAAGCGTAGAAGCTATAGCCGGAGATAGGGGGGGAGGGAGGGTAGCTACAAAGGCGGCTAAGGGAACCTCCTTCTTCTAACAGAATGGTTTTCGAGGGTCTTCGTCTTTCCTGGCCTTCATCTTCATCTTCATCTTGGGCCTTGTGCATTTCGGAACCCCTTTTTTTATTTTTGGCCTTCATCATCATCCATTGATCCATCGTCTTAATTTCAAGGGGCCGTTGTCTTCTTTATTCCTCACTCCTGCCACTCTCTCCCCTCTCATATCGCATGCGGGCTCCTGATTGATGTCGGGATCTGTCCGCCCTGCGCCCCGCTCTCGATATTGATTTATGTTTTCTCCGGTTTCGCAATGCAACTTCTGCTCCTGCTGCTGCTCCTGCTTCTCCTGCTCCTGCTGCTCCTGCACTTTGTTCAGCCGAAATTCGCACAACATTTTGCAGCTTTTCCGTTTGACAAAAGTCGTTGCTGATGCACACAGGGGCTGACTGCAAATGTAATTACCCAAAAACGAGTGGAACATGTCCTCCTCCCTGGGCTATACGGTGGGCGTTGATGGTCAGAATCGCCGCCTGTGTCCATCCGGCTTTATATAGGGTTTTTGACATTTGCCCCGACCGATTGACAGACTGACGGAGTGACAGCCATGGCAACTGTCGGCTGTAATTGACAAGGAAGCCGTTTGCTGGATTCGCTCTGTGTCATTTTGTCCCTATCTTCACACATATTGGCAATGCTGATGAGTTTTTGAAGGGTTAGATGGGTTTAATCGAGCTCCATGGATGTAGCAGAGAGTGTGTGTGTGTTGTGCTTGTTTACATTAGAAGTTGATTAGGTTAGAGGGGGTCATTTTAGCTAGAGGAGATAAACATAATTGCCTTGTCTCGAGCGTCTATAAATGGGAAAATATTTTGTAAATTTTCCCAGCAAGCATACTAATCGAAAAACTGATAAGGTTTTAATTGAATAACAAAATAAAAAAGCTATTTAAAGGTGTTTATACAAGAACAAACTATAAAAAATGTATTATTTTAGGGTAAAAGATAAGAATTATGCATGCATTTATTTACTTTCTTGAATTTCTTGATTTATTCATTCAAAAATAAATATCCCTTTAATTAATTACTTATCTTTAACACACAGTGAATGGTCTGCCATCTTCATCAGTTCTTAGAATTAACTTAAGAAAATCTCAATTTAATTCAAAAATAATACAAAACCAATTGATTATTTTTCTTTGCCCAAAAATACCATTAAAAGTTCAACAACAGCAGGGCGTTGAAATGCTTCCATTTTTTTCCCCCACAAATATTTTGAGTAAATTATGGGGCTAACATAAATTAGATACGCAGATACTTTTCCAACTTGCGTCACACGGAAAACAGATCGCTGGATCGCTAGTAAAACTCATTAAAAACTATATATTTCTCGATGATCAGAGACTCCACAAAGAGTTTCAAAATAATTTTTTGAAAGCCATAAACACACATACGAAAGTCACATAAAAATGAAAATCATGTGTACATGGTGAAAATCGTGTACATGGTGAATCTATTAAATAAATTAACTTTGTTGTAAGTGCTGGCCATAAATATTTATATTTTATACGTTTCGTCGTAAAATTCAAATGAAGTTGTCCCTTGATGATGATGGTCGCCTCAATATGTGTGGGTTGATGGCGTTGGACGCGTTTATAAACAAATTTCCAAAGCAATTATGAATTGTAGTTTTTGGCATTCATCAGAGTCGTCGTCGTTGTCTGACTGACAGGAAATTATATTGTAAGGCCATAAAGCTGACAGGAACGGAGAACCAAATGAGCCCCCGAAGAGATCTTCAGTCCGTCCCTTCGAAACATGTGCAACATGCCGTTTGAAGTCCCCACCTCGCTGCTCGAATGACTTTTACCCAGAAGTCGTTAAAAAACAAAAACAACAAAAAATGAAGGAAAAACGACGAAAATTTCCAATTAATTTTGATAAACGCGGGCCCACAACGAACGAGGAGATGCATATAGGAAAATTCGTTTGCCGGAAATTGTAACTGTGCTTTGATTGGAAAAGCAAGAGGGAAAAGCAAGGGTTGTGTGCCACCAATTGTTGCTTATTAGGCCGAAATCATTAAAAATCTAGCCACAATATCTTCTTTTCTTTTTTTGTCTTCACAATGAAGCCATTTCAATTTCAATCAGCCGTTTTTATGACCGCTTTTAGCTGCTTTTTTGCCCGTCAGTTTACGATTTTACATTTACAATACTCCAGGCCAGGGCCCAGCCATCGATATGTCCATCAAACGATTAGGCCAGGCATGTTTCTATATACATATATATAGGAGTGTAGCTGTGGGACTTAATGACCAGATTAATGATGCCAAAAACATGATGGGAAGCGATAGATTAAATGGTGGCTATAAAAACGAATTAAGTGTGGGCTGCCAGTGGGTGGAGTGGAGGTATATTTGGGAGTTTTAGTGCTCAAGTTGATCAAAGAACACGTCTTTGCAGCATCAGGTATAGAAATATCTTAAATATCTCGAGTTAATATCTATCTTAAAAGTCATTCCTAAGAAGTGAACAGAAGGAATGCCTTAAGAAATATATATAGAGTTTATATATCTGCATTTTATTGCTTTCGGAAATAGCCAACAATTTTGATTGCTTTCTGTTTACTAAATATATTGAATTTTTCTTGATTAGGTAATAAAAATTTAGATTTATTAAATTAAAAATGTTATATTTACTTTTTCCAAAAATATAATAAATTCGGTCTATCTTTATTTTAAATTTATGGCCTCTAAAAACTATAGAAACATGTCCAAATATATGTCTACCAATAAATAAGAGCAGATACATATTTAAAGCGGTATAAAATCTGAAAAGAAACATCTATAAAAACTTTATACTAAATCGTGTCTATTTTTGGTTTGACTTTCAAGA
The DNA here is from genome assembly GCA_008042485.1 of Drosophila mayri. Taxonomy (NCBI): domain Eukaryota; kingdom Metazoa; phylum Arthropoda; class Insecta; order Diptera; family Drosophilidae; genus Drosophila; species Drosophila mayri. The sequence continues at coordinate 97,501 of VNJN01010068.1, read as the reverse complement.
TTTCCAATCAATTTTCTACAAAGAAAAGTATTTAAAACACCTAAAATTAAATAAGTAAATATTCTATTTTAAAAAGAAAACAATTTAAATAATCAAGAAAATTTACAAATGTCTGTTAAAAAAATAAACCTTGTAAAGATCTGGCTTTAAATAAATAAATTTGTTAATATTTTTAATTCAGAAACATATATTTCCTATTACAAAAATTAATTAAATATAATAATTCTGTAAACAAATATTTTTTTATATGCAATCCCGTTCGATTAGCCAACACCCCATTGGAATCTTAATTGAAAATTTTTGTTGTTGAAATATTGAATAAAAAATAAATAACAAAATAATCAAATCTTGCAACACACAGAATGTGCCTTCAAGTGGAAATATCTATCTTGGTGGCTGCAAAAGAAATAATAATTTATGCGTTTTCATTTATTTTTCCACACACACACTCATAGTTTTTGTCCAAAATAAAGTTTTCCATTTATTCTGCGCTCCACTCGTAAATTACAGACAGCTGGCAAAGGGGGTGGGAAAAGAGCGGGAGCGGGGGGGGGCGATTCGTTTTGGGGCCAAGCGAAAAATAAATATAATTTTTTTAAGTGCCGCCCAGCAGAAACAAAAAAGAAAACAGCATCTATGTATGAAGTATTTTCCCCGCAGCTCGTATCTTGCATTATCTACGCTGCCGTATCTGATAATGATCAACTGCCGGCTGAACGCGACGCCTCAGTTGCCGCCTTTTTTCTTTTAATATATATATATATATACATATATGTTCCTTACTTCGAGTTGTTGTTTTTTTGTTGTTTTTTTCTCTGTCGCTTTTGTTGCCTTTTAATTAAACGCTCAAGCCGCAAGCGGAGCTCAAGTCGCTGGCGGAGTCGTGCATCGGCATCGACGGCGGCTGCCTCTTTGAGCTGCGAACCCTCTCCAAATCCCCATAGAGGTTGCCGCCTCATTCAGTCATTCATGCCGTCATTGCTTCATTATCCATGCGCACATCACTCAGCGCACACTCTGCATACACTCCAGGGCACGGGCACGGGCACTCCATTCCAGGTTCCATTTCCATATACATATATCCATGTTCTCCAGCCGATCTTTAGATAGATCTATGCTCTGAAGGTAAATCCATTTTCTGATGCATTTCATCTGCGCTCTAAGCTGTCTTTTATCATTTTTTTATTTTCAAATAACAAATATAATTTTGTAAGCTTAATGATTGGGTGGAAATTTTAATAATTTTAATAAATTAATTCCTTAGCCCAACCTGCGAATGTGATTTAAATAAAATGATAATGATACCATGCGGATATTGGTTGTTAATGATTTTTTGCTTAATAAATTATAAGCTATATTTCATTTGTAAATTCAGAAAATGATTATAAGTTGTTGCACATTTTTAAATATAATAATTATTAATATTATTTGATAAAAAAAAAACAAAAAGAGGACGATGTCTTACTCTGTGCCTTTAAATAAATAAATGCTTTTACAATATCTAATTTCATTGGTCTTTTTATTGGGGTGGTTATATATTAAATAATTTATTATTAATATTTCCAATTTGTAGCATTTTATACATTTTCTATTTTTATATTATATATTTCTTAACGTCTTTAGCCATCTCTCACATATCACACATTAACAAGCACTCATTTAAAATCCACATTGAGCCACACAAAGCAGATTTATTGTCTCACCAAAGACGACATCTTGCCGAAAGATACTTCTGGGAATTGCATTATTAAAATACTCAGCTCGGCTAGTGTTTGGTTTTAATTAAATTCCCATATTGGTTTGGCTGCTCCAAATGCAATTATGCGCTGCCAGCTGTAAATCTCAGGCACGCACTTCCACCGGCTGAATAGTTTAGATACACACACTCGCACACACACCCACCCCACCATTCCCCCACAGCTCCACCTCCTCCTGCACTCATATGTTAATGGTTTTATGCGTCACTTGCATCCTGGCGCATTGCAAGCCGCCTCCATATTTTCCCAGCTGCGTGGGCGTCTGCTTCGGTGTCTCTGGCTCACGTCTTCCGGCTGCAGACGCAGTTCCTCCATGGACAATGTGGTGGCTGCCTTGCGGTTCTCTGATTTATAACATTGTTTACACGGCCTGCCAAAAAGTTTGATTTACTGGCCATTGGACTGGTGGCCACACGTGTGCCCATTTGATTGCCATAACTCATACGACACGTTGGCCAAGGAGAAGGACTCACGCAGGCGCAGTGTGAAATTTGCTAAATTTCCATTCTCCATGGGACTTTCAATGATAAATTAAGTTAAATATATATACCAAGGTATTTTTAGGCATCAATAAAACAAATCAAATAAAAAATATATTAAAATTTATAGTTTTTTTATTTCTTAGTATAGTTCTTCTTGGCGAACAAAATATCAAATAAATAAAAATTGTCTGCTTTCAAATTAAAATTTAATGTTCTCATTTATTAACCTCATAAAATATAGCTTTCCTAATAGAAATTAATGCATTTATCGTTCAATTGTTATAGGTTTCTACATTTCTGATCGTTAAAATGATGTTTATAAATTGTTATAATATTCTTAAAACATAATATTAAAGGATCTTTATAATTTTATAATTATCCTGAAACCTCAACGATATCCACCATAACTTGAGTGATGCCCTTCCACTCCGGATTGCCAGCAATTAGTTGAAACATATAGGAACCAGTTGGAAAAGGGGTTTTCTCTATCATTCCATCATTGAGAATCATCTTTGATATAATTATGTCATTCTAAGAACGTTTAAATATATATATATTTTATTATTTCAGAATTTTTTATTACTCACATTGTAAGGGCAACTATGATTCAAGTTGCTGAATTTTAACATTGATTCATGGACTATTTTAAACCAGGGAAATCGTGACTTATGGAGAAAAAAATCACAAAAATCCACTGTGACATTGTACAAAAACGGCCTAAACCCATTGAACTTGCGATGTAAACTTAGATTAACCTGAAATATAAATTCAAAGTTTACAAGTTTCTTAAGATCAAAAAATTTAATCATTTAATGTACATACACGAACTTTGGTTATAGGTAACTGATGAACTTTTACATACACAAAAATACCAACTTTTCCCCTGCCTAGCAACTTTAATTCACACTGATTAAAATTACAAAAGGAGTCGTCATAACATTTGCATTTTATATTGGTGACTTTAAACAGACTTTCCGAAATTTCAATTAAATAAACTGCAAGTAGAAATAATGCGAGTTTTATGCCCGTCGTTTTATTCATTTTACGATTTTATTTCAACTGAAAGTTTGACTATAAGTTTCACTTATTTATTACTTTTAACCCGTGTCATTAGGTTATCTTTTTTTGGATAATAAAAATATAATTATGTTGGATTTTTTAGTCATTAGTATATTTATCTCAAACTAATAATTACAATTAAAATGTTATTGTTATATTAGTTTTATTATATTTATTTATACAATAAAATATTCGTTAAACCTCTACGATATCCACCATGACTTGCGTGATGCCCCTCCACTCTGGAGTGCCAGCAATAACTTGCAGCATATATGATCCAGTTGGAAAAGGAGTTTTCTGCAGCATTCCATCATTGAGGATCATATTCGACACAATTATGTCATGCTAAAAATATATATTTTTAAATGCAATATATTTAAGAACTTTATATAAAATACGCACATTATAAGGACAAGTGTGATTCAAGTTGCTGAATTTGGAAATAGCTTCGTGTCCGATTTTAAGCCAGGGAGATCGTTTCTTATGATAAAAAAAATCACAAAAATCCACTGTGATATTATACAAAAAGGGTCTATAGCCATTGAACTTTCTATACAAACTTATGTTAACCTGAAATCAAAATACTATAAGCCATATCTTTATTATTAACGTTTAACTTACAAGAACTTTTGTTATTGGCAGCTGGTGGACTTTAACATATACAAAAATTCCGACCTTTCCCCGACCCATCAACTTTAATTCACATTGGTCAAAATTACAAAAGGATTTATCATAACATTTGCATTTTATATTTGTGACTTTAAATAGACATTCAGAGTGTTTAATCCCGTGAATTGCAAGTAGAACTAAAGCGAGGTTTATTCCCATTGTTTTATTCATTTGACGATCTGATTTCAACTGAAAATTGGGTTCCACGTTTCACCAATTTATTTCAACTTTTGAAACCGTATAATTATTATTTTTTGTTGGGTAATAGATATATAATTATGTTGGAATTTCCAGTCATTAAAATTTAAATCAATACTGTTTATAGATTTTAAATTATCAACCTAAGTCTCTAAACAATAAATACTTTGATTATTAAAAAATAAATAAATATACCGGAATAATGATTTCATAAATCAAAAATGCATTGTATTAATTAAACAAAATATATGTAATAAATATATAAATAAATATTTTAACAAACTATTACTTCTTTAATATTTATCTCATATAAAATATCATATTATTTTTTATTTATTTTATAAATCTGTGTTAATTATTTTTCGCATTCCATTATTATAAATAAATAAAAGTTATGTATTAAATATATAAAAATATATTTTAACGCTTTCTGTAATATTTATCACAAAATTATCAAAGGCAATGCCGCTTGGTTTTCCTCTGATTAACCATGCATTTCCCATAAAACTAACTGTTCTGGCTGCATCCGGCGAAGAAAGACGATGGTGATGATGATGAAGTTGATGCTTGATTAGCTGGACAGGCTGACCCGATCCACCTCCTCCTCCTCCTCCTCCTGTGGCGAGTGCTCCTCCCTCCGCGGCCATGTGCATGTTCATTTGAGCTTGGCCCGCAGGCGGTGCCACACATCGCACACACCTTTTGATGTTGCGCCGACATCTCAGCCCAAGAGTCGAACCTCTATGGACAGCTCAGCCACGTCGAAAGCCACCCGTGCGAAAAAAGTGAGATATAAAATCAGCCAAGAGGCCAGGCAAGTCGAGGTGGAAATATACTCTAGAAAGAAAAATTATGCTAATTTATTTATTGAATTTTAATTATTTAGGCTTTTAAGGGGTTTAAAGTTTTTATTATTTAATAATCAATATTATGTACATTTAAGTCTTTCCTTTTTCTAGACTCTAAGCTTCAGGTAGAGTATATAAAAAGATAAAACCTATGGCCAGGCGATGCTGTCGCTTCGCCGCTCTTATCAACTTGTCCAAAAGCTTTTGCGCCCGTTCAAATCAATTTGCAGCGGTTGGCATCGGCATCTCGAGGAGAAGCTAAAGCCAGGAAAGCGAGAGGCATCAGCCATCAGCCATCAGGCATCAGGCGGTTCCAGCCACACACATGGCAGCTGTGAGAGGCTCTGCGCATGCGCAGCAGATTCGATGGTGGGCCGGCCTGACACAAAGAGGGCGCTATGCCTGCCCCTCCCCTTCAGCGGCCTTCAGCTTTATTTTATTTTTTCTGTTTTTTTGCTTTTTGGCCAGCTGTTGTCGGCTTTTTGCCGGTCCGCTGATTCGGCTTTGTTCTTTGCCGTCAGCGTTTAATGGTTGATTTTGCTCAGTCAAGTTTTTGCCGCTTTTCGGTTTTTGTAGTTTTTTGCGGTTTGTTGTTTGTTTTTTTTTTTTCTCTCTTTTTTTTATTAAATTATTATTTACTTTTATTACAAAGCGCGACGGCAGCATGGCAAATTGATGCGATATTTCAATTTGTGACGGCAACAAAGCGAATTATTGTGTGTGGAAATAAATATATCAATGGTGCCGCTGCCGCTGCGCCTACACTTGAACTTCAAAGCGCTTTCCCAGCCCCCAACCCCCAACCCTTTGCTAATAAAATTTCTTCGGTACCAAAAATAAAACTCACTCACACCCAGCCAGCCAGCCAGCAAGAGGACCATGAAAAATGCTCGACTTCAAAGCAAATTCAAGGCGAATCGGGCAGCGGGTTGGAGAGGGGAGATCTCTCGCATAAACAAAAGGCAATTGAAATGCTTCTAAAAAGAGATTTTGCTTTGCTGTTTTGTATATTTGCTGCTACTTAAGTTGGTAGACCTGCCAACCCTCAGCTGCCTTTGACTCTGCCGGTTCCCTCCTTCGATCCGGCGATTTGTTTTGCCCGTCACTTTTTAATTGTTGTCAACCAACCCACACAGAGCGACCTAAGAGAGCTGTACACACAGACAAAAAATAATACAGCAAAATTTATAGCAAAATATAACACGTTAACGTCAAAGTACATAAGTTTTTAATGCAATTTTAGGGAGTATTATTTAATTTAAATTTTAAGTGGAATAGTAGTTCTTCCTTTATAAAATTAGTTTGTCATATATTTAAATAAATAATTATAATCATAAAGAAAAATATCTTCAATACATCTTTAATTGTTTTAAAAAAGTGTAAAATTTATAATGTACATAAATTTATTTAAAATAAGAACCTCAAAAAAAAACCCTCCGGATTTTATAAATATATTTTTCACCGTGTAAAGATGAAGCATTGGACATGGAGCCAGGCCGCACCCAAGTCGGGCACATGAAAAAGACATCAAAGCAAATCTTGACAAGCGAATATGCCTCTTATCTGCATCTAGCCAAGCGGTGTGAGCGATTCACTCCAGGGGGATGGGGGATGGGGGCCAGGACACTACAGAGAAGCGTTGCCAAAGACACGAACACACACATGCAGGAAGTGCCTTCCGTTCTGCTTTACTCCTTGTGGGATATATTTCCTGCCGAGCCACACCCCCTTCCGCCCCTAACAACATGCAGTCCTGCTTGGATGCATTTTAAAGTTGCAAACAAAAGCAAAAACAACAACAACAACACCCAAAAAACCATACGACAGCCACAATAAAGTTGTGTCCCGAAAACAGGGACTCAAGTGGAGCTTGGGACTGGGTTTTGTCGGTCAGCCGAATTGGACTTTTGGCACTCAAATAAAGGACATGAGAGGACTTCTTGTTGGCCAAAGTTTTCAAATTTAACAAACATACGTGTTTCGAGTCGGTCGAGGGAATAATAAATATGAATACCTAAACAAGTGCATCCTTGTGTCCTTTAATTATGTATTTACCGCACTTGTTTGAGGGCAAATGCATTCATTAAATTTTTTGTGCTTAAGTTTTATTCAAATAGTTCTTAAATTTAAGTTTAAATTAGATTTAAGTGATATTTGCTTGTAGTAAGTAATTTTTTTGGGTAATATTAAAATTAATTTAAATATTTAAATAATGTTTCCTTCAACAAATAGGAAATTATGCAAATTAAATAAGCAACAAGCTTGTCATTTACTACCTTGCATTTTTTCCATAAATTAAATAACCAAATAAACTGAAATCTATAATAAACATATGAAAGAATTTTATATATTTAAATCTTGGATATTTTTAGCATCTTTGGCTTTCATTTTAAAGATTTTAATTAACATTGATTCTTTCTATAAAGCCCTCTGCCTCTGTCTTGACTTCAATATCGAAACGAAGCTTCTTTCTCCCAATTTATCCTGTCCAATACTCCCTACTTACTTATTCCGATGTTGTTTTTCCTTTCTGCTGCAACAGCTGCCACATTTTGTTTCCTTTTTTCAGCTGCTGCTGCTGCTTCTGCTGTTGCTGTTGACGTTTATGCAAATTGTGTTGTTATTTTTTGTGTGTCACCCGAAAAAAAAAAACAAGAGCAAAAAACAGAGAAATCTGAAAAAGCCTCTGCTTGGACCTCCGCTCGACTCCTTCGAATCGATAAATGCAAATTCGTGCAAACGAAACCTGGAACCTGATGTCCCTCTTGTCACGAGAACTTTGACTACTACGAACGTATCCTCACATCTAATTTAATTTTTAAATTATGAATTTAAAATTGAAGACTGCAGCAGAGGACATCTAAACCATTCGGCCACTGCTCCATTTACATGGCAGGCAAACTTTGTCCTGTCCCCCCGGTTGCGTAACTCGAAAGTAATTAAATTGAAACAGAGTGCAAAATGCACACAAAAGCCGGAAACTCCATGTAGTGGGGGAGGAGGTGCTGATGAGGGGCGTGGCATATGCTCATGTTTGTGGAGGTCACTGAAAGGAAAAACTAAAAGATATATTTAAATAAATATATTTCTATTACTATTCTTTTATTTGTAATTTTCTTTGGCAATTCGGTGGGTATTATGATTTAATTTTCTAAATTCAAAAGCTTTTTTATTTCCAATAAATTTCTTGGCAGTCTCTAAATATTTATCAAAATTCTAAAACATAATAAATAGGTCCTAAAACCGATATATTTTTTAATTTATTCTCTTTGTGTATTGCGTGTGGGATTTGCCATGGCAAGAGTCAAGTGTGTTCCCAACACAAAAGTGTTGAAAATACCGAGGGGCGGGAAATGGGGCGAGCAGAGCAACTGGCAGCATGTTGACAGCACACAGCAGCACCCCCTTTCCCTTAACCACCCCCTCCCAACCCGTTGGGCCGGCACAAAGTTATAGTTATGATGATTGTTGATTTAGAGTTTTTAGTTTTTAGGCTGCCAGATGGGCCAAGGAGGGATTTGTGTAGCGTGCAATTAATTTTGTAGCCCCCCAACTTCAAAGGAGCTGAAAGGAGCCGCCGCCGCCCGTGGACAGTTGATGACAACAACTCCGGCTGCTCCATCAATGGGGGCCTTTGAAGCGATGCCCTCCCCCAGCGGATCTCCACGGAGATCCCCATGGGCCTCCACACACACACACACACACACAGAGATAGGGAGAGAGAGACCCGGTGACAGCAGTGCTAATGGGGAAGCCCCTGTGCCGACCAAATCCAATTCGAACTCTTTCTGTTCCCATGGTCGTAACCCGAGACCTCGGAATGTCACAAATTCTTGTGCGACACTGATAAAAATAGTTTTTAAAAGAGGAAATAATTAAACAAAGCTAAAACTCGATCAGCTATTCCCTCATCCAAGGCCGTTGCGTTAGAAATTGTTAAGGCAGGTCGGAAAGCAAAGGGAGATTCAGTTGGTTGATTGGCTTGTTGTTTACATTTTGTAGTTTTACTAAAGTTTAAAAAGGATTTTAAATGTAAATCTTTAACAATTTTAAATTAGATAATTTTGTTCCTTTTATTCTGGCTTTTTTCCCAGTGCATCCCTACTTCTCCTCCTCTTCGCTATAGCTCCCCTTGTGGTCGCCTGCACTGGCCGCCTGTCAATGCGAGAAGTCTTCACTTGACTCCGCGGCTCTTGCTGCGGTTGACATTCGCCACGATGGCTGTCATGTCTATGGCCTCCGCTGAAGCTGAACCCCAACTTCCCTGGATTTTTTCCCATTGGACCCTGGCCGACTCCCCCCTATCCCAGCTATAGACCTGTGACAAGTGTGGCTTTGAAGGGAGACCGAATCGGAGTGCCGCTTTGGCCAGAAGATGAACGACATTGATGGGGATGAGAAAGATTGGTATAGAAAGGGGTTGACATACATGATTTCGTGCCTTTGGGAATGTGAATTTAAAAAGAGATTAATTTTATTTTAATTTTAAAATATATTCCTTGAAAAATCAAACCAATTTAAAGTTTACTTGCCGAAACAAATTACACAAAAAAATCCCCTTAAATTTAAATCAAAGTTTGAGCTGATTCTTGATGCAGAACATGCCCAACCTGAATTAGCTGCTCCCCTGAGAGCATCGAAAAGATTGCCATTACTCAGGGAACCAGCAGCAGCAGCAGCTCCCCTTGGCTTTGGCAAGATATATGGAAATTCCTTGTCACTTGCGGTTTACATATCAAATTTCCAATGTCTAACCAAAGATATGTGAGATTAAAAAAAATAAACGAGATGAGGAAAGTCATATATACTCCTTATTTTACTCTTACCTCTGGCATATGTGCATAATTACACTTTTATTAACAGGCAGCCGGCAAGGCACACACACGCCACCCACAAGGCACACACACACCTACCCACCGATTTTCACAATTTTCTCTTTGTCTACGTGTGCGGACTGCTGAATGCAAACAGGTGAGTTGGCTGCAACAACTGGCATCCTTGCATCCTGCAGAGACTCGCATCTACACACATCCTCACATTCACATGGCCTTTGGCATCAGCATCCACGGCACATCCTCAGAGACACTTGAGCTGCACTCGGCTTAAATGAAGTGCACACGCCGCCATGCACATCAAAGCCTGCCGCCATTAGCCCGATGCAGTGAACTAATTAGACACGCCCATGCCCCTGGCCCCCTACCTGGGGCAGCTATTACAAACAGCATTAAATGTTCTTTGAAACTAAAAGAATTTTAAATTCGTCATAATTTGAGGCCAGTTCAAATAAGAGATAATTTCGGGAATAATTTCATATTTTGTGTGTAATAAAAAAAGTTAATTTCATTACGACAGATCTCAGGATGCAGCTTTCCAAGGGATTAAATTTAGGCATTTTTAATGAAGATATAAAATTATACTTTTATTTCTGATTGGTTTTTGTTCTAGACCTAAAGATTTATAACAAATAAATGTAATACGCCTTCTTTTGATTATTTAATAATTTTATTCAACATTTCGTACATGGCTTTATAAAATATTTATATCCTAATCTAAGATACTCATCAAAACAAATTAACCCGAATTGAAAACCTCAATTAGTTTTCATTATTGTAAAAAAAGTAACTTCCCCTCTGCATAAAACCCATAAATAACATTTATTTGATCAATATTTAGATGAATTTTTGAGCTGACACCTTTTGTAGTTAAACCACAATTATTGTTTATTATTTACCTCAGCTTAACTTTGTCTTTTTTTAGTTGTTCAGTCAGTCTTTGAATTGAAATATTAATGGGGGACAAAGGATTGTGACAAAGGGCAACCAATTTAATATCATCAGATAAAATCAGATTTAAAAATACAAATATCTCTCCCTGTCTCTTAATAAAAAGAAACCAAAAAATCATTACAAAATTATGTACAAGGTATACAACTTATGCAAATAAAAAACCACAAAACTTTACACAATTATTCACAATTGTTAACAAAAAAAGTCACGCTTAACATTAGACGTTATTTCTCAGCATAGTTTAGGTTCAGGATGTAACTGCGTTTCCAACATTTCAACCAATCCCGAATTTATATATATGTATATATAGTTAATAGGTTTCCTAGGGAAATATATGTGTGTATATCGTGATGGGAACCTTCGTTCTTCATAACTTTTACTGTGATGTCTTCCGATCGCTTGAGTATAATCGCTGCTGATTCACATACATCTGCAGCGGCGGCACCTGGCCGAGTAAAGAAATCGGCGGTGGGGGAGGCGTCAGGTCCATTGGCGTAGTAGACGCTGATGAAGGACTGGTGGTGGAGCTCATGCTCGAAGTGCTGGAACGATTTGACAAAGATTGTGCCGAACGCGTTCTTCTTAGAGTCTCTGATCCCTTGGGTGGCTTGCAGCTGCCTTGCTCTCCATAGCTATGCATCCGGCCCACCACCTTGAGGTTAGTTCTATATGGTGGATGATCCTGCGCCGCCTGGCTGTAATACGATTTTCTCAGAATGCAACAGATGGCCAAGAAGGGTATCGCTAGAATTCCACAGAAACCCAGGGCTATGATTAGCAGCACATCCACGCCTTCGGCTCGCCAAAAGTTCAACGTATTCGCATGAGATTTAAGGAAATCCGCTCCTCCAGAATCCAAAATCAACTGAATCTTCCGCACAGCCTTATTGGCTGGCCCGGCGGAGTTCCTGCTTACCAAACGCTCTCTCAGCTGAACCATTTTCTCCACATAACTCGTGTTAAGGGTGAGTTGCCTAATCCCATGGAGCATGGCATCATAGGCTATGGCATCATAGTTAACTGTCAGCGAAACACCATGTTGCATCAGTCTCTGGGCCATCACCTCCTGCTCGGCCAGTATGGGTATGGCAAGAATGGGCTTTTGTCCGGCCACAGATTCCCAGACGCTCAACTGGCCGCAGCTACTGATGAACATCTTCACCTGCTGATGGCGCAGAATCGCTTGCTGTGGCCACCAATCCGCAATCATCACATTCTCGGGGAGCGTGAGCTCTGCTGGAAACTCCTCCGTTTCCCATTTTAAAAGGAAATGGAACTCGGTCAGGTGGGCAAAGACATCAAGCAGAATGGATAGCTTTTCTGGCGGCAGCTGAGCTGTCTGGACATCGGCACCCAGACTAAAGTAGATGACTCCACTGGTAGCAGTTTCCATAAATGACAGCAAGTGCTGAAAATAAGAGAGATTTTAGTTTAAAATTACGATTCATATTACAACTTACATTTGGCAATTGGAGTCCATTCGAAGGGGTTAAATGCAAGCCGCCAACTTCCACCATATTCGGCAGATAGGCCCTGGGATAATGCAAGCCCGGATGGGAGTTGATCAAGGCCAAGCTTAGATTCTTGGTCAGATCTCTGTACAGCGGCAGCTCCTTAACGAGCAGCTCGAAATGATTGGTGTACACCGATTGCTGGGAGATCAGGTGGAAAAAGTTATAGGTGAGCCGTTCGAAGGTGCTCATCAGGGTGTTGACAATCCTCTGCTTGGTGCTCATCCTCTCCGTGAAGGGTAAAAAGTTGCTGGGATCCAGGGACGAGGACTGTGGGTTGCCAAACATATTGTTTAGCCAGGAATTGGCGCCGGTGGGACTGATAGCAACGGTGGGTATGCCATAGTAGAAGGCCAAGCTGCAAGTAAATATTTCAATTACTCTGCTTTAAACCAAATAATCCTCTCAACTCACCCTAGCAGAGCATCGCTCAGGAACAGGTCCACAATGAGTAAATCGAATCTCTCGCCGCTGGTCAAGAGTTTCCTCACCTGACCATCCGAAAGCAAAATGTCCACATTGGTGGTGCCCGCATAGATCAGTCGGGTGAAGCGCTCCATTACGCTCTGGGCCCGCATCTCCTCCGCCTGGAAGCTCATGCCCATGTCCAGCCAGTTCTGATGCAGACCCTCGATCCTCAGCTCCCTGATCCGTGGTACTTCCGACTCTTCCACGGCATGTGGGCTGATCAGGGTCACGGAGTGATTTCCGGGACGACTCTCAACCAGTTCCTGCAGCAAACTTCGCCCAAAAAGATAGTGCGATTTCCATACACTGGGAAAAACAGCCAGTATATTGGCGCCTAGGGCAAAGCTGCCAAGCAGCGACGCCAGCAACAGCCGCAGGAGATGCATTCTGTATGCAGGAACAAAATCCGCACTAACATTGGCATTCGCATCCGCATCTACATCTACTGTATCTGCATTCGGCGTTCGTATCTGTGCGGTTTTTGCTTTTCCGGTTTTGCAAAAACACACAAACTTGCACACACACACTCGCAAACACGCGTACAACACACACGCACAGGTAGAGCAGCCCCTGATGGGCGTCTATTATTATCTGCTGCCTTTACTTGTAGTTATTCCGCCGATTTTCATCATTTTGCGGGCCACGAATCAATGGCAAAATGTCGCAGGTGATAATTAAACACTCAGATTGGTAAATAAAAGCAACGAAAGTGAAAAGAACGGCCAGCAACAACAATGCGGCGCTGTCGGTGTTTCGGGCGAATGGTTGCAGAGATGCCAACTTATTAAAAGATGGTCTTTCACGAGTGTATCTTGAAGATACATGAATTGTATTTATTTATATTAACACAAAAATAAAAAAGATGTAGAAATAGAGTACGGAAATATATTTGAAATTAAATTTCGAAATCTTTGCATCGTTTAATTTTGATATCCATTTATCTCATAGCAACAATTATCAAAATTTGAACTAATAACTTGGGGTGTACTGTGCTCCGTGGTACTTTCAGCATTTTCCGGCTATCTGCTTAACGGTCACTCAATCCATCCCATCTCGCTGGTAAACAATTTGAAAATTTGCATTTTGCTTTAGTTGCTAAATCATCCGCGCAAATTGTTCAACAAAAGAAGTGCTAAATTGAATAATTGCAGAGGCTGCCAGCGGATGAGCCAGAAAAATAAAAAATAAATCACAACATAAGACCAGACGACAAACAAACCGATTTTGCAATTTGGCACACAGCCAAAAGAGGACATAAAAACAAGAACAAAAGGTTAAATATTTAACCGCAGAAAATACACAGTGGGAATAGTGAAAAGAACAGCTGGCCCGGCTCAGGTGCTGTGTGCCTGCAATTAAATTAGTTTTTTATGTTAACGCGGCCCTAAGTACACAGCTGCGAAGATACTACCAAAGAACAACAACAACAATCTTTGGATAAACCGGCAACAGCTGAAATTATAGCCAGTAGACGAAACGGGCTTACGTAAGCCACTCGCAATTGCAAACGTTTAAACAAAAGCAAAAGTCCAAAAATGGCGCAAGTATCCAGTAAGTACTATTTGGTGTCTCAATAAATTGCAAAAATAAATTTGAACTCTTTAGTTGTTTGTATTTGCTAATTTTGTCTTCATTTATAAATATTTACTTTGTATTATTTAATTAAAACTGTTAATAATACATAAAATTGTTAATTAAAATTTTTAAGTTAAATTTCACATATTTTTGTAACTGCTTTTATCTTAATATATCAAATATTATAGCATACTTCAAGAGAATTTGTCTATTTTCCTATTTACCCTTATCTATAAAGACCTTTTTTTCAATTGGGACATAAACAATGTTTAAACTTATAAATTTAATCATTAAATATTCAATTAAAAATACAACTAAATTACCTAATTCAAACTAAATTCATAAATATATTTCCACAGCTTAAAAAAATATAATAAATTCAAATAATCATTAAACCTTTACCCTTCCTTTTAGCCCCCATCGATGTGGACAAGCCCCTCTTCGACCTAAGCAGCTTTGCTGGTCGCTTTCAGTACTTCGCCTGGATGACGGATCCTCGCACCGTCGTAGTCTCCAGCGATCGCCTGCTGGAAGCCAAGACCATGATTGAAAAGTACCGAAAGGGCGATCAATCGCCGCTGGTAAAGCCGGAGGAAGTTCACTACAACATGAAGCTATACAATTCGGCCTTTCATCCGGATACCGGGGAACTGCAGAATTTCTGCGGCCGTATGAGCTTTCAGGCAAGTCTCGTGATGGTTTTACGGCACGTGGACTGGTCCCTAAAATAGAAAAAACAGCGTCTGGTGTTGACGTTGTGAATGAATGGGTTGCCAAAAAAGAAAATAGAAAATAAAAACAAAAAACAGAGAAAGAGAAAAACATAGAGGCACGTATTTAACACCAGACAGCAAAATATTTCATCAGCTTCAGCTAAGAACTTATCTTATAAAATTGTAAAATAGTTTATTAGAGTTTAGTTAAGATTAGAGGAAGCTTCCTCGGTTACAATCGGTTACAAGGTTTATAAGGGCTTTAAAAACTAAACTTGAGATTACATTTTGTTAATGATACTTGTATCTTGTATTTTTCAGGTTCCCGGTGGCATGTTGATCACCGGTGGCATGCTGGCCTTCTACAGAACCGTCCCAGCCGTGGTACTCTGGCAGTTCATCAATCAATCCTTCAATGCGGTGGTCAACTATACAAATCGCAATGCCAATTCACCCACCAGCGTTACGCAGCTGGGCGTGGCCTATGTTTCGGCCACAACGTCTGCTTTAATAGCCGCCATCGGATGCAAGAATTATTGGTCCAAGAAGGCGACTCCATTGTTCCAAAGATTTGTACCCTTTGCTGCTGTGGCGGCGGCCAATTTTGTCAACATTCCGCTGATGCGACAGAATGAGATACTCAATGGTATAGAAGTAAAAAACACGGATGGAGAGATTGTAGGACAGAGCAGATTGGCTGCCATTAAGGGTATAGGTGAGGTTATTGTGTCCCGGATTGCAATGGCAGCGCCCGGTATGCTGGTGCTGCCCCTGATCATGGAAAGACTGGAGAAACTGCCCGCCTACAGGCGCATCAAATGGATAAATGCACCCTTCCAGACCCTGATGGTTGGCTGCTTGTGAGTGAACTCCCACGCATACCTTTTATGATTGTTAATTAATATGATATCCGTTTCAGCCTCTGCTTTATGGTGCCCACGGCTTGTTCCTTGTTTCCGCAACAATGTTCTTTGGACACATCCACCATGCGCACCTTCGAACCGGAATTGTATGAGGAAATGGAAAAGAAGACGCAAGGCAATGTGCCCAAGAGGGTCTATTTCAACAAGGGTCTATAAGAACTCGGTTTACGGTTTACGGAGATGGACAATAATCTGTTTAGACTTCGTCGTCGTCGTGTTTGTTTTGTAGAGCATTTATTGTATCCAAATCGCGCAATATTTGGTCGATGTTGTTCCTTTGTCATTTGTGTCAATTGTCGTAGTTAAGCTAAGCTGAAAGGAATCTGAAATCTATGAAAAATGTTAATATTTAAAGCCCGTTCCAGGTTTTACGAAGGGTTTTTCTATGTAAATTTAAATTGGGGGTGTTTTTAGCAGAAGTAGAAAGCTGGAATGATGTAATTTGCCGATTTGTATTAATTTAAGAAATTATTATTTTAAAAAATTGAAGATATAGGAAGTTCTGATCCCATTGTTCTTGAGGCAGCTATATAATATTAATTAAACCTGCAGCTAGCTCTTAAAACAAAAGTTTTCCTATTTATATGATTATTTTAATTAATAACAAATGTAAATTCTTTCAAAGTATCACCTGGAACGTAAGCAAATTGTTCAAATATTTAGCCAATTAACTTGTCATGTACTTAATGGGTATTATTTATGTAAATGTCCTAAAATGTGTTCAAAAATTCTGATATTTCGAAGTAATTTCGGTGAAGGTATTACGGACAATGATTATTATTGGTTTTAAAAAGTGTTTACTCAACTAATTAAGTATAAAACGAACTTTTAACTGATTTAATTGAAAATTCGTGTTTATGCCCAAAGATATCATTTAGTTTCTAAGCCTCAAAGATCAAGTTTATATGTTTAAAAGCTAATTAACAGTAAAATGCTTCTTATAACATCAATTAGCTGACTAACTGGCTCATATTTTGTATAGTTTCTAGCACTTAGTGTACTCACATGTTGAAAATAAATGTTTTTCAAATAAATAATCAATTGTTTATGGGTTTTAAAAACGGTTTTATTAGTTATGTATGTTCCGGTATCCTGTATAAATATATATAGTATATATATGTATATATCATTATACATAACGTTTGCGGGGCTTTCGTTTATTTAGATATTCGGTTTTTCATATCCTTTCGTGTTGTAAAGTTTACAAAATGTGCAAAACACAACTAGGTAGCTATAGATTATTCCATTTCGTCCATTTAAACATTGTCACACTTCTCTTCATTATTGTTTGGTTGAAGCTGCAAAGGTGCTCAGTGCGCCATGGAATTATATATTTCTTTTGGACTTTTTCTGTTTTGTTCAAGGTACAATTTCGATTTCCGTTAATTGTTTTTAGTTAGGTGATTTATTTACTCGGTTTTGACTTTGCTTTTTGTTGGCACAGGCGCTTAAAAATTCTTATTATCTCGTGTGCTAAACATTGATGGGGAAAAATTCAACACTCAGATGGTACAATGTATGTAAAAATTGTTGCTTGAGAAAAAACGAGAAAAACAAATTTTCAACAAATATTTTTCTCCATTTTTTAGAGGAGGCAAAAATTTCGTTGCCATTTTGTAAAAAAATTGGTTTGTTTCTTGTGGCTGTTTTTTAAGTATTGAAATTTGTCACATGGATCAATCAGCAAACATTTATTTTATTCATATTTTTAATATATTTCTTCTTTTTTTCTTATTTTATCGAATATTAAGTGGCAAAACTTTCGGTACACAATTATTTACTGAATATTTTTATTCAATGCCGCATCAAAAGTTAGTAATTTGTAAGTGTGTATTCATATATTTTATTTTATACTGACTGAGGCTTTTTCAACGTTATTAAATTGGCATTTGGTAACTTGCTTAATGCATAAGTTGTTCTTTTTTATTTTGTTTTAGTTTGGTTTCTGGCGCTTAGCTGGGAAAGCTCGTTCAAAATCGTAGGGGTTTTCCTCTTGCAAAAAATCTTATGGGCTAAACAAGCTTCCTTTTTGAACAGGAACTTCAATCCGTATTTTTTTTAGCTGCCTAATCAAAAATTTCATTTCAATTCATTTCATTTTCCACAAACAAAAAAATCAATCCAGCGAAAAGTAGGAGTTCTCCCACACAATCCTCAAGCATTGGACTAATTTCCTGAGCTTTAAAATTTAGAATATTCTGACCATTATAACCACTTACCATTAACTTTGTCATTATCTTTGAAATTATTTTCCAACTCTTTGCCAAATCGAATCAGTCAATCTTTAGCCAAAGAACGCGTCCTTAGCCCTCATTAAAAATCCAACTAATCCATCCCTTTCTTGATCTTTTTCTTTATCAAATTCTGTTTCAACTCGGGGTTTGTCCTCTACATTTATATAAATATTATTTTTATATTGCGCACAGCCTTATTTTTTTCCAAAAAGTTTCTGGGTTTTATATTAGTTTTTTTTTTTTTTGTGTTCTTCATATATAAACCATTTATTTTTCAGTTTTTTGCAATCATTTTATGTTTATTTTCTGTTGTTAAACTTCACCTGATAAATTTTGTACCAACATTGCCCGACTGGAAAACAGCTGACATACAACTTTATTTCTTTTTTTGTATATCCATTAAATAACAAATTATCCTGTTAGCCGTTGCCTTTCGTTCCATCTCCTGCTCCTGCTCTGTTCCCAGCATTTTTAACATTGTTTTTATTTGGTAGAAAATATGTTCCATCATAAAATCCTTTTACTTTTACCTCTATATTGTGGCCTTTCTTGCCAAGACCGCCCTTTAAAAACCATAAAAAAGTTGTTGCTCTTGGCAAATTTCAAGGAGTTTGGGTTTCTTTTCATTGTTTTTCCTCTTTTGTGTGTTGTGCATAATATGTTTGTATTTTATTTTCTCTTTGTTTTAGTTTTTAGTTTTTCATTTTTCAATTTTAAAAATTCTTCGATATTCGGTTTTTAGTTTCGCTTTTACACTTACATATGACTTGGCATTCAGTAGTTTTGTATTTATATAAAGGGGATTCCGAGGACCTCCTCTTTCCTAACAAGTTTTACATTTATAAACGATTTTCGAGTTGTTTTTAGTAAAAATTACAAACTAAAAATAAAACTATATATATTTATATATGTGTGGTGTGTTATGCCTAGATAAAAACTGTTTAAAGTTTTCAATTACTTTTTATTTCTTTCTTTCGGCTTTCATATATATATATATATATATATATATATATATATATTCTCTTGACTTGGCTTACAAACATGTACATTGTGGTGTATACATATATAAATATATTTTATATATTTTGTAGTTTTCTTGTAGTTGCAGTTTGTAGTGTGGATAACATTGGATTTTGTTTGCATTATTAGACCTTAAAATCGTACATAAACATTAATTTATTTATTAGGCATTAATTAATATATATTTCCTTCAAACTTTATGAATCTTTAATTGGAAATTCCAGCCAGGTTCCTAGTCTGAAGCGGCTCATATGTATGGGTTTTTGGGTTTTCTGTAGGGGAAAAGCTTTGCTATTTAGACTGCCGCCTCGTCATCATTGTAGCCATCCTCCTCTGTCATCTCCTGGTCGCGATGTTGCTGCTGGTGCACCACCTCAACCACGGATACCGCCTCAGCTGTCGTCGTTGTAGATGTGGATGAACTGGTGGTGCTGGCCGGCGACATATTATCCGGATTAACGGACAGAGAGATGGGTGGCGGTGATGTGGCCACGACTGCTGCTACCAGCATCTCCTGACTTGGCGGCAGCACAAAACTCTTCCCGCCCAGCTGATCTCATTTGAGACCCGTGTCCGAGGATGGGGTCCAGCGATCGAACTCGATGCCCGAGTCGGGCGACACACCGGTGGCCTTGGCCAAGTGGGCGGCCATAAAGCCACCGGTTTGCATGCATTTGCAGTCCGGCGCAATGCAACTGCAAGAGAACTTGGAGCCGCGGCCGCAACGCGAGGCCACCACACTGGGATTCGCGGTGAGCACATTCGAGACGGAGCTTGCAGGTGATGCCATGCCCAGTCCTAGGCCCTGGCCAACGACATTGGTGCTCATCAGAACGCCGGACTCGTCCATGGCCTGTCCATCGCCTGGACTCAATCGCAGTTGACTCTCGAAGGACTGCAGCTGCTGCATAAAATGGAAGTTGGGAGATACATCTGGCTTCCGGTCGCGGACCATCATGAAGGCGTCGTTGAGACTCAGTCCCCGGGTGTGCATCAAGTAGGCGAGCGTCACGGTAACCGAGCGCGACACCCCGGCCAGGCAGTGGACCAGCACCGCCGAGTTCGCGGACCGCGCTTCCTCTGTGAATAGAAAAGGCATCAAATTTGAGATTTTAGATGATAAAATGTCATGATGTCATAAAGCTAATGCATCACATTCTGTGACAAGCGGGAGTCATCAAAAAAGAAAACAATACAGAAGTTTTTATTCCGGTTGCAAGGTCGAAACTTTCATTAATGTCATGAAGGCTTTGTGTTATTTATATTAAATGTATGAATAAAAGGTTAATATAATTTAAATTATTTTTCTTTTCGGTTTATCAAGAGCCTAAGGGATATATTTATGGACTTGCAATTATTTAAAAATGTATCTTAAAATAGAAACCAAAATAAGGCAAAAGTCAAATAGAAGATATTGACAAATTCAAACGTAAATTTTAATTTATTGCATTTTTAAATAACACAACATTTTCGATTTATTGTTAAAATATCATTATTATTGAATATATCTCAAAAAAAATGTATTTTCTTTCTTTGTTATATTTTTAAACATTTAAAAAAATTTAAATTATGATTTGAGTCTGATTTATCAAAAAGAATATTGATTAATTGTCTTGTCATAAAGTTTAAATATTGATTCTGCTTTAAATATCATGACATAATGCAATAATATATTTATTTAACTTTTTGAAAAATATTTTAAAACTTAAAAGTTTATATTAGTCCATTTAATCTAAGAGCAGAACTCATTTTTTTTTTTATTAAAATACAGATTTCGCAATACATTTTGTTACATTATCTATAAATCTATATTTTCTTCCTAAAATATAATTTTACTAATCTAAATTTGTAGTTTTTGTACAGATTTAAATCTTTTTAAATATATTTTCAAATTCTATTTAGTCCAAAACAATTTCTATGACATCTCTATATAGGTTCCACCTTTAATATTTAATATTCTAAGCAATTGTTAACCCCCTCTTACCTATAAACTGTATGGCATCTGGAAAATGCATGGCCAAATCCTGTGAATAATGATCGGTGATTGGAATCTGCAGATACTTGATAATGCCCAATTTCTCAAACTCATTTGGCAAATCCGGTGTCACATTCAGCACATACTGGAAGAAGCATTAAAACACATTAATATTTATTTATGCCAAATAGAATCTTTCTCATTACTCACCTTTATGTTGTACCTTTGCAATGCATTCGAGTCGCAGCTGTGCGAGGCATTTCCCAGGAACAAAAGTCCTGGAATTATCTCCACGGGCGCCTCATTGAAATTGTGGTGATGATGGTGATGATGATGATGATGCCCGGTGCTCTCACAGTCCGACGATTCGGCCGAACTGCTGCACGCGGAATCGGAATGCGGTGTGGAAATGCGTAGGGATCTACCAGGGAGGAAAGGGAATATATAATTATATATGAGTATATGCAAGGCTTTTGGGTCTATAAACAACTTACCTAAGACCCATTAACTGATCGGTCTGTACATTGCGACTAGATTCCATTTCTTTGTTGTGCGCTTGGCTGTCATCCTCGCACCATTCCGGAAATGCTTGGCGAAAACTGGAGAAGCCATCTGAAAAAAAAGAGTTGGAAACTTTAGAATGCTTTTTGAACTATGCGCATAGCTATATACACTTTTGGACGCCGCCATCGTGTCATTTGAGGAGCAGCAGCAGTCTCTGGAATTCGACGTTCGTTATGCTTGGCCAAGTGTAGCCCTTTGGGTCTTTTGCTTTGCGTCTTTGGTAACACGACATGCTGCTGCTACTGGCTGCTATTAGCCCAAAACCCCAAGCCAAGTATGCGTGAAAATTCTAGCAAGCGAAACTCATTCATAAAAAAAAGAAAAGAGTTCAAGAGAGGGGAGAGTTGCAGAGTGATATCTTATTTTCTTCAATTGGAAACGGAAGTGCCAACGGAAATGCTGTTCCTATATTTATAAGCTTGAGAATGGCATGGAAATTGTCATCAAAAAACGCTGCTGCTGCTCATCAGCATAACGCAAAACGGAAGCTTACAATTTTCTACTTGACGTACACACAATATAAAATGCAAAAAAAATAAATAAACAAAAAAAGCATACAACAAATTGAAATAAAGCAGTAAAGTTCAGTGGTTATCAACTGAAACTCATTGGTCAACGGGTGGTATACGCAATAAATTCACTCCCATTTCCAACTCTCAATCTCTGTGCACTTCCCAGCTGAACTTTATAAATAAACCAAGATACGGAAGAGGGGGTCTTTGCTATTTTTACTGAAGCAGCAGCAACCATGGCCATGGATATCAATCCGCACACAGTATATGACATGGCAAACTGCATTTGATAGCAATTTCCTCCTCAAACAAACTCAGTTCGACTTTGGATTCCATCGAATGGTTCGGAAAAGAGTGGAAAAAGAGAGGAAATATGAAATATATATATGAACATTGATGCAAATAAACTTGGGTTGAGGTGGCAAGTCAAATACAAACAAACACAACTCGGAAACGCGGTGGCTAAGCTCTGTTAATGGAAAATATTTTAAAGCGGTTTTTGTTGAATATTAGTTTGAGGTTTTAAATGAGAAATGTCATAGTTTTCTAATAATCGTAATAATCTTTTCTGTTTTTAAATGTTTTTTATTATTTTTCTATAAGATTTAGCGTAAAAGAGAGATGATAATATTTGAATTACAAATTTTAGATCGATTTACTTCGCATATTACTTGGTGAGTTAATAAAGTAATTTAAATACTCTCTTATATTTGTAAAAACATTTAATGTTATCTTATTTATAAGCACATTTTTCAATCAATAATTTACAGAGCTGTAAAGCAGTTTTATCCAAAAACTATTTGCTGTAATTTAATTTTTAATTAAAAAGATTTTAAGTGTATTATGTTACCCAAAAAATTAAACATAAAAAATTAAGCAAGCCTGTTGATGAGTATTTATAAAAAACACCACAATAAGTAGAATTCTCTGACCTTTTCACCGTATTAATAAATGTTATATATTCCTAAACACTAGCTATCGAAATCCAACTATATCTCTCTTCCAATTCAAATGCGTTACCTCCACCCACCAGCTTTTTAGATAAAAATTCAGCGACCTTTCCTACCTCTACAGGTAACTTTCCCTACTATAAACACACAGCAATCATATATATATAGTTATTCACAATTTGTATCTGCCCATATGGCCATATAGGTTTGTATTCCCCAACCTAATCACACACCAATATATACCTGTGCGAGTATCTATATCTTTATAGTTTTTGTTTTTTCGTTTATTTTTTTATACTTTTTTGTCACGTTCTGTGTCACACTTGTGAGTGCTTTTGTGTTTAGATTGTTTCATTGATGAGTTCACACAAAACAAAGACGAAAAAAAAACAACAAAAACCATAAAAGCAAATCGTGAATAACAGTGGAAACGACCTTCAAAACGTTGAAAATGTAAACTTGAAAAAAGCGAGTCAACAAATTGCTTGGGGAACTATACAAAGCGTAAACTAAATATAAGCAAATTATAACAAAAAAAATATAAATTATATTTGTTAGAAAACCGGATTTTGGCAACACCTGGAGAGGAATATAAGCCACCAAAAATCACTACAAACTCACTCAACCCTGACGCCCCCACAGTTCCATAAATTTGTTGCTGTTATTATTTGATTTTAATCATTAAAAAAGAAAATAAAAAGTAGGCAAGTTGAACTTTCGAACGATTTGTCATGCTCATTCATCGCCTTTGCATTTTTTGGGTATATTTAATTTATTATTTTGCCCCATATTATTTTTATTAATTATGTCGATTTATTTTGAGCATTTTAAGGACTTAATTCAATCATCACAGCTTTTAATTTCATGATCTTTAAACTTATATACCTTAGGTGTTTATTATTATTTTTTATTACACTTTTTTTTATAACAAATTGCTTGGCTCATTCATTGTTACTGTTTATTTTGTTTGTTTTTAATTTAAAGCTGTTTTTTAATCTTTCTGCTTATCTCTGCTTTTGTTTATCTGCGTGTGTAAATAACAACAAAAAAACATACAAAACGTGAGTTAAATATCTCTTAGCTAACTTGGCTGGAGACCCACACCAGGTTTGTCGCAGAGATACGGCCAAGGCACACCCACCAAGGCAGCTCTATTCATTCACAGGTACCACTTCACCCTTTATTTTGTATACACATTTTATTTATTTATTTACTATTTCCCAACGGATATGACGTAGGCAAGTTTTTCTATGTTGTTTTTTTTATAAAATTTTTTGCTCTCTCTATTTTTGCCGCTTGAAAACAGTTAGAGCTGTGGGGGAGGGGAGGGTTAACCCTTATATGGTTTGCAATTTTGGGGGCGTTTATGTATTGTGTGGTGTGCCTTTGGTTAATTCATTTGCGGTTTCAGATGACGCAGATCCCTTAAGTGGAACGAGCTCCATGCTGTTGGATGCAGAGAACCCGATATGCCGGATCGCGGGACACGTACATCCATTGATGGATTCCATGGAGACCGCCCCGAAGTCAAACCGGAAGTGGAACGAACGGAACACATGCATGCAGCGGAACACGACACATTGCGCCCATTTTCCAGTTTCCATTTTTCCCTCCCCTCCCCAGACATAAATATATCTATTTATATGGTTTTTGTTTACACTGCCAGATTTTGAAAGTTTTCAAAGAAAAATGATTTTTTAAACAATAAAAAGAGATTTGAGAGTTTTAAATAATATAAAATATATTCAAAAATAGTTGCAAATTATTTAAAAGGACACTTTAGAGAATTTACTAAGGTTTTTGCAGAGCAAAAAATATTCTTTTAATATTTTTCAAAGGATTACAAGTTTTTTGGGTTTTTAATTTCAAAAAGAAACTTTAAGCTGTTTAATAGGATTTTTTAATAATATAATTATATATATAAATAATATTTAAATATATTTTAAATGGATTTATGAGACTCCTAGTTTTGATTTTATAATATTTCATTATAGTTTCAAACTTTATACTTCCTAAAATTCCCCATAATTCTATAAAATACGCATCAGTTAGCCCCAAAAAATTCCCCACATATTTTTTTACAGCTTAAAAAAATTCCTTTTACTTTTTCCAGTTTTGTTTGGAATTTTCAAGCTATTTGATTTTACATTTTCTTTTTTTTTATACACATTATAGCCATGCCTTTAACCGTATCCACACAGAAAATGCCTTTTTAATCACTCCGTCGCCCATAAATTCTTTAGCCGCATTCCATGCAACCGTAGATATATTTTTTTCCTGTTTAGAGTTTAGCAGATTTTGTTTGTCGTAGGGATTTCGGAGCCATAAAATGCGCGCACGGAATGGGGTGTGTGTGTTTAGAGTTTTAAAGTTGAGGAAATCGATATTACGCATACGCAATGTGCGCCTTGTTTACAGGGGCCTCTTTTTCTGGTCTGGCAAATGCATTCAGCCGGTCGTTGCACAATAACCAGATACTCTTTGAATGTATATATACCATATATATATATATATATATATATATATATTCCTATATGTGTACACATGAGGTGTGGAGAGTGCCTCTGGCTCTGGGCATGAATGAATGAAAAAACCAGACCACGAGACAACGACATCGCCTCGCTGCCTGTGCAGTTCAATGCTATTTGTCAATGAGTCAGTAGTCCGTCCCTCCCCCCATCTTACGGAGAACATTGAACGTCGAACCGTGGAGCATGGAACGAGGAAGAGTCGTAAAACACATCGACATAATGCGAGTCCCATTTGGGGTCCCCCATCATATCCATTAGTCGTATGCATATAGAGCATTTAGTATCTTTCATCCATTGATGTGGGCGGGTGCGTGTGTTGTATGTATGAGTGTGTTTTTGAGTTTTTTTTCCCTCCAACCCAATGTGGCCCCAATTTTGTTTACATTTCCACCTCTCCACCCCCCAAAGAAAAAAGTTATATTTTTTTATGCGCCTTTCACTGAGGGAAATATTAAAGTTTTGGAAATCATAAAAACAATTTTAAAGATTTTAAACTCTAGTTAAAGAAATTTCATAAATCTTAAACACCATTTTTATGGATTTGTAATAGTGATTTAAACTTTGTTTACACAGAAAATATTTATATTTTTATCAAAGTTTAAAGTTTATTTTATTAAATATTTTCTGAAATTAATCCCCACATTAAAAAGATCTTTAAAATAGTTCCAACCTTTTAAAACCTTTGAAAAAGTTTAAAAATGTATATTTTTTGGTAATTATAAATTACATAACTTTAGAGCTTTTTAATTTTCTTAAAAGTATATAATAAAAACAGCATTTTTTCTCCTAAAAGAAGCAATTTTCCTTTTTTTGTGTGTGCCTCCAGCTTGGCATAAACAAAATGCAGTAGAAAACAGCCTAGAAAAGAGGGAAAACTTGAGGAAAATATTAATGTCTGCCACTTCCGTCTGCGTTTATTTCGAAAAAGGAAATGTGGCTTTTCCGAGCATAGCATTTTCTTCTTGCTGTCGCTCGCTGTGAATAATTTCTTAATCAAGTGCTCGGTGCTCGTTCTCTTTGGCCATCATAATGGCCGCATAGCGTTGACATTTTAACTACTTCGTACTCGTCGTGTAAGAAGAACGGAAGTTGATTGATTACAAACTGATTGATTGATGCGATGATGATGAAGGGGCGGGCCACAGAGAGAGAGACACACACGGAAAGCGACCGAAGAACCTGGCGAAATGTCAGACGAACACGAGGGGAAGGGGAAAGGGGGTCTGCACTTGGCCTGTCCTTGGGAAACTCCTTGGAGGCGTTGTAGTAAAAACGGAAATTACGGCAGTGTTTGCATATGAGAAAAACGGCTGGCATTTAAAGGGACTCTTGAATTATTGATTTATGCGATGCTACAAACAAGTTTAATAATAATTTATTTTAATCCATCAAAGAGATCATAAAATCAATCATAAATAGTTACTTTATAAATTTTAAGGGAGAGGTTTTTAAACTGAAAACTGAAATATATTTATAAAAAAATATTTCTTTCTTAAATTTAAATTTAAAGATCTTAAAGATTTCTTCTTCTTTAGAGATTTTAAAGATCTTAAAGTTTCCTTTTAGATTTTTAAGATCTTACAGATCTCTTTTTGTAGATTTTTAAAATCTATAAATCTCGATTTATATGTTCATCCAATATCATTTTTAGAGTTATACTCTTTTCAGAACGTTTTCTGTTTTCTTCATTCAAATATTTTTACATTTTGAACTTTCTTTAAGTTATTTCGATTGTTGCTTAATTCCCCACAAGCAGGTTCTACTGTACCTGGCCCAGGCACTTGACGTAACTGCCGAACGAGCTACAAAAAAATGGGCTTCAGAAAAAAATAAAACAGAAATACCCGTAAAAAATAAAAGAATAAAAAAAAAACAAGAGCTCAAGTCACAGTGGCTGCTGCTGCCGTTTTTTTTATTTTATGTATTTTTTGCAACTGAGATGTTGTTGCTGCTGATGTTTCAGCCGTAGGAGTCCGCCCACACCGGCAACTTTTTAGCCTCTGAAAATCACCCCCGCCCACGGGCAGTAAATCCAAAAATGAACGTAACAACTGCAGCAAAACCAAAATACAAAACACAAAAATTCTAAATAAATTAATCGCCCACAAGAAAATATTTGAACATGTGAAAAAAAAAACGAAAATATAAAATAATATAAATAAAATAAATAAATAAATAAAATGTTTATATAAATACACACGTATAGCACACCCTCCACCCTCCCACACACACACTCAGTTATGTGGAAAAGTGAAAGAGTTTTTTGCCTTTTTATACTAAAGCCGCCGCTTTCGAGCCAAAATTGCTTTTATGAATGAACTCAGCCATAATAAGGAAAGCAAAAAAAAGAGATGGAAAAAATATAAAAAATATAAAGCCGGCCAAAGCCACGTAGGTAAACTAAGTGGCAACTTTGCACGCAACTATTTGCTCAACCCACAAGATACATATATATATATATACATCTATATATACATATTTGCATGGAAAATGAGGCAGAGCCTCGGATACATACATATATAGCTAAAGTCCATTTTCGTTCCATTTCATTCATTCATTCATGCATTCAATTAAGTTTTACGCTATTTTTTTGTGTTCCTCCTCAACTCAATTTGCTGCAATTGAGGCGAGGATAGTGAGATAGGTTTAAACACTTTAAGAAATTAGGTAATATTTCAGGGGTTTAGTAATAAAATTTAAATTTAAAAATTAAATGGTTTTAAATAGGAAATATTAAAATCAAAATTAAAATTTTAGTAGAATACAGATCACTTTATAGTACAAAAAATCAGCCTTTTTTCTATCTTTAAGATGGTTTTTGTTATCGGGTGACAAATCCTGCTCTCCAGAAATCCGTTTATTACTCTGCTATATAATTTTATAATTAATTCTATTTTTTTTTAAGACTTTGCCATATATGAATATATATTTTTCAGTGCCCAACTACAGACAATGTGCGCGACATAATAATTTTTCTTGTAGCTATTTTATGCCGTCATTGTTGCCACTTCCGCATTATTGCAAGCCTCGAGAGAGAGAGCCTATAGAATGCCACTGGTCATGAGAGACGGTAGCTTAGTCAGCGCTTCAGTTGCTCAGTTAATCAGTTTGTCGGTTCACTCATTCAATAGTTAAATAAGCTAGTTAGTTAGTTAGTTAGTTATACTTAGTCGGTCGTTCTACATCGCTGTACAAGCTAATAATGGCCACAAATGAGACATGTGGGAAGCTACGAGGGGTAACGAAAATTAACCATTAGGGATAATGGTTGTTAGGGGAGTCGTTATAAAGAAAAATAATTGCAAATTCAATTGATAAATATATGTAGATTGCAAGAATATAAATTTATTATAAATATAAATATAAATATGTTTTTTTTAAGTAACTGACAAAATGTGATGAACGATTTAATTTATTCCAGACGTGTTTAGGATTTTAACTACTTTGGCGTTTGTAATACAAATTATATGAAATAAATCAGCTTTATTTTAATGACTTTTTAAGTAAATTTCATTAATTTAAACCCTAAACATTTTATAAATATTTATCCCACTTCCCTTAAGTTACAAAAGAGTCCTTCAGTTACTATTTACAAAGTGAATGAATGAATTATTATTCAACCTGCCATAAAACTTGGACTCATTTTTAAGTACTCCCCAGGTAGACATATGAATATTCCCCATTTACATAATTTCCCAGTTCAGACAAACACTCAAATTCAACGATTAGTCAACAATTGAAGCGACTTGTAAGCCACCTAGTCTTGGGGTTGGTAGCTTGGGGGATTACCTTTGGCATCCATGCTCGGGTCGCTGGCAAAATGTCAAATTGCGTAAGCCAATCAATCAAAATGTAAATAAGCAAAAACCTAATTTTGGTCTAGGGCACGCCCCGAAAATTTCCCAAGCCCAAAACATCCTCCCTGCCGCTTGCCCACTTCCCTCCTCCTTTGTCCCTCGGGGAGCTGTGAGCTATAAATAGCAGGAAGCCGCAGCTTTGGCAGCATTACATTTACCCCAGGACACATTTCAGAGTCCCGATTTGACACTTGGAAAAATGAATTTCTTTTTATTTAAATTAATTTTAAAATTAAGGGGTTTAAAAATACATTCCATAAATATTTTCTGAGATATTAATTTTATTTAAAGAAAATATATTCCAAATATTAAAAAAAAATATAATCATTCACATCTTTTTTATCATATTTAAAATATAAAAGAACATATTCCTTTCGTAATTATTAGATAAATGATATATTAAATTTCAAACTCAATTCATTTTTGTAAGTTTCGTAAGCATTCCTTCAGTGCCTCCCGCGACCCGGTCACAGGATCCTTTTTTTGGTGGCATGTGTCTGTGTGCGATTGCCTTGAAGCTTCTCTGGATGCCGCATTATTAATTAATTATATTTCGCTGTATTTGCTTGAAAATGGCAACTGGCGGCGGTGGAAAGGTGGAGCCGAAAGGAAGTTCGGCAACATTGCATAGGGAAAATATGTATTTTCGCATGGGAAAGCGAACCCAATCCAGGATAATTGAAGTGAGCCAAATAAGCTCTATACTGTAAGTGAATGTGTGTGTAAGGATTGGAGTATGTTTGGCTTTCGGGTTTTCAGCACGAAGCTTTTTAAATGGGGTCAAGTTTAATGTGTGCAGCTTGCTTCCTGTTGCCGCTTTTTTGCTCTCTGATGCTGGGGGGGGGGGGGGGGGGGGGGAGAGCATCGTAATTGCTGGGGGAACCCTTCCCCTTTTGCCTTTTGGCAATGTCAGGGAAATGCAACAAGTCCCAGATAAAACGTGAAAAGTAAAAGCATCTATTTTCTTTTTAAATATTTTTAAAAGACCAAAAAAATGAAAATTGTATTTAATTTTCAAAAATGTCCTCCCAAAAAAATTCAATTGCATTTTTCCTGTATTGATTTTTGTCTTAAAAAGCAGCTTTCATAATATAAGTAATACAAGTCCCTTAAAATAATAAAAATAAAAGCAAAAGCGTAGTTTTTTTTTAGATCCAAAAGCCTGGGATGCCCAGTTTCCCTTACCCCCCACTGCGATGTCCAAAGCTTTGGCGCCCCCACTGTGCAGAGAAATAACAAAAGACAGAAACAGCAGAAGCAGCAAAAACAACAACAATAATAATAGCAACAGTTGTACAGTAGCATTTCATGCGACGCCAACAACAACTACAACGTGCGTTGAATTTCATTTGAAATTGAAATGCTGAAAGCGACCAAAGAATGGAGGGGGAGAGCCAGCTTCAGAGGGCCGAGTCCCAGGGATTTTATAAATATTGCATATGCACCAGATGAACGAATGAAAATACAGTGGAGATTGGTTAATAAACAATTTGAAACAAAAAAGTTAAATATATTTAGTTTCAAATAATATTTAAGAAAATTAAGCAAACTATCAGCGAAGCCATAGAAACCACAATGCAATTTCAATCGTTCTTCATATTAGATATTCCCTGTGCTCCCAATTGGATGCCCGCAAAATGGAAAGCATTCACCGAACACAGTCAGAAATTGTAATTTAGCAAATAACAAACCAAATTCATAAGCTACTAAAGTTACACACAAAGGACCAAGGACATTTTGTGGCTGCACTCTACCAATAGGAAATGACCATCAAAAGGGAGGAGTAGGAGGAGGAGGAGCATTAGTTTATATCGCCTCTGCCCCATTCAACCTCCAATTTCAATTCCAACTCGGCCACAGGAAGTCCAATAAGAGGAGATACAAGGAAGAAGCAACTGTCAAGGGAAACGAAAAGGGTGGGAAGAGGGAGAGTGGGGAAGAAGAATATTGCAGAAAGGAACCAGAAACAGTCAACAGAATATAAAAAGGTTAAGGCCACAGCGACTACCTAACACCCTGACATTATTTGAAGCCAAATTAAAAACGTAAATTTCCTTTTCCTTCAGTTTTTATTAAGTATTTTAGACTGACAGACATCCCTTTCTAAACTTTCTATATAAAAATTGAAAGGGTATAAGAAAGTCAACAGAGGATATTTATGGACCCACCTACCACCCCCCCCCCCCCTTTTTTACTTGGTCCAGTGCATAAGCACAGACACGAACCACACATAAAAAAGTATCTTTTGCAGCCTCTTCTTGGTCTTCTTTTCGTCCACCCTTCCTTCAGGCTGCCGCGTTTTGTGGCGCGTTCTTTGCTTTTGCTTCTGGTCTCCTCTTCGTTTTCTGCTCCACTCTGCCCGCTTTGGGAATCTGTTACTAATTTGCACTTTGATGAAATGCGTTCATGATGTTTGCTTCTGCTGCTGCCGCTGCTTCTCCTACTCGTTTTTTGTTGTGGCTGCTGCTGATATTACTGTAGATTTATGCATGCAAGCGCATCGACTACAACTTATAGCACCATTTCATTTTGATGGCACTCGGTATCCTCCTCAGCCCACACCTCCACCTTCTTTATTTTTTAGCTATCTTCCTTCCTTTTTTTGCGGGAAGACAAAACGATTGGTTGGTGTTGTTGCCACTGCTTCTGCTGTTTGCTAATTCCAAGAATACAACAATTTACGCGTCCTCCCCCGCTAAGAATAACCAAAAAAAAAACTGAATGAAGGGAAGCGCGTCCCCGCTGTCTATCATTCCATCTCTTTTCCACTCCCACTCCTCCATCTCTTCCTCCTCCGCTGCCTTCTTTAACATTCTTTCACATTTGCAATGCGCCGTTGATTTTCTGTTTTTTATTCCACTTGTGCCGATATGTGTGTGTGCGTGTTTATGTTATATGCGCCCTGGATACTTCCGTTGAACGTTGAGGTATGCAAGCGAAATGAGAGTGGGGAACAAGGGAGTGGGAGTGGGAGTGGAAGTGGGAGAGAAAGCAAAGACACGCCCGCCCGCACAAAATTTGACCGGAAATCTTTGTTATTGTTATTGTTGTTCATTGTTGCTACTGTCAACAATGGAATGTTGCAAATACAGTAGTAGCTCTTTAACTCCGAAAGGGAATTGAAAGAAACGAAAACATGGGCATGGAAATTGAATATATTTTGTGCAAGAAATATTTGTGCACAGCCTCCAAGAGCTGTTCTTTTAACTGCTGTAACGTAAGTTGAGTTATCCATTTTCAACGCCTGCTTAATTACAATTACAGCCCACGCACACTTTGACCAAAATCTACTACTATTTCTACTGGCCACAAAACAGCAACAAAAACACATTTGAAAACTTTTGGCTGTAGGCCGAAAAGTCACTCTCCTCGGGATCGCCTTCTCCCTCGCACTAACTGTTGTCCAACGCCCCTGTTTGTCCACCCTCCTCCTCAACATAGCTCCAAGTTTTGTGCTGCCCTTCCCTCCTCTCGTTCGCTCCCGCGAACTGTGATTACTTTATAAGATGCTGACGCCAACTCCAATTGGAAAGATGTCCGAATGTCTTTCGGTTCACTTTGCATGTGGGCATGCGACAAAAACAACAACAAAGTATTTTTTGGAGAGTACAATGGGACAGGTGCATTGATAAAAATTTTTTAAAAAATGAAATAATATCAATATGAAGCGGAGAGACAATCCGTTTATATTATATGATTAAATTTAAGATAAAATAGTCATATTATTTCATTCGTTACGAATCGAAAGATCCCACTGTAAATACAAATTTGGCCCAACGGCTTTTTTTTTGCACGTAGGTGGGCAACCGAACCAACTGTCTCAACCTCTCAGATACTTTACTGTTTTTTCTGTTGCTGGTTTTTTTTCGGTGAAGGCAGACCAGTTGCCAGAGTTGCCTCAATGGAGACGAAGAAGAAGAAGAAGATGAGGAGAAGGAGGATGTGCCAGAGGGGAGGGGGGGGGGGGCAGGAAAAATCAGAGGGGCGTGGCTGGAGGGTATGGTGACGGGTGGGAGCCACCACCACCGTCTTTGTGATGAATTATCATGAAATCGTAATGAGAGACGGTTCATTTGGTTGGCCTTGGGAATGTGCCACGTGTTTTTTTTTGTTTTTGTATCACAGTGAAACTTTGATGAAATGAACTAGGGGAAAAGAAAGGATTTAAAATATAAATTTTTAAGTATTTTCACTTTCCTTTATTCTTTTGTGTTTTGTGACTATTTTTCGGTATTGGTAAAGTGAAAATGCAGTGGAAACCATTTAGGTAAATCGCTGCTGGGGCCCAAAAACAATATCAAAAGCCAACTCTACACGTCCCCAGGCCTAAAACCACTGAAAACTAGACATGCAGCAGCAGCAACAACAAAAACCAATTCGTTAAAAACAGCAAATGAGGCAAACCACTCTCCGATTGGGAGAAGCCAGTTGGAGAAAAGCCAGTTGGGAAAAGCCGCCAGTGGAAATGCAAGCGGCGACAACGAAGCTGTTTTTTATGGCGCATGCGCAGCAGCTCGAGTTCAATCTCTATAAAAGGGTCGGGATGCCAACAGAGCGGAGCTTTGTATCCGCCAAAGCCATAAAAAAACACACATACGAAATAAAAACAGAAACAGAAGACGGAAAAATAAATATATATAAAACGCAGACAAGTTCCCGGCCGCTGATCTTTCCAATCAGATACAGTCTCTCACCAAAGAGAGAGAGCGAGAGTCTGCGGCGGTTCGAAACTCTGCTAGATCTAATTGAATTAAATTCTGTCAACGGAAATGCTTAGTTTAAGATACATATGTATCTAGTTGCACTTTGGAAGCGATGAACCCATGTATGAATATGTCTATGTACATAGATTTGTATATAGATATGTACATGAACAGCTGCGGTCATAAGAATAGTTTTTAAAAGGCTTATTTTGCTTCTATAATTCGGAACTTTAAAGATACAACATATCTTTGACTCGTTTTTATTTTCTTGAATTTAAAATTCATTTAATTTTTGAATATATTAATATTTCTCGCATTATGCTATATATATATATATAAACTGTTCAATTTGGCATTGTTTTTGTGCCCGAGTTGGCCTTTTCTTAATTGTTTTAATTCCCAGAAATGCATACAAAGTGGCATTTAATTAAAATGAATTTTACATTGGCGGCAAAAGCTGGAATCCGCCGCAATGCATAATGCATTTTTTTCCTTCTGCCGCCCCAGGGACTTGATAAAGTTTTCATCGTTGTCCTGGCAGTGAGCCGGAGAATAAAAAGACAACAACAAAGACCGCATAATTGCCGGTTCTTGATTGAATTTCAAGGTTAATTAGCAGGCAAAGTGGAAGGAAAAACTGGGGGGGTTGGTGAATGGATTGGTAAACAGTTCTTGGCCAACTTTCTGCGGCGATGGCAGAAGCTTAAGATGATTACCGACCAGAACACAGAAAAAGGGGATAAAGACATAGCACACAAAGAGTCCTGGGGGGATACTAGGGGAAAATGCTCACAGAAACTAATTAGCAATCATAACTCAATGATTGCAGGTCAAGTTCTAGCAAAGGATTATATTAGCTGGTAAGCGGATTATAATCGAAGATAGAAAAGAACATTTATTTGTGGGTAAAAAATGAGTTTCTATATAAAATAATTCTAAATAAAAAGCATAAGGAATTTTAGGTTTAAAAACATTTTTTAAATATTTGTTTTTAATGTGTAATTATTTGTTTACCATATCTGGTTAGCTTATCCCCTTTTTTCAACATTTTCAAGCGTGCATTTCCCTTTAAATTCCTGGATATCTATAGCTATTGATAGTCCCCCCAAGAAATATATACATAAATTTACAGAGTTTGCAGTACGTCACTGATTTTCCCCATGCATTTCCATGCCCCAATTATATAGAAATAAACCCAACCCCCAAGCCGAATGATAAGATAAACCAGAATTTCAGATTTCTGCAGAGTTGTGCCAATCGATTTAATCGAATTTGAAAAATTCCACATGAGTCATGGAACTAAAATCCTTGAAACAATTATAGAAATTATAATCGCAGTTCTCAAAATCCAAAATTTTATTGAATTCTTGCAAAATAAATGCCATAAAAGTTCGGTGGTTGCTCTGAAAATATTTCCATTCAAATTGCTTCTACTTTGAGGTCGAGGAATTCATTTACCATTTCGAGATCATTAAGGAAAATCCAGGGGACAGGGAAAAACAACAATGGAATCCTTTAAAAGGTGACACTGGATTTTCACGCTTCCCTCACCTACCCACCTTCGCTCATTTTCAGTTGGTAATTTTGTGTATTTTACTATATATTTCCATTCCGTTTTCGTTCTTCTGGCAAATGTCAAGAGGTTCCCGAAAAATTTTTATGGGTGTTTCCCGGGTATTGCGGGTCGTAAAACTATTTTCTAAGATACCTAATTACCTGTGCACAGGTCAGTCGTCAGGTAGATTTCACAGGATGCGCCTCTATGCTGCTGTGTCTACGGCTTGACGTCATACCAGGGGCAACTTATGTTATGCTAATTTTATTTTATTTTTTGTATTTTTTCTTTCAAAACAAAATCAGTAAACAAAGCAGAAAAAAGTTTACAAAAAAAGACAGAAACAGAGGGAGGCTGAGGTTGAAAAGCCGGTCCATTTATTGACGCTCCATTGTCAATTTCCGATATTAGCACAGCAAAAAAATCAAATAAAATAAAATAAAATAAACTTTGAATGGAGAAGCAAAGAACGTGCTTTTTTGGGGGGGTAGAAAAACATTTCTGGGTTGGCTTGTAAGAAAACGGAAACTAAAGTGATAAAAATGAAGCCACAGAGTCAGTTTTATGTATAAATATATATAGAAACATATATAGATATATGCTTTGAGTCATGAGAGTCTCTGAAAGGCAATTGTGTGACATTTTAGTGAATGACACAAATCTATGGGAGCCAAGGAAAAATATGTCTAAAAGTCTAAACAATAGTGGGAAGACCTCAAAGAGCTTGGACAAAACTGATGTTTATTTATGACTTCCTTAATCTCCTCCCCACCCAAAATGACCCAAAATTATTGTGTATTTAAATTGCTTTTTAATTGATATCGGCAGGCATTTTTATGTCTATAAATAAAATTTATTCAAGGAATGTTATAGCTGCCGATATGGTTGGTTTATATTGAATAATAATTGTGATAAAAGAATAATGAGAAAATAATTATTAAACAAAATAATTATTAATTTAATAATCTTTCAAGGGTAATTCCTTAAATATTGGCTTATCTTTCAATAGGCTTAAGCAGGAATTTTTTAGTTTCCTAAAGCGATTAATATTTATTTCTCCGAATAAATATTTCCATCAATCAAAATCCCCGGCAAAAAACAAGTTCAGCGGGGTGAAATCTATTCAAAGCCCCCAGACGCTATTAGTTCTATTATAAAATGTCAAAAAGAGATCAGACAGAGGCTATATATATACATATATATGTATATATATAAAACGTATGTGGCGCTAGCGTTATCAGCGGATTACATCTTATTTTTATTTTGCCTCCTCTTAGCCCCCTCAACAAAAATAAAAAGGTACGAAATAATAACAAATAAATCTACGCAAAGTGTTTATTTATGGCCTGGCACTGCTTTTGCTTGTATTAAAAATATTCTTTCGAATTTGTTTTGTTTTGGTTTCTCGCATTTCGAAAAATGCCGCAAACAACATTGGCAAGTATAAATAAATTATGATTTTGTTAGGCCTAGAGAGAGGAATGGAATGTGCGGTGTTGATTTATGGGCCGGTGGATGGCGCGAATGTCAGGTATTTTCCGAAAGTGATACCTGGGTGGTGTAACCAAAGGGTTAAAGTATTTATTCGTGCAGGTACGGAATTGTTGGGTTAAGAAATACCTCTTCAGTTTATTTACTAGTAAGAGATTTCTAAGATTTATACTTTTTTCCATGAAATTGAGTTAAAATATTTAACAATATTTGAGCTGAGGAGTGGAGATGAGTTTTAAAATATTAAAAGAATTTTTAGAATAAATATTTTCAGGGAAAATGATAGTTTAAATGATTGGTTTCCTATGATTTGCAAAACATAACATTATTTATAGACAATTTTTAATTTTTTCCCAAATTTTTCAGTTTCGATTTCCAAATATAAAATATTCAGAAAGTAAACCAAAATCGGAAGTGAAAAATTTGGGAGTAAATTAAAAATTGTATATAAAAATGGCTAACTTGTATACTAACTTTAAATCCAAAATAATGTTTCTAATTATTTATAAAAATTATTCAAACCAAGAACACATTTAAGGATCCTAAGACAAACATTTTAAACAACAAAACAAAGGTTTTTCCACTTTTTTCAATATTCTTCACTATCTTCTTACCACAAATTTATAGGAAAAATAAATTAAATAAAGTCCAAAGTCTTGACGATGACTCACCTTGTAGGGCAACCACTCGGCAGCCGTCCTGCTTGAGCCGACGATGCAAAATGCTGATGATGGAGTCCATGGCCATGACATAGGCTCCTGCTCCTGCGCCTACCGTTTCCGGACTCTGGCCCGGCACACCCTCGCCATTGTACAGGATGAACAGGCAGAGCTTGTAGCCCGTCTGGATGCGCTCCTTTAGCTCCGGCGACTTGATCGTCGAGGCCAGATCAATCTTTCCGTTCGCCAAGCGCCGCAGGACGATGCTGGGAATGCACAAGTTGACGGCGCCGCGAATATGCGACTCGCTGTACTCGTGAGAGCCGCGGCAGTCCAGCAGGATCAGATCCTTGGCGTCCAGGGAACGCAGCTGCGACTGGAGCCACTCCTTGTTACAGCTTTCCTGCTCCGTTTCCGGCATGATGACGATGGAAAATATCTCTTGGATATTTGCAATATTTCCGAATTTAATTTTTTTCCTTTTCTTCTTGGCTCGTCTTCTTCAATTTTTTGATTTGTTTTGGGTTACAACAAAGTTTACATCATCTTTCGTCTTTTGCTTCTCGCTTCTTCCTCTTCTTCTCTTCGGTTGCTTTTGCTGCTCCGCTGCCGTGTGTGTGTGCGTTGGTATTTGTGTTTGTTGCTGCACACACACATACACTTACTTGCGCGCACGAAAAAATCTTTGAAATCAAAGCGAAATTTTCTTGTTTTTCCTTTCCGACCGATGGAAACTGTAACTGGGCACTGGGCACTGAGCACTGTTTTGGTTTTTACGGTTTTCCGATTTTCTCGTTTGCTGTTTTCTGTTTCTTTGCACTCCGATTTTTCTTTTTTATTTTGATGTTTTGTATCTACCACACGCACACAAGTGCGCGCCAAATCACAACCGTGTGTATGTATGTATCGCGTTTGTGTGTAATGCGTCGAGTGCTTTTATAGGTGTGTGGGAGGCAACAACAAAAGCGACAACACCGTTCTGAATCGAATCGAAAAAACGTGGAAAAATATATCAAATGTCCATATTATGTGTCGACTTTTATATTTTTGAGGAAAAAAATTTGAAAATTGTTTCTCAGCTGCTCATGGCTTTTATACTGCTGCCGTTTGGCAGGTCATTTCGTGTGGTACCCTAAAAACACAGAGCCTAAGGCATAAGGTACCAAAACGCCATCGCTTCAGCGGCCGACGAGACTTCGTGTTTATATGTCTCTCTCACAGTCACCCACACAAGTCAACCGAGAGTGAGATAGAGAGGGAGAGAGAGGCAGAGCAACTCTCCAAAAAGGTGAGCACAAGATACATTGAGAGAGGAAGATACATTTGTTTCTTTGGCACACCGAAGTTTAGTTATCCTCTCTGTTTACAATCTGTAAAAGCAGTGTCTTTTTCTGCGACGGCAAGGTTTCTCTAAAGCTGGACCTTAAGATACATTTCAACTGCAACCAAAACAAATAAAATCGAATATAATTTGCTAGGATTTGTCATGAATTTTGTATTTCCTAAGAACCTAAATCTATTATCAATCAACCTTCATTGCTGGTGCACATAAATTCAAATGTATCTGCACATTGATTCCCCAACTGGGATCGCAAAATCTCACCTGCCCCCGGTGCCTCTCCAATCTCCACTCTTATCGCTTGGCTCACTCTCTCGCTCTGCGACTATTTCTCCACACGCTCACATAAGTTTTGTGTAAAGTTCATTGATATTTTTATGCAATGGTATGCGTGCCCCATGTTGATTCATTGAATTCGCCAGCTAAACTAGCTCTCTCTCGCTCTCGCTGGCTAACTCCCTCGCACCTACACCCTCCCTCACTCCCACCTACTTTTGGGTGAGAGGCCCCAGTACATACATATGTATGTATGAATGCAAAAGTTAATGGAGCAAAAGCAAAGCAAAGTTGGAGCCAAAAATGTGGAGAGGGGCAGAAGGAGTATGGGAGATAAGAAGTTATGGAAGCCAGATGCAGAGGAGGAAGAAGAAGCAGAATCATCAATGAAGTTCTTGTTGGGCAGCTCTACAAAGGAAAGCTCGTGCCCCAAAAAATCTCCCCTAAGCTCCAGTTATTTTGGAGACTCAACGAAATGTTTAATTTTATAACCATGACCCTGATATTTACACATGAAATGGAGGAAGGCTCACTTACACACTCACACACATCGCATGGAAGGACAATTTCAAGGATATGCGGCGCGTGCAAAAATTTCTCCACAAACAACAAAGCTAGTCAAGGCGCCTGCGTCGCATCAGCAGCAGCCCCATGTAAAAAGTTATATATTTTATATACTATACGTATGTATAGCGTTAGGTATAGCCCAGCACAACGTGCTTTTATATGTGCACATCCATAGATACACGTGTATGTGTACGAATCGGCAACGACTTTCGAGCAAAATTTTCATGAATGAAAGTCCCACGCAGCAGCGAAAGCCGTTGGATAAATAAAGAAAGAAATAAAGAAAGGCAAAATGGGGGGCAGGAGTGAGAGAAGTGGCAGTACGGAATCTATGCTTAAACCCACGCACTAAGGCGTTGCTCGCTTTCAGCTCCCCGGCAAGGTTGCGACTTGTGGAACCCGAGGACGTGGTGGCCTCGCTGCTGGGGGAATTCAGAGGTGCCGTTCCCCAGGACACTCGTTTGCGTGGGAGGCCACCAGCTTGTCTGCCAGCCTGGGGAAGAAAGGGCGGAAGAAGAAACAGTGCAGTGAAAGAAATTAGGAAAGACTGAATATGGGAGTTCTATTTTTTAAATTAATTATTTGAATTATTATTCATAGAAAAGAAGTACTAAAATCGATGGTCTGCCACAAAAAAATGCTATAAATTTAAAATCGTTTTAAAGTAGGTCTAAAAATCAGCTCAAGAATATTATAAATCTATATTTTTTAATTTTTTTGGTTTACAAATTTTAAACTGCTATTTGTTTATTAAAATTTGTTATTGTTTAATTATTTGTTCGATTTTTCTACCATTTGTAGATAGCACAGAACGTTAAATTTTCTCTAAGAATATATATAAATTTGTATACATATAATAAACCGATTTATATTAATTGTTGTTAACCCAAATAAATGTTATAAAATAATTCCCAGTGCCGCATCCAAGCTCATAGGAATTTCATGTAAGCACCTGGGGATAGCATACTTCAAAAAGCTGCTCAATTGCATATTGCGGGGAATGGCCTTGCCCCTTACTTTCACTTTCTGACACTGTAGCAACCAAGGTCAAACCTTGGGTTTCCGATTTATTTTTTCGTTTGAGGCCCAAGTTCAAAGTCTAATTCAAGCACAAAAAGGGAATACCCAATTGGAGGACTCATTTATATAGAGCTCAATGAATCACTCCAACGCATTATCTGTCTAACTTTAATCTATTAACTAAGAAATTAAATTACGCTTTCTTTGCTCAGGTAACTGACGGCATTTGCTTGATTATCAAAACCAATTGTCTAATCTATATACAGATGATGATGACGCCTATATATTCATTCAGTCATGACCATTTCCGATATGGATGATGATTCCAAGCAACGAGCAAAATTCTGGGAATAAAGGAAAAATACGGAATCATAATGATTTGGAATCGGCTGGCGTTTTTATCGAGTTTTCTTATAAGTCATGTTGGAAATTTATTCAAGATATCCAGTAATAACTTTTGATTTGTGTTCAATTGTAAATTATTTATCAAAATTCCATACAGTATGCATTGCAATGATTCATTTAATAATTGAAGAATTATTAAAGATTGTTTTTATATCGAAGGTTAGCGAGAGAAATGCCTTAAATGAAAATAAAAGCAAAGCAACTTATTAAAATTTAAATAGAAATTTCTGTAAATTCTGTAATCTTAAAAATAGTAAACAATAAAATTCTCCCACACTACTTTTTCACTCCGCTTTACTGACCTAAAACAACTGAAATGGGATTAAGAATTGGCGCGACTGATTATCGCATTTCCGTTCCGCCTGATCAGACATACTTTACATTACTTTACTCTCACACTCATTTTCAGCATCAAACCATCCCACAGCCACTGCCCAGAGTTCCAGCCCCCAGAGATCCGTTCCGAAAGATTTTCTGTGAATCACTCGCCCATATGAGCCAGCGGATGTCGGTGGGCGCCACTCGGGGTCTCGACAATCGACAATCTGACGATCGACGTGCGTTTGACGTTTGACCAGAGACCAAAGAGGCTGAGATATCTCACAGATTCTATATATAAATATAGATACCTCCTCTTCCCGCTTCCCAGTATTCAAAATTCATGGCACTCTGATGACGATGTTCCAGGCAAAGTGATGCTCAAAGTTTGTAGCCGAAAGTCTTATTTAGTTTTTAGAAATAAAATAAAAAATTCAATTATATTTTAGGCTTATAAAAAAAGTGATACAAATATTTTAAACAAAAAAAATTGTAATAAAACCACATGTCGTATGAGTAATATTGGTCAAAATTGTTACATTATGTATACGCAATTATATTTATTTTTAAATTGGTAAAAAGCTTAAAATATATCCTTTAAGGGCAGCATTATTACAATTACATTACTTTTAAGATGAAAAAATATTATCAAAACCTTTTAAAGTAATACCAAAAAATGTCTGAAAATCACCATTAAGTAGCCAAACTCCAGACCTCTGATAAGTGGAAAAAAGATCTGAAACAATCTTTCAACCCACGCGAGCAAATGTTGCCATTGATATGAAACAAACTGCCACCTGACCAAGTGACTCAATGACTGTTTAACGAATTGAAATTCGAATGACGTTGGTTCAGGATTTGTTGGGCTCTCGGTTTCACCCTCAGCTCTTGGCCCAGCCTCACGGTGGCTTAAACACACAGCCAGTGCGCCACGTGTACCTCTCGAAAAAGGGAAAATAATAAAATGAAATAAAAGAAAATATGGGATGGGGAAAAGGGAAAAAGGAAAAATGGAGAGCAGACACCTACGCCAGAATCAAAATCCTTTTGACGTCATTACCAGTGGCAGCTTGGTGAATTTTGTTAAATCAAATTTAAAAGAAATGCTTCGAATTAATTAAATAATTATATTAATGATTTTTGTAACTTGAAATATTATATTAATTAAATAAGTAATTATTTTTAATAACTCTTAGCATTAAATATAAAATTTAATAGTAAAAAGGAATTAATTAATATGAAATATAAACTCAAAATAATGAGTTATGATTAGAAAGGTTATATGGCTTTTTAAAAACCCATCCGAAATGTATTATTATTTGTTTTTACTTTTTTATTAATCTTTTATTATATTTTTTTTATTATCATAATGTTTTTATATTTCTTTTCAAATTATCTCAGGCTCCCCTC
Source organism: Drosophila mayri (assembly GCA_008042485.1). Classification (NCBI taxonomy): domain Eukaryota; kingdom Metazoa; phylum Arthropoda; class Insecta; order Diptera; family Drosophilidae; genus Drosophila; species Drosophila mayri. The sequence continues at coordinate 54,126 of VNJN01010068.1, read as the reverse complement.
GTGTTGACCCTGTTTCGGGTGTTGACTTTACAAGCTTTTATTTTTAAACTAGAGCATTCAAGCGCAGAAATTTCAGCCGGCTTTTCCCCATTTCTTTTTTTTTATTTCGCCACCATCATCATTATTGTCATCACCCTTTCATCCTGCTTCAATTGAAGAGGAAAGAACTGAAAAAAAAGTGTAGGGGCTAACGAAGGTTAATGCGGCACAGTGTTTGACCCAAGGGGTCAAGCTGAAGGCAAATTAATTGCGAGAATTGGGTGAGACAGCAGCTAGAGAAAGCGCGGAGCTACTGTAATTGATACAAAAACAAAAACCAAAAAAAACAAAATAAAATATAAAACTGAAAGCGAAATTGCAGCCAATTGATTCAATCAAAAGGCGGAGCTAAAGGGGCGATGCTCCCAAAGTTGGCACTTCCGTTTTAGAAAAGCATTTTCAACCCAGCCCCCAAAAATGAAACTAACAATTACAAATTGAATATTTAATCTTAATGTTAATTCTTTAAAACCTACAGTTTGTAACCTTATTTTTAAATATTTATTTCCCAAAATTATACTAAATTTCTCTACGGGTTTTTGACTAAATTCAATAAATCTAGAAATTTATTTAAAAACAAAATATTCGCCAGACAATTTCAATTGGAAATATTTAATTAAACCCAAAAGTAAACCGAAATTACTCCCTACTTTGGCCCCTGAGTTGAGTTTGGGGGGTAAGGCTATATTATTTTATTTATTTTTTTTTTTGGGTGTCACAGCCCACGCAATAACTTGGCAACAAAAAATAAGTAAAATAAAAACAAACAAGAAAAAAGGAAATAAAAGGAGAGTGTTGTGTTTTGTGTGTGTGTTTGAAGAGAAGACACCCACAAAATTCTATATACAGTTATATATTTTTGATAACGCTCCAGCGGCGGAAACACTGCACGCCCACGTCCGAGCAGAGCAGTCAGCGCTGCCGTTTTTCCAGACCACCAAGTCGCCATTCATTTTCACCAGCTGCAAAAGGCACAAAAAAAAAACGCAAACAGCGAATAAGCAGTAAAGATACAGATACAAAAACCCACAGATACAGAGTTACAGGCGACACAGATACTCACGGACATACACTGCGGCAACATTTTACGCATTCCAATCGGCCATGTGGGCGGGCGTCCGCCTCTGCCGCTGCAAAATTACAAATACTCACAGAAAATTAACAACTTATGAATGAAAAGCTCCGGAAGAGCGTGGGCGGCGCTTTCTGCGGGCTGGAAGCTCCGCCAAGTCTCAATAGCAATCTTATTACGCCCGAGCAGCGTCCGGAGCTTCACAGATACACACGGAATATTGATTTAAATCTCCAAAATGTGAGCGCAACCTTGAAATGTGGGTGGTGGCCACGTCGAGGGGGCAGTGGTATGTACTGCAGGCCTATGCGTGGGCCGAGCTTACGGGGGGTGTGATGTTTAATTAATGAATTTCTTTTCGTAAAAATTGCCTTTCACACACTTTGCAATTGGAACGTACATTGTTTTTATGGGTTCCAGGGAAATCCTTGACTTCTTGAGGCACTTTGTTTTCTTTTCAAATTTATTTTATCCATGTTTTTTAATAAATATATATTAATTCATTTAAAAATGTCTTGGCTTAACAGTTTTATGTGTCAATAAATTTGGTTTTATTTAGTTTCCTTCTTTTCTTTTTTAATATTCTTTCTTTATTTATTTAATAATTCAAGTTTCAGGTCTATTTGAAAACTAAGTTATCATAAATCGTAAAATACTCTAATTTTATAAATGTCCTAACATCAAAAAACAGAAATGAAAATATATATTAAAGAAATATGTATTGTAATAACAAATATCAAAATTTGTAAAGAAATAATTTTATAATTATTTTTATTGAAATAGCAACGATTAAATTAAGTTAGCAAGCTTCGAGCATATATTTAGACCGAAATATTAAGAAACTTACAAACTTTTAGCGATTGCCATTGGTATTGCGTATTGCAGTTTTAAATAATTACATATTATTAAACATTTTATTTACTAATTACTTTATGAAATTTAAACGCACTTTATTTATTAAAATTATAAAATCAAAATTATCGGCGCCTTTTGAAAATACCAAAATAGCTATCTGGTCAACGATAGCTCAATCGATAACAACCATATCGATACGCTTATATTTTGATACATTTTCCACATCCCTATCAAAGAAATATAAAATACAAAATTAAATGCCAAATAATTAATATCCGAAATTAAGTTCCCACACGGTTTATATTAACAAATACCCGGGACGAAATGGAGTCGGATACGCTGGACAAGGAGAGTGCGGCGGCGGCTTTGAAAAAGCTAACGCAAAGTGAAAGTCCCGAGAGTTCGATGACACTGTCGGTGAAGACAACGGCTGCAGCGGTGGACGAGAAGGCGGAGGAGGAGACGCCGCCAACAAAGAGACAAAAGACTGTGAAGGAAAAAGGGATTACGAAGGGGGACGACAGCGAGGACAGCGAAGATTTGGATGATGACGAGGATGATGAGGAGATTCCCCAACTGGTTCCCACCCGGGGAATGCCCTCAATTAGGGTGCAGAGCACCCCAAGTAGTCCTAGGAAATTTCAACGTATTCCCGTCTTTATTGTTGACTATCACAACGATGTTCTGGAATTTATTTATCGCTGCCTGGGCACTCGGCATCTTCCCCTGGAGAATAATATCCTGGTGCATTTCGACTCGCATCCGGATCTGGTTATACCGCGTCATGTAGCCGCCAGTGCGGTTTTTGACAAGGACACAATGCTCAATGAGCTGAGCATTGAGAATTGGATCATGCCCACTCTATATGCAGGTAAGTAGGAAGGATTTTTCACTGGAATTTTAAGTATTATAATCCCTGCCTGCAGGCCACTTCAATCGCGTCGTTTGGCTTAAGAACTCCTGGTGTCAACAGCTCCCCACTGGCCGGCATCAGTTCAAAGTCGGTCACAAGGAGGATCGCATAGGCGTCGATTGTCCTTTGGATTACTTTATAGCCGATGGCAATTATTGCACCACCGATGATCTCAAGGAAGCCAAAAGTGTTGAGCTGCAGGTTCACGATGCCGACAACGAGAATCTCGATCCAACGGAATTCTTAGCGGAGAAGGATGCGCCCGGATTTGTTCTCGATATTGATTTGGATTTCTTCAGCACTTCGAATCCGTTTTTGGAAATCTACAAGGATGCCGATTGCTACAATCAGCTGAAGGAGATCTTTCATTTCGAGAGTGTGGAGAAGATCAAAAATTCGGGCACCGCCACCATAGCAGACTACATGGCCACGGCGGATCGCAGGCAGACCCAATTGGATGGTCTCAAGCAAATCTTCTGGCATTTGGAGGAGGAACGCACATTTGAAGGGCTGGAAAAGCCCGATGAGAAGGTGATTACGCCAGAGGTTTATGCCAAGATTGTGAGTCTCGCAAAGCAGCTGCAGGAAAAGTATCCAGACGATGAGATCGATTGGCATTTAATCTTCGATTCGGGCAGCACCACCGACAATAACGGTTTACCGCATCACATTAGCACCGCTGAGGAGCTCGAATCTTATTTTACGAATTTCAAGAGATTCATTGAACGTCTACCGGTGCCACCGGTAGCCATAACAATGGCCCATTCGGCCCAAGATGATTATTGTCCACAGGATCAGGTGGCGTTCATTGAGGAGCGCGTCCTACGGCTGCTTAAAGAAGTTTTTGGGGAGAAACTACACGATAAAGCCATTTTACATTATATGGACGATCCGTGGGATGTGATGAAGCTATGAGCAAATATTTAATATTTAAAAGGGCTTCTTGGATCAGCGATGTAATCAAATCTTAAAGACTCCCTTGGGCTTTGGGTAAAGTAGTGCCCCGAGAAGCCAAGAAGTAGTGATTATAAAAACCGAAAACTCAAAGATGGAAAATCCAATTATTCGATTATAAATAATATTTTTTACTTTAAATATACATACGCAACGTATTTATTAAAGACATACAACAAAAACAAGGGATGAACTTTTATTGAAGTTATAAAGAGCATGAAAAAATATGAGAGATAAGAAACATATAAATGCTGTAAGAGCCACATTGTTTATTTCTTTAATGAGTATTTATTATATATATATTTGGGAAGTGTTATGTAATCCGTCTTGTACAATATGTTTAAGGCAAACACGTGGCCATTGGAACTATGGTGGGGGTTCCAAATGAGTGTCGGAGTCCCGGGGGCAGTCAACTTTTAATTGTTGACCCCAATTCGTGGCCGAAATCAATAAGCCAGTCCAATGGCCCCAGGTATAACTTTCAGTAATGTTTTGTGGCTCATTCGTTAAGGAAGGTTTGGCTTACAGGATATCATTTGAGAGACATTGATGTGAGTTTTACTTAAACTTTAGCTAAACTAAACATTTTGTTCTAAACTAATTCCATTTCGAAAGAAAAGTTAAAAAATATACAATTTTGCTTTGAAAAAATTCTATAAAATAGTAAAATTGATATAAAATTTAATTTCTAACGAAATGGAATTGTATGAGGATTCAGTTCCCTTTAATATCCTTTTACTCTTTGGCCTCACAGTTCTTCATTATCACCTTTCGACTTCTTGTTCTTTTTTTCACTCTTTTTGGGTTTCGGTGGTGGCAGTTCCTCCTTGAGGCATTCTCGCTCCTCCTTCCTCTTGAGTACATGATCCTCGCACAGGTGCTTCCTCAGGGACTTTTTATCCTGAAGCTTAAAATACCAATCACTGATCCTTTCCTCGTACTCCTCCAACATATTCTCGCACTGCGTCTTCATTTGGGTGACTTCCACGGGTGGTTTGTCCCACAGCTCGTAGGGTATGCCCAGATCCACCTTGACACCCTTGTCCACTAGACCGTGCAGGGTTTGGAAAGTCTGCGACATGCCCTTGGCAAACCTCGTGCTGTCCGTCCGCTCCTTATGCAGATTGTACTCGAGTACACGCTCGCAGACGTTCTCCAGGGACTCCAGCAGGCGGAGCTCACTCCGCCGGTATTCGGTGCGCTTCTTCGGCTTCACATCATCCACGGAGTAGCCAATCTCGATCACATCATGGGACTTTCCGGTTTCGCCAAGACGCGCCTCCAGTTCGGCGGCCAGGATTTTGCACGCTTCACAGCGATTGGCATAGCGAACGCCCTGCTCCTCCTCGGGGGACTGCCCACTTGTGGCCTGGAGGAGGAGTGGCAGGAGGCCCAGATAAATGGTTAATCCTTTACCACGCATTTCCACTGTTTGATTCCTCCAAAACAATGATTAAATCTGACGTGGAATGCCGCTTAATAAGTGAGATAAGAATTGAGTGTTGCAAAACGCCAAGTTTTGTTTCCCTCTTTTCAACACTTTTACTCATTATCGTCATCGATAAGTAATTGTCTTTGAAATTCACTTTTCAACGGCTCCCCTTGGCAACCAAATGGCTCCAAAACAAAGCTCTCCCCCAATTCCCGCCCCACCGGCAAACATAAAATACTTTCACTTGCAATTCGGTAAAAATAATGTCTCACAAGAGATTCTATGTGAGATTGGACCTGCAACTCCATGCGGTTGGTTGGATTATTTTACAAAGAATCCATATTTTTAAGATCATATCATATATACTATATTTGCAGCTCACGTGTCCCGGTGTTTGGCTCTGCTCCCACGGTTATTTGGAGGCCACGGTTAAGACTTTGGGCTATTACTTTCGAACGGGAGCCATGGAGCCACGATTTCCTATGCTGTGCCATGACCAATTCACAATGGAGGGTTATTTCAAGAATGTGGAGTGCTTGGAGGATATGCATGACCTTCTGAGATCCGAACAACTGGAAATTACCATTTGGCAAAATGGACGAAGGTTGGCCTATTTCATTGGAAACCTCTCGGATGTGATGCAGCCCACGATTCCACGCTTGAGCTGTGCCCACAGTTCCAATGTGCAGCTACTGATGAAGGCCACACCGGCATTTCCGGGGATTTTGGCTCCAAAAGTAGAGCTCTCTGCCCAATTGACGACGCAGGATAGGAAAAAGGGTTGCAGTTGCTCGGATTTCAGGGAAGAGCAGCCGGTCACCAATCGGCATGTGGAGAGCCGTTGTCTAACCCGCTTGGAGCAGTCGCGAAAGCAGCAGCAAAAGGTGTGCCATGGTCGTCAATCCAATTGTTGTCCGGGTTGGCGAGGAGGAGATTCCCCGGAGCAGCACCAGCAGCAGGAGCGTCGTCTATCCTCTTGTTCCAGCACAACTCAGTTGAGCAGCCTTAGCCAGAGTTCCTCGTTAACGACGAACACCAGCAGCCGTTTGTCCACACTTATGGATGACCATCACCAAAGCAGCTGTGATATTTGCCAAGCATACAGACGCATGTTTCAACAATATTAAATAAGGAATCAAGTATGATGAACACCTTAAATATATTCCTTAAAATCAGTCTGTGCAAAGACATCCAATATAAGTGTTAATATTAAATTATAGGGTGCTGCTCGTGGCCCTTCCTCAGCCTTCAATTGATTCCTGAGATGGATGCAGGAGCGGGCGATGTATCGCAAGGTGCTGAAGACATATGGTTCCAGTGGCAGATGCAGGCACACCAAGGTAGCATATAGCCAGCGGGCAAGCCACACATCCTGTAGAAGATCCACCTCCTCCGCTTGTAGCCACTTGCTTAGCATTTCGAGGAGCTGCTCCAAATCGATTTGGCTTAAATGCAGTATTATGCTGAGTAGAGGCTGCTCATTCCGGCAGAATTCCAGCCACTTGTCCTGATCGGAGGTAAGAGGCGGCTCGGCTGATTGATCATAGTTATTCTGGGCTAGTTCCTTGCGCACGATCAGCACCTGGGAGCGGGCAGTTTGAAAGGATTTTACCTGTTGCACTCGCCATTCCGGTGTGGGCAGCAGGCATCTAAAAGGCGGCAAAGCGGGCTGAAAACAAGAACAAGGAATAAATTTAAGAGTTGATAGGAGCCGCGGTCTCTTCTATTTACATTCTCCATCATTTGCAAGGTATTGTTGCCCACATAATCCTTGATTTTCGATGATCTTTTGGTCACTACGGCCGGGCAGCGTTTCCTTTCGTAGGCCATGTGCATTAGGTACTCCTCCCCGGACTCTGGCGGCTTCTCTGGATCGAAATTGGCATCTGGCTCGCGTATTTCCAGGGCCTGCAGTTGAAAGGATTGTTCTTCGGGGTCTTGGTGCATTTTTGTGGTTAATTAATATTGTTTATTTATTTGTGTCCAATTTTTTGAAGCCGACAAGCAGTGTGACAGTTTGTAGAAAGTGCAAAAAATACTAATACGAAATCTATCGATATACCACATATCGACTGCAGGCAGGAGAAGTATGAAAACCGTTAATTTGAAAATCTTATATATATTAAATAAGAAGAATAAGAAGTATTTCTGAAATATTCTTTAAATTTATGTATTAATTAATACAGCTACTGGTTTATAATTAGAATAATGCTGACTCATTAAAGAATATATTTTCTATTTACCAAGGCCAGTATATCAAAATAAATAACATTTTGCTTACAGTAAAAAAAAAATTGTAATAAAAATTCTGAAAATTTATTAAAACATTAAATTGTTTTGTCAAAAGAGTTTGTAATCTTATTTTATATAAATAATGTTTGTTATATTAATAGAAAACATAATATAAATGTATGATTTGTGCCAAAATCTTTTTAAAATGAATTTGCGTAGTTTTTGTTTTGAACAAAAATATTTATTAGGTCCAAATTTATGATCTGTTTAATTTCATTAATTAGAGTATTTAAAGTATAGCACCCTCCAAGCTAAATATACCAAGGAAATGTAAATCGATTTTATTAAATTCAAAAACAAAAGGTTTCCCAGAAAATATGCCGCTTAGCAGCTTAACTAAAATTTTATTTTATGAGCGAATTTTATGCTCACTTTTTTGTTTTTCCTAAATCTTAAATGTAATGTAATCAAGGCAATCAGCGGAAAATGGTGGCTTTCCCTTGAAGCCAAAAAGGACATTGTTATACAAGCTTCCGGTATGCACGTACGTATATTTTTAATCAACGCCAGCAAAACGGCCAAGACAAAGCGATCTTGGCCATATAACAAAGCCCGATTGTATGATGTCCCTTGCTCCGTCCAGGATGCCGGGGACTACGGCAATAATAGGACTATAAAAAACGCATTTCATAATTGTCTTACGAGAGTGGGGGCGCGCGGGTGGCCGGTCAGGACCTCGACTCAGGCTCAAACTCAGTTTCAGTTACAGGCACAGTCTCAGGTGTGTGCGTGGGGCTTTTGTGCGAGTTCCTTGGGGCCGTAAAATAGTCCGCAAGGATATAGAAAGACAGAGGGAGCGAGGGGACCTGGGCTCAATTAGCTGTCAGGTGCAGGACTAACTTGGTGCCCGGAAAATCTGCCTTTTATTTGTTCCGCTTCCAGCATTGAATTTGCAAATAGTTATGTTTATTAAATTTATCCATTTAAAGTGCTTTGGTATTAAATTTAAAATTCATTAAAAGCAAAAGGCTGAGAAAGAGAGGGAGAGTGAAAACACATTAGCCGGAGGGAAAAGGAAAATAAGAGACAGGAAAATGGAAAAAGGGAAAGAGCAGCGGAGACATATGTTGGCGAATTGAAATTGCAGACATTTCGGCTCTGCCACTGTTTGTATTTCCTTGTGCACTGTTAAAAAAACCTTATAATATAGTAAAAATTTATTAAAAACTAATTATTTTATTTTTCCCAAAAGAAATATATTGGTAAAATTATTACTAAATTAAATAAAATTATTACAAATGATAGCACAACTTATTTAATATTTAAAATTTTATATGTTTAACAAAAAGAAGGTATAATGTACTAATAAATATTTGAATATATTCTTTATCTCATTCTTATGAAAATATATTAGTTAAATTACCAATATAAAGAAAAACTACACATAAAATTAACAGTTTCCTTAAAAAAAGTGCAAGAAAAATGTTTGGTTACAAGAAAAACAAATAGAAGTTTTATAAAAAATTGTTTCTCAAATAATGAACAACCGAAACAATTTTTAAATATATATTAATATAAATTAAATATAATTATTAGCCTAATATAAGCCATACTTTTATATGTTAAAGAAGAGAATAAAGTCATTGATTTAAACATTTTCCATATAAAAAAACCTAATAAAATGCTTTTTTTATATTTTTCCTTATTTGTTTCATGTGTGCTTATTAAGGATATCATAAAAGAGTTGTTAAAAGGCAACAAAAAGCAAAAGGAAAAAGGATGTAAGGAGCGGCAGCAACATGCGTCTAGAACCAGACACTGTGTCGCTGCTTTCCTCTTCATTTTCCACGCTTTTCCCCATTTTGTTTTCCTTTTTTTTTGCTGGCAAAAGAAAACTCAGTGCACGCGCATTTCCTTGGCGTATCCTGTTCCTTGTTCCTTTTCAGTTTCTGCTGCACTGAAGTTTCAAGTTTCCTCGTAAAAAGAAATGTATCCGCATTTGTTTTTGTCAGCAAAACTAATTTCCATGGTTGCAGGTCGGCCTACGTTTGCATAAAAAAATATATATATATATGTTTACGGTTTATCTGTTTGTTTGGTTGTGTATGTGTGTTTTTGACAGTTTTCCCAGTTGCTGTGCTTTTTCTACTTTTCCTGTTGCTTGTTTTTCTTATTTTGCCCCTCTTGAAAGTTATTTGCCCGCAACAAATTTTGTGCTGCATGCGCGCCTTTTAACCTTTTTCTTGTGTATCTTTAATCATTTTTAATTGAAATGCAAAAGGTCTTTCAGTACCAAAAGGGTCTTATCTTGTTACATGGCACCCTGTGACCCCCTGCCTCTCCTCAGCCCCTGCCCCCCATCCAATTTGGCGGATCATCATTTGTGAAATTTTTAGGTAAATTACTTTCATCGTGTGCGTAATTTAAAATTCAAATCAAATTTAGTTTGACCTTTTGGGCGAAGGCTAAGGCAGCAACAGCAGCAGAATCGGGCTTACTTTTCACAAAATTACAGCCTTCGATTGAGAGCACATATATTTCAGGTTGAACAGTGTTTTTGTTTTATAATTTAAAAGGCTTTAAGTTTAATTTAAGAAATTATTTTAAGAAATTTAACAGATGGTAAGTATTTGTTATTTATTTATTTATTTCTAGGCACAACCCTAAAAATGGCCGAAATATATTACCCCTGAGCAGAGCTTAGCAGCCCGACAAATTTCAATTTTCAATTTCTGCCCAAGGTCCTTCCCCCTCTTCCTCCCACCCACCAGCAAGGACACACACAGAGTCAGAGTCAAGGCCTCGACAGATGCTCGCAGCAGCAGCAGCGGCAGCAGCAGCTCGTATTTGCAACAAGTTTTAAACACAAAAAAAAAACTGGGTAAAAAAAGAAATAAAATAAAGCAGGCGCATTTGCGGTGGCTCTCAAGGCGGCGGCGGCGGCTCGTGTGTGTATGCTTAACCCTTTTCCCTGCACCCACAAACTGTTGCCTACACCACTTTTCAAATCATTCCACATCCGCAGGAGCATCCGTAGCTTTGGCAGCCTTGAGTGCTAAAAATATACAGCTAAAGCATATCAAAAGGTATAAAATACAGGACAAGAGGCGGCCGGCAGCAAGGACTCACACGTTAAGGAAAAAATATTTAGGGAATATTTTAAAATTAATTTAATTTAATTTTCTGGGCATCTATTGTGTTTTTTAGAAGAGCTTAAAAAAGGCTGAGGGTTTGTAAATAATATTATCAAACGAAGAATTTAAGTTGTTTTAGTTTTAACCGTAAATTTAAAGGAATATTTAATAAGGCTTTGAAAAAAAATTAAACGAAAATAAAATATAAACTAAAATCAAATAATATTTTTTTTAATGTACAAACCCAAACATAGAATTGTTGAAATATTTTTAATGCCATCAAAAAGTGGGGACTTGAAATTAAAAGTCACCGAGCTGTGTTGTTCGGAATGCAGTAAATCGTTTAAAATTGTATTTCAATTATTGTTTTTTTTTTTTTTTTGGGAAATCGGTTGACTTTTTCCCTTCCAACTCCCCCAAATTCGATATCCAAACTGGTCAGCGTACCACACTGCGTATACACAATATACATACAAGCGTATACCAAATATCCGGCCCTGAGAATTGTGTGTATTGTGTGTGCTACTGATTCGTTTTTTTCGGTGGCATTTATTTTACTTTTTGTATTTCTCTGCGGTTTGCGTGCTTAATTATGCACCAGACCGAAGCCCTTCCACCCGATTCTGACCATATCCTGAACACCATGTGTACGAACTCTTCCTTTAGCTCGGGGGCCAGATTTCGTCAAATATTCTGGCCCAGTTCTGGCAGCAATCTGTGCCAAATGTCTTTTTTGCCAGGCGTTTTGTCAGTGTTTTCATTCCATTTCCAGTTTGCTTTGCCCTTTTATGGATAAATTAGTTGCCAACGCACACAGACTGTGTGTTTATATATATATACTATATATGGTATATGTTCACATATTTGCCCGGGCAAATCTAATTGAGTTTGCTTAATTATTTAGATTAGCAACTCACCCGAAAGACAACCACCGACAGCCCGATTTATCACCCAAAGCCCCCCCGAAGCAAGTTTCCGAATTTTCCGAAAGCCAGCCAGAGCGCAATGATTGCTTGAACCAAATGTTCAACTGGGAAAATTCGAGGGAAACTAAAACTGATTTTCCGCAAGCAGTAGATTATAGAAATATATATATATATATATATTTATTCACGGTGGCAACATATTGACAATTCAATTATTAGTAAACTGATTTTTAATTTATGTAAACTTGAATGTTTGGTAAATATTTTAGCAATAGTATCTGTGCTTTTTTAATGTCTGTTGAAATAATAATGCCTACTAATTGTTGTTCAGCTTTTGTTTATAATAACGCAGGGGAACAATATTTACCATCGACATACATTTTTAATTATGTCGTGCAGTTAATAGGTAGTCATTTTTTAATTATTATTGTAGGTATTTGATTTTGTCTGGTTGATAATTAATTATTAAATGAATTAGTCTGAGGTGGTCTTTAAAATGTCTTTAAAATGTCCCTAAAATGTTTTAGGATTCCAAAATTCAGTGAAAATGTTATTGTGAAATTGTGTAGTACGCCTTTTAAAGGAATATTTTAGTTCCTTATTTTAAAAAGAATTTAAGAAACCACATTAAAGGTTTCCCTTTAATAAAAGAAAGTATTTTTTCAAGAATTTCTCCTTTTAATTCAATTCCATTAACAGCATTTATGATATGTTTCCTCCCCCCTTGAGATACTTTTCCACTTCTCCGTTTTGCTTGGAAAAATCGAAGCTCTGCCATAAATCATCATCATCTTCATTAGCTTCGTTCCCTCAGTAGCCACGTCACTCTCAATTAGTTACTTTTGCAATTCCCGGAAGCCAAGGGAAAAATCAAGACTTAAATGCGATAGTAAAAATATTTCATTTTCAATTCAATTTTGGCCCTGGAAAAAGGAGAGAGAGAAACACAAATGGCACAATGTTTATTTGAAAATGTTTTCCTTTCGTTTTATTGTTGCACGTTTCAACTTACTTCAGTTACGATTTACAGTTTGCTTTTTCATTTTCTTCTCATTTCTGTTTGTGTGACATTTAATATGTATTTCTTTTTCAGTTTTTGTTGTTTTATTTTTTTTTTATATTTAAACATAGTTGGCTACACACCAATCGTAACGTAAAAAAGAAAAGGACATAAAACTATGCATAAATATTGATGAATACCTACGACAAAATGTACAAATTATTGATGCCGAAAAAAAGTAGAGAGAAAATGTAACTTAAACTTATGCAACATAAAAATGTTTATACTTTAGCCAGCGCTTTATATTAATATATGAATTATTTAACATTACATTTAATATATATATATATTTGTTTAATCTATATAAAATGTTTTTTTCTTTGCATATTTTTTTAGGCCAAGCTCATAGAGGAAATAGGAAAAAAGCTCTGAGAGATAAAGAGGTTTGCTTTCTTTTTTGGGATTTTTTGTTTGTTTTTATTTAGGAAAGTAAGGCAGCAATTTATGAAGAATTTCTTGTAAGTCGGGACTTTTTGTTCATTGTTGTTGCTTTTGGCTTTGTTTATGTTTTTGTTTCAACTATTTTTCACTAGAGGAAAGTAAGGCAGCGAGTTAAGAGTAGAGAGTTTTGTATTGGTAGTTCAGCAAGTGCTTTGTCACATTTAAGCCGCTTAAGTACACATTTATAAACACCCATATACATATACATATACATATATATATATATTTGCTTGTATAACTAATATATATATAGCTACCATAAATATGTTATTTTAATATGCCTGGATTTCCATTTATATATATTTCATTCTGCCATCAATTAGCCATCTAACAACTCAGTACAAAGTTTTACTTGTATGTAGGTCTGACACTCCTTGATCCTTAACACTAATGCCAATTATTCAACACTAAAAGGAGGCTTTTGGAATTTCAAGGGAAATATAGATAAAGGATTCTTGAAGGATATTATGAAGAAGATGATGAAATTCAATTTAGGGGACAGTAAAATAAATACAAAGTAATGAAAAACAGCTTTTTATAATTCTCTATTTCATAATATTTAATGCTTAAAAAATTTATAAAATTAAACATCCTCTATCCAATTTCCCATCATATCCCATCACCAACTTTACTTAAATTATTACCACCAAACTGTGTCTACTTGGACATTATTTTTTGGACTACTTGCAGCATTTTAACAGTTTTTCATCATCAAAGCAGCTGCCAAAAATTCTAAATTCGTTTTTATTTTTAAGAAAAGAGAACAAAACGGAAAAGCTGAATATTTAATGTAATTTGTTGTAATTTTGTTTTAAAAATTAGTTAGGCACTTCCAACTGCAAATAATGAAACTGGATTCTAGTTTTTATCAAAAAACCTCTTTGCTAAATAGGAGTCTAGGAAATGCGAGCATCGATTTGATTTCTTTTTTTTTTGCATATTTGTATTTTTATATTTATAAAAAAATATTATTATTCATATAGTTATAATATAAATTTGATGAAACTCTGGCAAGCCTCTTGAAGCTGTGTGTGTGTTTTTTTCTAATTTAAGCCTTTAATTTTTTGGTTTAATTTACTTCCTTTTCTTTTATGGGTTTTTTGGTTTATTATTTTCTTTTAGTTTTGTGGAAAAGTTGCTTGTCATTGATGGTTTATCACAAAAATTTCACTGGTCAAGTAAGTTTGGTTAGAGCGGAACAGTTATAGGAAAATCATTTAAAAATTACTTAAAATTTTTAAATGTGGGATTTTTAAATATAAAAATGTATTAATAAACATTTTTGAGCTAAAAATAATATCAAAATGAATGTAAATTTTGAAGTATCAAATTGTTGTATATTGAATTCAAGGAAAAAATAAAAAGAAATCCAAATCTTCAGCAGAATAATGTAAATATGGGACAAAAAATATGTTTTGAAATTTTAAAGTATTTTATTAATTAATAAAATATGAAAATAATTGTTGAAAAATATCTGCTGTGTTTTTAAAAGTAGTTTACGAATTCTTTTTAACTCTTTTTTGGGGTTTATTGCTCAATCACTTATCGTACACTTGAAAATGTATCTTTAAAAATATGAAATAATTGTTTTCCTCTTTCCACATGACCGTGACTAACCAAATTATGTTGACCAGTGTTTTCTCAATGCCTTTACTAACGTTCCTCGAACGTTGACAATCACTCAAAGTCGGCCTGACGCTGGCCCAATTTGCTCCTGAACCCCGACATGTGCTTCCCCAGACTGCGGCCCGCTGACGAAATAATCGAGGAGGAGGACGACGACGACGATGACGACGCATCCTCAGCTCCATAGTTGGCCTGATATGTGACTGGCAGCTCTGGCGACGGGGCCAGGAGCAAACCTCACGTCCTTACAAACTTGTAGACAATGAGGAATACCATAAAGGATAGCGCCACTAGCACCACGGCTGTGACCACCTTGGCGCAGGTATTCAGTCCCGATTCATGGGGATTCAAGGGTCTGGAGCTTGTGTGAGTGGCCGATCTCCTCCGTTTGGTGGCCAGGCCCCGGGCCAGAGCCGGAAATGCCAGCGACTGGGTGAAGGTGAGCTTGTGTATGGACTCGCTGAGGCTATACGGACCCACGGAGCCCCGGGCGGCGGCCCTCAGGAGGACATACTCCAGATCCAATGCATCGAACAGGGAGTAACGGGCAGTCATGGTGGAGGACCTACGCCGGCCATCGTGCCTGGAGTCACGCTCTCGATCGGATTGCGGCTGCAGCCAGGGATCGGAGACGCGCTGCTGGACGCCCGCCGCTCCCACAGCGTAGGCGGAGCCGGAGGATGAGCCGCAGGTGGTATTGGCACCTGCACCGGAGCTACCAGCTCCACCACCGGCGCCGCCCAGGCTGACCGCGGCCACGGAAGTCAGCGACGACGTCGTCGAAGACGAGGCCGAGCACAGGCGCAGATTGGTGGCCAGTCCGTTGTCATGGAACTCGTTGGCATCCTCGATGGAGGTCTGATCCGGCGAGGTCTGGGCCCGTTCCAACGCAGCCGCATGTTTCATCCGCAAAGCGAACAGCCTGGCATGATCCGGATGCAGTAAAGCACTCGACTTCCTTCTCCCATTGCCGCTGGGCACCACACAAATGCTATTCCTCATGCCCCGCCGACCCAGCGACAGATTGGGTGATCCCTGCGTCGGTGTGCTTGTGGGTGACACGTGACAGGAGCCGCCGCCCGTCTGACCCAGCGGCAGATTATGGATACCGGGCGGTGCTATGAAGGCATTGGGCGAGGGTGAGGCCTGCACCGAGTCGATGCCCGAGTCCCCGGCATGCAGGGTATCACAGTATAGAGAACTCCTTCGGTCCGTGGACAGGCTCAGGTGATTGGTGCTCCTCCGGGCATTCAGACTCGGGTTGGTGCTCCCGATACTGCCGCTGCCACTGGGCCCCCCGGCCACCGGACTGTAGACACTTGTCTCCACAATGGCGGGAAATACAAAGGACTGGCCATCCGCCTCGCCGCGCGGAGAGTCCTGCAAGAGTCCAGATTACATATATAAGATAGGTAATATCAAGGAATATATGGTTTTGGGGGGTATTTATAAGGGGTTCGGAGGAATCTTATAAAGCTGGTTCTCGAGTGCAGTGTGGGGGGATCGCTGCTTTTTTTGAGAGGGGGCTTAAGGTGGCAGTGGTTAAATCTGAGTGGTGAAGACGGTTAGTTTAGGTGGCTTAAAAAATCGTTCTTTCTTTCGGGGTTAATATACAGGGAGTTGCTGGTGACTTGGTAGTGTTTACTTACACTTACACAAGGTAATATCAGGTGTCTGGGAGCAAGGACTGATCGACCAATTAAGGAAATTTCTAATAGTAAACTACTTAGCGGCAAATATTGTTCCAAATTTAAATTCAATTTGTATTTTAAAAAATTGTATAGCATAGTTATTGAAACATTTTTGTTGTGAATACATAATAATATATTTAATATAGCAATTTGTGTGGCTTTTCTTTATTTATTATGCAAAAAGATTTATTGTTTATTAAAAACAGCATGCAAAATTTTGAATCTCATTTTTTAGGTAACAATTTTGTTGAATTTTTGGTATTTTAAATATATTTTTTCAAGACGAAAATTATTTGAATTAAATATTAATAATTCTTTGAAATGTTTATCAATATTTTACAATATTTATTTTACTATAAAATATAAAGAAATATTTTTAATCCTTTTAACTATATAAAAGCAGGCAAGGTATTAATTTTTATTAATTACAATATTTTACTTTAAAAATACCTCATTTCTATGCTCAAAACTGTTTTATATAAATAATTTAATCAATAACATGTTATTTATTTGCTCTAAAAAATGTAAACAAATGTACAAAAATTTTTAATTTGAATTTGCACCTCAAATGAAAACCAAAAATTCCTTTCAAATTCATCGACCAACCCTCACCCACATTTGTGCAGGGGAAAAACCATATTTTTTTTAGCGAAAAAAATGCCCAATAAAAATACATAAATAACAACGAATTCTAGTTAAAAAAAACTTTTGTAGATTACACAAAATAACCTCAAAAAGTTTGGTACTGTGGTCAGATTTGTACAAGTTAATAGTCAAAAATTAGTTACAGAGCTAGCACTCGTTGAGGGCTTTTTAGTTTCAACTTGAAATCGAGGCATGCAAAAAAGTCTAGTTTAGTTAGGGATATATACTAGATATATGCTAGATGTTTAGATAGAGAGAGAGATAGTGAGATATAGACTAGAAGACTAGAGAGAGAGAGGCTGGATAAAGAGATGAGGAACTGGATGGAACCATACCCGCTGGCCCTCGGGGCCGCTGTTACGACGCAACTGTACGAAGCCCTCCTGTCGCAGGAGCGGCTATCAAAACCAGACCAAGAACAGACCAAAAAACCAGTACCAGAAACAGTACCAGAATCAGAACCAAATCCAAAACCATAACCATAACCATAACCAAAACCGAACCAAACACGCAACGCACACACAATAGGGATATGTATGTTTTTTGAGGCGGGTGGTGTTGGTGGTGTTGGTGATGGTGTGGCAGTGGGTGGTGTCGTTTCGGTTTTATGGTATTCAGTGGTGTCGGTGTAATGGGAAGAAATAGAGAGTCGAAGAATCAAATTAACGCAATAACGCACAACGTAACTGGCCCCAAAAGCTAACTAAGTAATTTAATATATATAAAAAAATTACCTTAAAACAAAAAATAAATCTCCCAGAAGTTGAAAAGATTAGGCGAACGCTTCTCTAAATAAACAAAAAATAAAACATAAAACGAAAATGCCCAAATTTTCAAAACAGTTGCGGTTCTTGTTTGTCTCCCCAAAATTATCACATTTTTGTTGAATACAATTTAATATTTTTCTTGTTTTTAAACGGCACACAAAAAAATAAAGGGAAAGAATACACGTTCTAAAAACGAGATTTTATAAATTGGCAAGATTATTTTTCCTTTTTTATCGTTTTTTGTAAAGATTTCCAAGCCATTTAAAAGTATACAAAAATGTTCTTCTGCATTATCATTGTGACAAATAGTTTTTAATAAATACGTTTTTGCAATTAAAAAATGTCCTTGAAGTCTCCAAATATTTAAGACACTTTTACAAAGACAACAAATTTATTTCAAGAAGTCAATCTTAATTTTGTAAATCCCTAAAAATAATATGTAGTTAGTTCTTTGTGGTAAAGTTATTAAAATTGTTGATATTAATATTTAATAAGAATATTAAAGAACATTTTGAAAATAATTAACTTATTTAAGAAATATTTAGCTTTATAGCTTGAATAGCTTACACCAAAACTACATTTAAATTATTACAATAACAATATTGGAACAAAATTTATGCAGTAAATAATTAATATCTTTTGTAATTATAGATTGCATACTTTACGTTTGCTTAGAACTCCCATTAATTTATAATAATTTTAATTTTTCAACACACATTTTCCCTTTAAAAATTTCTTCACCCAATTTTAGAACTTGATTTTCCCCGACACAACTTAATATTGGGAAAAACGTAAAAAATGGAGTGCCTACCTGGCTGGGCCACACCTGCAACAGTGGCAGCGAGCAGGAGGGCTTGTTGTTGCCGGACGGCCCAGCTCCTGTTCCTGGCCCCGCCCCAACCCCGCCCGCTGAGGACGAGGTGCCCGATCCTTGCGATAGGCTGGTATAGTGCAGGTGATTAAAGCGCTGGGCATCGCTGCTGCCACCGGCGCTGGCCGCCTTCGTTCGCGTCGGACTCTCATAGCCGGTGGAGTCCTCCGAGGATGTGGTCTTCGGGGAGCGCCAGAATCGCTTCAGGCGCAGCTCGCGCCTTTTTTCTTGTTTCTGCAAAAGAAAAAAATCAGGAAAAATGCAAGCGCCAATTGATTAATTGGGATTTTCCATGGCAAGTCTAGAGGTTCATTAGTGCTATTTGGAGAGGTGGAAAATTGGTGAATGTTTACAAAAAAAATGTTTACATGTGTTACTATGCTTGGAATTTTTTAAAACATTTTTATTTCTGTTGGTTATTGGCTTTAAATGTTTGTTCTTCTTAAATGCACTGAGAAATTGCTGCAGGTAATTGGGTATTGGGTAATTGGGTAATAAATAATTGAAAATATAATAGTAATACAAAAAGTTTTAAATAAAATATTAGTAATATAAAGAATCCTGCAATTTGTTGAATTATATATTTTTTTAAATTATTTTATTGTAGAAAGTGTAGATTGATAAGCTTAATATTTTCCTAGAAGAATAAAATACCTTCTCAAATTTAATAAACTCTTTAACATTGCGAGTATTATATATAAAAAAATATATATGTAAAACAATTAATAGAATAAACAAAAGAAAAAATTCTAATAGGTTTTGTTTAATAAAGAACTGTACATAAACAAGCAGGTTAATTAGTGTTTTTTTTTTTTGAATGCTTATAAAGAGTGGAAAAAATCCTTAAAAATGAAAACTTTAAGGACAGAGTATTACTTTAATAGGAAATTAGAATAAATATATAAAATGATACCTCTCTTAATATTTTTCTCTCTATTAAAATTTCAACCTTTATGGCTTTTCAAAATTAATTAACCACTACAATTACGCTTGCTTCAAAAGTGTAATTCAATTTATTTCCTGGCGTGTGTGTGTGCATGAAAATCAATTGATTTTGACATTTTCATGCGGCGCCAAATAAATATTTGCATTCGGAATGGCCAGATGCAACATCGGCTGTCGAATTTTTCGCGCATTATTTTTTTGCAATTTAAAGTGTGGCACTTGCCGCTTTTTTTCCACCCACAATTTGTATGCGGAACGAGAGTGTGTGTCGTGTCTCTTCTCTGTATTATAAAAGGCTTGTGTGTGGCGTTGTTTTTCGTTAACAAATGGCAACTACATAACAACAATGACTCGGAGGCGGCGGCAGAGACGTGACTTGGCCAACGCCATGTTGCATTTGCCGATAAGCCGCAGTTGGTGGATGGGAAAGGGAGGCAGGGAAGCCATTGTTTGCCACGTTGTCGGCGGTGTTTTCAGTTTTCAGTGCGATATTTGGTGTTCGTGGCTTCCTTGCAGCATATTGGCAGCAGTGCTGTGTGTGAAAGTGTGTGTTTGGGTGTGCTTGTTAGGGTGGTCCTTTGATTGCGATTCAATTGGAAATGGCAAAAAAAGTATCTTAGGAAGTGTTTTAAGAGTGTTTTTCATTCATATTTATATTTAATTTTCTCTGTTCTATATTATATTCGATATGGAAAGTTCCCTTATTATCCACAAATATATTAATTAAAATATAAATTATACCAAATATATACTCCTAATAAAAATAAATTTAAAAAAAAAGTCCACCCTGTAGTACATTATATATATTTTTTTTTACCTGCATATTTTTTTAATATCAAATCCGTTTTATGTGTTTGGTATTTCATCCCCAGTCCGTTGTGGCGCAAGACGAAAATCGATGGAAAACTGCACAGGCATAAATTCTGTAAGAAAAAAAGAGAATAAAGAAAATGAAGAGGAAAGGATATAAATCAAGGAGTTGCGAGCAAATGCAGCAGAAGAGTTCACTTGACCCCCAGAGACCTCATGCGAGTGCCGCAGATGTCCTGGCTTTCAATTCATTTTTTGTTTCCTTCAAAAAGGAAAGAAAGACGGAAGTAAACATATTTCAATTGCTTTCACCTTTTAAAAAAAATTCGTATAAACAAACAGGATTTTTTTTTTTAGTTTTTAAATGCTTCTTTTCAATTCGATTTTAGCTTGGCAGGAAACTGTCGCACATTAACACGCAGGCAAGGACAATGGCAATGGCACGACGCCATTAGTGTTTGACAAGGACATTTTACACACACCCAGGAATACGCTCACACACACCCATAGATTGTACAAAAACCGCAATATGAAGAACAGACCTTCCTTCCCATACAAACATTCATGGTGGTCAAGTTGAAGGATATACATATATACTTGTGCTCGTCCTGCCAGTGCTGGTGCCATGGATTGGATGAATGCTTTTGCGACGCCTGCGAGCATAAATCAGTCCCCCAGACACGGACACGAGCAAGGATCCGGCTCTGAATCCGGAGTTACCCCCTCTGGTTCCCCTTTGTTTAGTCCCATAATTAGTTTGAGCAATTCAATTCCTTGGTTTGAATTAAGTTTTCCTTGGCTAATGGATGTTGTTGACAATCTTAAGTGCTGGTAAGTGTCCCTGGTGGCCGATAATTTAGTGTTTACTGTTTAATTTCAATGGTAATATATTTAATTTATAATATAAAGCTGTGATTTATTAATGGCTTTGATTTTATGCTGGATTTTATGCTTGATTTTATTATTTTTGCACAAATTTCTGCTAGGGGCTTAAGCTTGTTAAACTTAGTTGTTTTCGGGATTAAACTTTATTGATATATAATTGTAATTAATTATATGTGATAAACAACGCAATGGAGAGTAGAAATAAAATGTATGGCAATTAAAGTTTAGCCTATAAATTTAAATATAAAATTTAATTTTTTCTTTAAGAGAGGTTCAAATAAAACCTTAATTTAAAGAGTTCAAAGGTTTATGCAATAATATTTTAAAAGGAATCGATTGATTTTAAAAGTAATTATTGAAAATAACAATCCGGGGCATTCCAAATAATTTATTTATTTTTTAAAACATTTAAAATGGTGTCTAAGCTTAAGCAATAATTCTTTATGCATTTCCATTAAATTCAAATTACATATTTTAATCAATGTAAATAACACAGGACGTTAAAAAATAATTCTAATTTTTAAAACACTATAAAAGGTGTTTAAAGATAAGCAATATATTTTTAATTAATGTAAATTCTATGGAAATTTAACATGTTGCAATAAAAAACACTTCAAAATGTGTCAAAAAAAATAAAGCGATGATTTTATTTTTAAGAAATTATGTTTTAAAGCAGCTGTAAAATGCTACAAACATAAACTTTCAAAAAAAACCTATGGAACTTTAAAATACTTTATAATTTCTTGACCAATTTCGTTGATTGCCTCAAGAAAACCAAAGTCGTTGACCACTTTGAAGCGCTCTTCAAGTTTCCCAGCCACAACAAACTGGCCACATATATGTATAGTAAATACTACCTATACTTTTGCTACTGTGTACATATATCACACACCTGGGTCGATTCCCAGACCCACACCTGCCTGATTGCTTGTTGCACATATCCATCCAACGTTCGGCCGAAGGACAACACGTGGGTTACCTCAACTTAACGACATTCACGTTTTATTTGTTGTTGCTGTGCTTTTTTGTGTGTTTCCCCAGACTTGAGCTCGGACTCGCCTGGAAAAAGTTTTTGCTTTTTGCTATTGCGGTGGCCTTCACACACACACACACACACTCGCACCTTGTCAATCGATGTCAACACGAGTCCAGCCCGGACTCCGGACTCTCTCATTGCCATTGTCAAGGCTTCGGACAGTTGGGTTCTGGTAAGGTATAGTACTATATACTATATAGTACAGCCTTGTCGCCACTCAACTCAGCCGTCTGCGATTTCGAATCGAAAATGCATATCAACTAATTCCCAGACATAAATCCTCGGAGTGGTTGGTTGGCGGGTTTCCTTTTCTGCATAAATATTCTGAGAGAGATGACCACGTGAGGTAATAGTTTTGAGATCGAAAAAAGATAAGCATGAGAAAGATTTTATGAAAATAAGGTAAACGAAACTTATCTAAGATTATTGGGATTTCTCTAAAATTATTTAATATTAATTGTTTCTTTTATTTAAATAGGTTTTAGAAGAAGCATTCAAAAGGAGGTTGCTTTTGTGATTTATTTTTATATATTGTCAAGTTGTTATGGGTTTATTAATTAATTCTAATTAAAAAAATTATACTTAAATAAATTATATTTTTATTGTCGTTTTAATAACCAGTAAAGAATGTAATTTATCTAACCATGGTTTTAAAATATATTAATATTTATTCATTTCAAATATTAAATTATAATAATTTCATTTATATAAATTTAAACAATTTAGAAATCAAGAGAAATATATTCCTAAATTGTTGAAATTATATTAATTCAAAAAATGATAATAATTTCAAATTCATAATTATTCACAGAAAGTGATTGCTTGCTTTTAATAACACATATTTCACCCTTCCAAAAATCCATAACCATGCCAATGCCCATCTCAATTTTCAATAACATCCTAGCCCCCGGTTAGCCTCGCTCTGGCTAGTTTTCCATATTTTTTTTCCTCCCCCCTGTCCACAGATGATAATGTCCTTATCCATTTGCTGTCAAGCGTCCTTGGAGCGTGTCATGGCATAAGCTGTTCGTCTTCGAGGGGGCTGGGCCAGCAGAGGCAGAGACAGGACTTCAGCGGAGCAGTGTTTCTGCTCCTCCATCACGACAGCAATTATACAAATGGCAGAGTTGCCCCCGAGTTCCTCCGAAAGTTGTCGCCAGCACTAAAACGGTGGCCATCCACCCACCGCCCAGTCGCTTAACTCGCTTTTTTCTGTTGAGCGTGACCAAAATTTTTAAATTGAAATAAATTTGCCTGCTTGTGTTTCGGCTGGTGTCCTTGTTGTCCTTGCTCCTAACTCCCTTCTCATCATATCTATATAGTATCGTTATCGTGTTTGCTTAACGTGTTTTCTTTGCCTCGTATTTTTTTTACAATTTCTGCTGTTGCATAGTTCGACAATGTTTTTTTTTTTTTTGTGTTCTTTTTCTGGTATTTGAATTATAAACAAATTTTGTGGCCCGAGGCCAGTTTCATGTACGGCTCTAATGTCAGGGGTCAGGGCCAGGACCAGAGAGAGGGGGACAGACAGAGAGCGTAAGGACACGGCCGCTTTAACGCCCGCTTCCTGACAAATATTGACAGCTCAGCCAATGGGGGAGACGTTACGTTTGCTCTAGCCCAGCTAAATCATATTTAATTAGCGGCTATTTGGACAATTGTTATAAATGATGAAGTTAGTGTAGTGTTAAGAGGGTGGTTCGATCAATCACAGGGATTTAATTGAGGTATTCAGTAGAAATTTTACTCTACAAAGAGAGTGTATGAATGGGTTTATTTTATTTTCTATCTTTTGGTTAATTTAAATGCCAGATTTCATTAGTATTCTGAGTTTATTTATATTAATATTTATATTGTTTTCATCTAAAAATCTTAACAATATTTAAAAAAAAATATCTCAAGTGTTAAATAATAAATAATTAAACTGACCCACCCTACTCTGCCCCATTGTCCCACTTAGTTAAGGAAATTCCTCTACCAAAGAGGCAACTTTAATGGCAATACTAAGGAAAAATCCAGACAAAAGCAATTTAAATTTTATTACACACCATTTAGTCAAAGTGCCAGGGAACTGGGCGTGTGAGTAACTGTGTGGTGGACATTATTTATGTACAATGTGTTTTTTGTCCAGGACCTTTTGCCTGCTTTCTTCACTTTTTTTTTGGGGAACCTGAACTTTCATGTGTAAAATATGGTTGCAGAGGCATTTACCTCTGGGTAAAAGCCAGTTTTCTGGTGTTTTTCCCGCAGTCGTTCAACTCTCATTGAAATCGGCCCAGGATCCTTTGACTTAAGGCCTGCTGACCCTAATGGATGAGGGGATTGAAAGGGGTCGTCGAGTCCCGGGTTCAGGTCCCGTGCTTATCAACTTTGTACATTGACCTAGGCGCCGGAAAATGCTGTGGTATGGGATTAAGAAACTTGTTTGAGGTACTTATTAGCTACTAAGGAGAACCCTCAACTCTCATTTGTTAAGCTTTTTTATGGGGGTTAACCTGGCAGCCTCAGACCCAGAATTTATTCAGCTTACACAGCGCTTTTGACAGAGTTTTTTGACAAATGAAATGGGTTAAAGGTATAAGCTTGACTTAACACGTTTAGGATTTCACGGTGATTGTTTATAAACAAAGATTTGAATTGATAAGACTAAACGGTTTTGTGTTTTTTTGGGTTTATTTTATTGATATTTAAAGTGTGTTGTATTTAATTTGATTGATTTTGGGTTGGGTTTTTATTTTAAATATTAACTTCTTATGAAACACACTCAAAAATTCACTCAATTTTCTCTTAATTAAATTTCCCTACTACCTTTTTCTACCTTCCTTTCACTGAACCTGCATTTCTCCAAAAAGTGAAATTGTAAGCTGTTCATTGATTCGTTTCACTCTTTTACATTCCAGCTGCAGATGGGGGAAAAAAATTTTAACAATTTTCCAAAGTTGATCTGCCTTGAATTTTCCCAAAGACTCTCCACAAAATGGAAGCCAATGGAGGAAAAATTTTTCCGCTCAATTGAGCAGCAACTCAACTGAGCTTCATTTCTTCTTTCCCGCCACCATGAAAACTTTCTTTTCCTTTTGACTTTTCTGCCTCTTGGCGTCTGCTTTATGCAAAAGCAATTAACTTAACTTTTATTTCTCCACCTTTTCAGGTATTCCCTTTTTCCTGGTACAAGGGGCTCAATATATGAAATTTGCATAAAAAAGTGCCCGTGAAATGAAAAAGAGATGGCCAATACCCCCAACTCCGTCCTTTCTTCCGGCCTTTTGTTGGCATTTGATTTTGGTTATAGTTTGTTTGTCGTATTAACGGTTTAGCACATTTTACGGTCGAAACGTGACATTTTGCTGCCAACCGGAGAAAAGTCGGATGTCAGGGGATTGTGTCTGCATTTGAAAAGCTTTTCTAGTTTCGGGGTTTCGTCCTCGTCGAGGGTTTGCCTTCCTTTTGTTTTCAATTCGTGTCGAACTACCCAGAATTTGTAGAGTTCTTTTTTTGTTAGCAGCAGGATAACAGCTGTTGTTGAGTTTTTTTTTTTTTTTTGTATTTGGTGGGGGTATCTGCAAAGTCCTGGGAAGTTGGTCAAGTGGCAAAAAAGAAAGACCCTCAAAGCAGCTCAGTTTTGTAAGAAGGACAGTGGACATGGTTTGCCTTGATGATCATCTCGAAGTTGTCATTGATTCCTTTTTTCCGATGGATCCCACAGATAAACCCAATTTACCTTAAGCTTATTTTACTAATTTATATATTTTTAGTTTATTTAACAAGTTTATATTTATATTTACCAAAAGCAAGAGTATCGCTTAAATACAAATAAATGTAATAAAAAATGTACACATCTTAAGAAGCCTCATAAAATCATAAAATATTTTCATAAGAGCTACTTTTCACCTTCTTATCATTCCCTGAAAACTTTTAGGTGCTTAACACAATCTAGATAATTAAGTTTAAATCACAAATAAACTTCTAAGACTATATAAACTTTCAGGGCATCAAAAGTTCGTCTTGCGGTGACCTGAAGCTGAACAATTTGGATTTCAGGTGCCAGTACACGTGGCTGTCTTTTGTATTTTGTTCCTGTGCACTGAGAAAAGTTATTTAAAAAATATAAGAAATAATTTTTCTATATAATATACGATCTAAAAAATATACAGCATTAAAATTTTCATTCAAACAAATATGTTATAATAAATATATTATATTAAACAAATATTCCTAAAATATTATAATTTAATTCTTGTTTAGCCAAAATTTTCTTCTCTCTGTTTGCACTTGTCCCTGTCACCGTATTGGTGTTATTGTCTACGTGGCAAAACTTCCGCTCCGCAGCGGTTGGGCTGCTGCGGCAACCGGAAGCGCCAAACACTTTCCGGTCACGCAGTCACGAGGTTCGCCCTTCTCCCCACCTCTCCCCCCTTTACTTAACACAAAAAGAATAAAAAAAATAAAGTCTCGAGTAGTCACTTAAGCTTAAGTGTTGTTGTGCGCCAACCATTTTGTGGCCACAACAATAACAACGGGGAAACAATAAGGGCAACTCAATTTCTATGCGTAGCGCACAACGCGACTTTTTGCTGGGGCAGCCGGGAAAACTTTTGCCAAAAGAGCACCGCAAATTGTCGAGAAAAGGGAGAAAGTTGGGGAAAACCCACAGACCTCAGCTAGTTTTGCATTTGAAATGTGCCAAAAGAAGTTTTTTAATTGAAGGCAAAACAAGGCAGACCAAGTCAATGGCCGTAAAATATGAAAATGGAAAATGCATGAAGCATATGTGAAGGAAGGAAGATTTATTGGGATTATTTGGGGAAAATTCTTTTTTTTTTTTAATTTGTATTAAATATTTTTCTGCAAAAACAATAGTTATTTGAAGTTCATAAGCATCTCTTAGCTTTCTTGTTATTATTTCTTATTTTTTATTAGCTTGTATACAAGTTTGTTATTAAAAGAGACTTTTTCAATAATTTAAGGTATTAAAGTTGCTCATAATTATAATAAAAGTAATAATATTAACTTCTGACTCTTTTTTCATACCATTTTCAGTAATTAGTTTACAATTCCAGTCCAAAAATTAATGGATAATGTCCTAGTATTATTTCCCATTTTTTGTATTATGTAGGATTTCTTTAAATAAATATCAATTATAATCTTTAAGTTTCTTAACTGACAAATTTTAATTTTCAATATTTTTCCCCCCAAGTCAATGGCCGTGAAATCGTGGGTTACCCCTCATAACACACGCATTAAGTATACGCCGTGTGGCACGCAAGAGAAACTTCACCCCTCAATTTACGCACACAAATCATTATCGATTATTATCGAAGTCATGTGTATAACGAGCGTATTCGATTTAATGCTCAGTCCATTAGTTAAACAGCCTTGGTCTCGCTCAGCCAGCCTGACCTCTCCCCGTTGTCCCCGGGTTGCCCGGTGTTAATAAGCCAAATGTCAATGTGTTAAATGAGCTGTGCGGAAAAGCGGGCAGTGAAGGGGTCTGTGAACTAGACGATGGCACGATGGTCTCGTGTGAAAATTCAATAAAAAAAAGGCTGAGAAAAAAAGAGCTGAACAAAGGACACAAATCCAGGTGAGAGTCAACAGTTGGACGAGGGCTGATTGGGAAGTTAAAGCGTTAAATATTTAAAGCTTAAATATATAAAATATGTGCTATCTAGGGCCATAATTCTTGCCACCGGTAAATTAAGGAAAGGTAGAGCTTAAATTAGTTTAATGCTAATGCGTAGATAAGGGCTTTAACGAGAATGTTTCGATGCCAAGACACAATCCCCTTTCGAACGTTTGCCATTTTCTTATGCGTTTGTTCGGTTATCGTTTTTTATGCCCTTTTCTGACATGTCTCTACAAACAAACAATGGGGCTAGGAATGTGATTTTGGTTTATGTCATTTTGACACGCAAATACACAACGTCTTTTGGCCATTTTTTATACTCTACCTACGAGTAGTACTTTTAGCCTTAGAGAGTGCCAAATGCAGGCAGCAGATTGTTACTGGGAATCCATTTGCCATATTGCCAGCTAGAAGAAGAGATGCCTGAATAACTTGCACTCGAGTGCACTTTGCATCACCATCATGGTCATCATCATCGTCATCATTATCATCCACATCGATGTTTGGCATTCAATTCAATTAAGTGAGTTTAACTTTTGTATAAGGGGAGGGTAAGAAGTAAACCCAAGGATAAAGTTGAAGTACGAACGAACAAGGGGAACAATTCTGGCACGAGTATCCGTTGTCTGCCTTGTAATTGTTTCCATTTATTCCCATCAAACTTTTGTTGATTCCGTTGGGTTATTTGACTTTTCTCACAAACTTTTCTTTCCCTTTGTAGTCGCCATCCATGGACAATCGTTTAGTGTGAAGCCCTCTCTCGTCACGGTTGATTCTTTGGTTTTATATTTAGTGAGTGAAAATTTAATAATTTCCCAGGGAAACCCTTATACTTTTGTATCTTTAATTAAATTTTAAATTATTAAAAAATTGTAAGCTTAATTATCCCGAAAATTAATAGCAATAAATATGAAAAGAAAGCTTAGGTTCAAATGTTTTCCTTGGGAAATTCTATTTATTTTTTATTACGTATTATATTTATTGTACTATTTATGCAATTTAATATATAGCTTAAATATCGCTTAGAATTCCCTTCTTAAAATAAATGAATAATTTTTCTTTAAAAAAATCTCTTAATCCTTGTTTCTTGTCAGCATACTGACCCCTTTAGCTTGAGAAAATTTCATTTCAAAATTCCTAGAATGGCGACACTGCATTTTTTAACCCCTAATCTTACTGCTAAAACCCCCTTCCTGGTAGGCGCCATCGGTTTTTATTATAACCAATAAAACCAGCAGCTCCCTGGCATAATGCAAGTTTGTTGTGATTGTGGGGCCAACGGAGCGTATGAGCAATGCATGTTGTTCCACAACTTACAAGTGGCGTGAATGCATGGCATTATATCTAGGTTAATTGCTCTCCACAGAGTTTTAGAATGTTAGCTAGTACCGTTTAATAATTCATTAATGCCCATGGTAATAGCAAATTGATGTATTTTGACTCGATAAATTAAAAGCACTCAATGTTTTTTTGGGGAGGGACAATTAATTATTTAGATAGCAAAATGAAGGAGAATATTTAACTAAACTTAGAAATTGGGGTAAGGAGAAAAATGTAAACATAGCATTTAAACTTGTTATTTTAAAGAAATATTATTTTATTTAAATTTGTAATAATTTATTTGCAATTTAAGACATTATTTTAAATAATATTTTGTATTCTGGGGGATTCATATTATGTTAGCAATAAGCAACGATTTTTTTTTAAGGTTTCACTAAAGAATTTAACGCTTTAAAAAGTATATTGAAGCCTTGTTAGTTATTTAATATTTTATATATTTAAAAAATGTAGAAAGCAATGCACTTGAGTACTTTAATATTTTAATATTTTGCTGTATTTTTGGTGTCCCTGTAAATAAACCCATTTGTCATTCCAGGTCAATTTGTTAGCCATCTCGTATGCCAAGTCTCGGCTGATTAACTAAGAAACTAAATAATTTATGACAGCACTCGAATGGTTGCATTTATTCTACCTTGAAATCACAGTACTGCATGTACAGCTCAGGAGACTTCCTGCTGCTTGCAGGACTGCCTTTGGTATCCAGCTGAGAGAAGCCGGCACTTAAAAGGACTCAGAACTGACGTCGATGCGCTGCGGGTTCTGTGGGAAATCAGCGTCGGCTTTTCCTTATAATTTATGCAACTGCAAAGGACAAAAAGGAGGAGGAGGCTGGGCTGGGCTGGGCTGAACCGAGGTGAGGTGAGGGTCGCCGTTGCCATGATGCAATTGTCAGCATTTGGCTTCGTTGGCACCGCAAATTGCGAGTAATTGTAGTGCACACCAAACACACAGGAAAAAAATTATAAAGAAGGGAATGCGTTGGGGAATGAGCTGCAAAACCACGGTGATGATGCTGCTGCTGCTGATGTTTTGTGGCCTCAATTTGCTTAAACAGGCAATTAATATGCGCGGCAACGTTGTAAACAATGCCATCGGGGATTTTTGCCCCGCCTTTGCCATCACCACACACACACATACACACAATTTTGCTAATGGCCGGGATAAGCAAAACAAAAAAAAGAACATCTGTTTGCCACTTGTTTTTTGGCTTCATTTAAGTTAATTTAATTTACAATTCATTTAAAACGTGAATGGTACGGTAGTGCCCTTCAAAGTATCCACACGACCGGCCATGTAAATGGTCATCGAATCCTTGATAACAAACACAAATGGTTGATCGACTATGATAACTTTATTGTCGTCATCCTCGGGATATTCAGCTTCCCCTAAAAGTGAATTTATTTGTATTTAGTTTACACTGAGAGATATTAATATGCAAGGAATTTTTCTTTAAAATTCAAAATTCTTTTGGCTTTTTAAAAGACTTACATTGATACGGAAGTGGCTTCACTTTTAAGACACTGAGCTGCTTAAAAATGGGAGACGTTGCATTGCCTTTTGCTGGTATTTTTCCACCAAAAACCTTTTTTAAACCAAAACTTTCGAGGGAATTGCCCAAGTCCAATATATTATCCATCATTAATATGGGAATATATAGATGAGCTTTTTTATTATCCTGCATTTTTTTTCTTAAATATTTATTTAGATTTTCTAGAATGTCCTGATTTTTATTCTGATGGTAATCAATGTGCATGAAAATAGTCATATTTATGTCGCCTTTGGAAAATGGTATCGACACACCACGCACATCATCTTCCAAAAAGGATGCAAAAGGTCCTGTACCGTACATCATTTTGGTACTATAAAATGTTGGCCTCTTTCCTGCTCTTTGGATGGTAAAGTTCTTCCACATTAACCATTCAAAGGGATACTTCCACTTGGGTTCAACGAGAAGTCCTTGCACAGCCACAAATTTGGTTTTATTCGTGGGCGTATTTATGTCCCATAGTTTGGGATAGATTTCTGTTATTGATTTGGACAGCCAATTGGTGATTTCTTCACCGGCCTTTTGGTCATTGGAAAAACGTATTTTCGCCACATCCACACTAAGGTCGGTACTCAGTTTCTTTATGTTGCCAGGCATTATGAAACTATCTGGATAATATATTTGATTCGCCATTATAAACTCCTGATTTATGGCACTCTTATGCTTCCTGCTGATGTAGGATAGAACCTTGTCGGTGGGCTTGCCAGTAATACGCAGGACCTTGGCCAGTTGATAGTCCCTCTTTTTATCCTTTTCAAAGTAGAGCATAGTCAGTGCCTGGTGTATGGCAAAGGGAGATATCACAAAGTTTTTTGTATCTGCATTTTCTTTGCTTAGCTTTCTGATTATATCCGTTTCGAATTTATGCACCGACCATCCACTGGTCACCAGCAGCGACAGAGAAATAAATGATACAATTAGCTTAGCCATGGCTAAGGTATTACTGTAACTGACCAAGTTATGGGGGATTTTTTTTGGTAGCCAGAGGAAAGGAATGGTAACCTCATTAGACACACATTA
Organism: Drosophila mayri; assembly: GCA_008042485.1. Classification (NCBI taxonomy): domain Eukaryota; kingdom Metazoa; phylum Arthropoda; class Insecta; order Diptera; family Drosophilidae; genus Drosophila; species Drosophila mayri. The sequence continues at coordinate 22,259 of VNJN01010068.1, read as the reverse complement.
ACGGGGGAGAGAGCTCTTAAATTTATATTAATTTTTTAAAGATGCGGCTAGTTGATACTTTATAAAATATATATACACATTTTTGTTAACTCAATTTTTAAGCCTCAAACTTAGTTCATTTTTTATAAGCTTGTATATATTATTTATTGTTAAAATATTCTTCGACTCAATATCAATAAATCTTTATATAGATTTTTATTGTACACATCATTAGAAAATTTAATTTCACAAAAACTAAGGAACGAATTAAATTTAATACGGATTATTCTATATTTTATTAAAAATGAAGTCTTACAAAAATATAATAAAATTATTAGAAAATTGGGAGGCTTATTTAAATATTTTAAAAATATTTGTAATCGCGATAAAGCCACCATATCTGCCTTTGCTGTACCAATTAATTGGGGTTAAAAGCAGACAAGTTTCATAATTATGCTAATATCATCTCTATGGCAACGCCTCGGCACTTTCTTTTCAATTCCATCTCGTGGCATAAAACGTTTTTGTGCGCTCATTGCATTTTAATGGGTTCTCCTTTTCTTTTTTTTTAAGCGCTGATGTTCCAGGACACCGAACAGCCAAGGAGCAGCGTCGCAGCCGATTTAGATATGCTGCCATACAACGCCCACGTGGTAGTTTGCAGGGAACTCAAAAACACTGCTAAAAATGCTTCATTTTATGGATAATAATTTAATATGAGAAATTAGGAACATTATTATGTATTCCTTTAAATAAAGGCATTTTTTAAATACCAGATAAGGTATGTCAGAGCTTTATATTTCTCTACATTTTTATTGTCTTCTTTTTTTGTAAACATTCATTTAATTTACTTTATTTTTTTACCCGCAAAAATTCCATGATAACATTCAAGGTTCAATAAATGTTCTATTTTTAAATAGATTCTTTTATTCTGTTTTTTTTTCTCTGTCCTTAGCCGTTTTGTTAAGCGTTTGCCACTTTATTCTGCCATCGTCTGTTTATCTCTGGCACTGCCATTGGCTCTGGGGTTTCCTTGGGCTGCCCGGGTTTCCGTGGATGCCAGCCGAGTTCCAGCAGCGAGGTGCAAGGATCACGAAGCTAAGGAGCCAGGCAGCCAGGAGCTCTGTTAGTGGCTTTGCCGCTCTGTGTGGGTGAGTGTGAGTGTGTGGCATGCCAGTGAGCACTTACACTAATTTCCAGTTATTTGCATGCAAAATTACCCGGCACTGGGCAGAAGCACCGGCAATGGCACCTAAGGAGCAGAGGCAGAGGAGAGGCAGGGCCAGCAGCAAGGATAGGAGCAGCAGCAAAAGCAGGGGCAGGACCAGAAGCAGGGGCAGGACCAGGAGCAGGGGCAGTAGCAGGAGCTGGGGCAGTAGCAGGAGCAGCCAACACCAACGCAAATAAGCCAAGCCAACGCCACCGGTTCTTGCTCTTTTTGCACCGCGAAAAAATGAGTTATTAAACTAGCAATTAAAGTTAGGTCTACAGTGCGTATGAGTAATATAACTTAAATATTTTAAAGAAAATATTAAAGTTGAAGTAAAGGCCACTGTGCGTATGAGTAATATCATTTTAATATTTGAAAGAAAAGAATGAAAACTAAGGCCCACAGTGCGTATGAGTAATATAATTTGAATATTTCAAAGAAAAGATTAATGTTTAAGTATTAATAACATGGGGTATGATTAATATAATTTAAATATTTGAAAGAAAATCTATTCAAAGAAAGCTCCATGATTTTTTGCCAGTGCCTTCTTCGGACGTGGGGCAATTAAAAGGAGAAAATTATGATAATTTTGAGAGGCCTCGACTGCACTGTCATTTATCATTTGGCCCCGATTTCCAGTTATGGCTTCGGGGAGCCAACCCACCTTCTCCGCCTCATTATGCCAAGTGGCGCGAGCACCTCCTAAAATCCACCTCCGATCCTTTTACGTCCAACTTAATGCCCGTGATTGGCATTTGCCACAACGCCTACACGCCAACCACACGCCTGACAACAATTTTTATTCATTTCTCAGAATATATTGTGTGGGCGTTGAGCACTTATACACACACTCTCACACACAGTACATCAATAATTTATATGCGAGTTTGATAAATTATTTCGTATGACGGTCCGCTGCTGCGGCAACTAAATAAGTTAATTTGTCATAGGCAAAGTCGCCTACATAGAGAGAGCGAACAAAAAAATTGTTCAGACATGTAAATGGTCTCAATGGGGTTCAGGGTTTAGCAATTGAGTTCTGAGCCCTGATAGGGAATACATAATAAATTGGATATTAATGGTCTAGACATGTGTACATGAGATAAAACTATTTGCGTGCCAAGTTAACAATTGATGAATATAAATTGAACATTAAATTTTAGATTTTTTATATATTAAATTCAAAAATATTGTGTATATATTTTTTATATTCCCGTTTAATTCATTTCCCAGCTCTTTCTTTGCCCAAGTTTGAACTTTAAGGACTTCTACAACTTAATCTCTTGATCCCGGTTCAATTGCAAGTTAAACAACTCAATTTGCCCCGGAGATGCTATAGAATATGGACAGGCAATTGCACAATCTATACCAAACCAATTTCCAAACAAAGGATATAAGACCACACCCACCCACGTACACTTAAACACACACACGAATGGGGACAATCAATGCGTTTTCCTGTGACTAGATAGAGCTCGGCAAAACAACAGCAAAAACAACGGCGACAAACTAGAAAACAACAACTTAATTAAAAATTTATAAGCGTGTCGTTGTCTTGGCAAACAAGCAGTCAAACAAAGCAACAAACTGTTGCTGCAATCAGCTATGTAGAGCCCCGACTGTGAGGTACCCTGGAATGCATAGAGCTTTATTTAATATAAAATTATGAATTATAAAAATATTACAAAACATATCAATATACCTAGTAGTATTTAGACTGCTTATAACTTTCCCCCAAAGACAACATACCCTTTCCCATCCACCAAATACCCTTCCTCCGGGGAGTGAGGAAAGCAATGAAGGGAAATGAGAGACACTCGAGCGCCCCCTGGCGCTGGGAACGACAGCACACATGGCGGCACCGGAAATGGCCTGCTGCCATTGTTCCTACCACCGCTGCCGCCATTCGGGGCACCCCCTGCCACCTTTGGTTTTCCTTGGCTCATTTGTTTTCAAGTTTCTGGCTTTGTTTAGACTTTTGCCGGCTAATTACTGGAGTCTTCTCCCCACTCAGAGCAGCCATTGAGCTTAATTAGCACAGAAAAAAGTTTTGCCGCAGCAGCGACATAATTGAAATGTTAACGTTTTGTTTTATTTTTTGTTTGGTTAGTTTGTCAGTTTGTTTTCCCCCGGTTTTTGCATTTGTGCTTCCCATTCATTTCAATTAATTTGCAATTTTGTTTTAGATCATAATATTATGCGTAGTCTGTAAGCTGCTTCCGCTCCTCCCTGGGAGCTCCTTTTGTTGCGGTTTATCCTTTATGCTCATTATAAAAGCAAGGGAATTATCCAAAGCCAGTCGTGTGCTTTGGGTACGTGAGGGTGTATTGTTCTTGGGTGCGTAATTTATGGCCACAATCCTGGCTAGATCCTTGAAGGAGGCTATTTATAAAAGAGTCTAAAGCAGAGCGTCCTTCATAAATCGGATGGATAATAGATGAGGTGAAGGTAGGATGAGGTGCAGGTGGTGTGGCTGTGATTGATGGTAGAGGCATATTTAAGGATTTGCCAGTTTATTACCTTATTTAATATATTATGTAATGACTTTAATTCGATTTAATTCAATGGAAAATCCCCTATTCAATGATCCTTAAACGCTTAAAAAAGAAAACATTTTCATAAGAAACCATAAACGAATTCTTTTCTTCCTTCTGGCTTCTTCTCCTCCAATTCGTTTTTTACTCAACCTGCGCCACTTATTTTGCTCCGCCCCCTTTTTTATATCACTTTCCCTCCTCCTTCATTGCCATTTTCCTTCTCCGACATTATGGGTAGCATATTTTTTGGCGCTGACTGCCCGGGTAAAGGAAAATTGCGAGGTTTACATTTCAATAACACGGGGGGAGGCGTCTGCAGGTCTCTTAAAAGCTTTGCCAATTGTTGAATATTTTACAGTTTTTTATTAGCTTTGTGTGTTTACCGATTGTCGCAGAAGGTTCGCTCCCCTATACGGGTTTATATATATGTAAATATACAGGGGGATTAAGGGGCGCCTTTTTTCGCTGTTGTTCAACATTTGCCATGTTTCCCTCTTTTTTTGTGTGTTTGTGATTATTTCTCATTAACAGAAACGCAGAAAGTTGGCGCTTTTAGCCCCGAATTGTATGTTTTTTTTTGTGCTTTCTGGCCCCGTTTTAATGGACACGGACCGTTGATTTTAACGTCTCGTGCCAGTTGGCGTTGTTGTTTTTGCTTACTTCCTTTATTTTTTTTTCTCACAAATTAGTCGCACGAACATTTTGCCGCTTTTCGCTTCCCTGGAAAATTGTTTGCAACATGCAAAGCATTGGCCACAAAATAGGCCGCCAACAGAAACCAGAAACCAGAGCCACATCCCAAGCCCACAGCCCAGACTCATGGTAGACCCATGTCAGACCTCGATGCTTTCGAGTGAAGTAGAAAAATGCAAGCGGTTCGCAGTGAAAGAAGGATGTCAAGGAATACACTATAATTAAGATATTATTAGTTCCAAAAATAATAATTAAAATAATAATACAATTATCCAAAAAATTATAAACAATAAGGAACACCGTTTGAATCCTTAAAATGGAATTTAATTCAAAGAACTGGGAAGAAAAAGATCAAACCCTTTTTCGGGTTGCATTTAAGGATTTCTTTCTAGAGTATCCTGAACAAAAAAGGAATTCCAGCAAAGATATATAGAATAACAGGCAATTTTTCCCCGACAGTAAATAATATAATAATAATATTAATATTAATTATTTCTTAAATAATAAAATATACAACAAATTGAAACTTTCTTTCTTTATTTAATTTATATAATTTTTTCCCCAAAAACTGCCCTAAAATTCTGGGAAGGATTTCCGAATCACGTCGCCATCTCACGCCTGGCAGAAGGACCCAAAGGCAGGACGCAGGAATGCTCCTGTCAGCATTCCTCGATGTCGTTCCAGCCAGACTGACAAATACACAAAGAGACATGCCACACACTTGGGGGCCTCCGCCATGCTCTCCACCATTTTTCCCATTTTTCCTCGTCCTTCGTCCTGCGCCGTGCATGCCACTCTTTGGCATTCTTTTTTTTTTCTTCTTTCCTTGCTCACACGAAATGAATATGGATTTCCTTTTAATTACAACTCCATGGGGCCCACAAAAGAAAGCCTTTCCACATTCCTTGCTGCGGCTGTGCTGCCATTTAGCCTATTTATGCCTTCAGCTATTTTTGGCCCAAAACTTTGAGGTAACTGAGGTAGCTGCGGTGGCTGCATAAATTCGACATGTTTTTGGCATCAGATTTCTCAAACAACAATGGAGTGAATACCACTTCAAGTCTGCTTAGAGTCCTGAATGCCACAAAGGCAGCGGATTTATGGGTGGCAGAATTCGAATGTGTTTACAAATGAAATCTGTTGAATGCAAATATTTATATTTTTTTTTTTGCTCAGTTTCAAGGGGAAGGAAAGTGGGCATACATATTTATGCAAATCCTGCTTCATGGAAAAACGATTAAATTGTTGGAACAACATTGTTTGCATTTCACAATTTATTAAATATTTTGTTGGCTTAGCAACCAGGCTGTTTATGTGTGTAAATGGAAAGCTTTTAGAGATAATCAATAACATTTACTATATAAATTAAGCGGTTAAAGTAATACATTTTAATAATAAAAATGTTAATACATTTGGAAAAAGTATTAAACCTTTAAAAAACGTTGAATAAAAGCCTAATGAAGCAAATAGCTAGCAATGCAATCTTTAGGTTAAGATGTTTACATTTTCTTTGTTTTATTACAGTAAAATTGTTTATAATTTAAGCAAATTTTTCACTGCAGTTAATAGCATATTAATTAACATTTTTATATAAATCTCACAGTCTCCCCGAGTCGCGTCTTATTTATAGTTATTATTTTTGGGATTTTAAAGCCACTTCAATTCCTTGCCTTTGGTATATTCCTAATTTTCTAAAAAGTCTTTAAACAAAAATACAATCAAGCTTAAAGTGCCCCCCACAAGTTGGTAATTAATGCCTTGATAATTACAAAAGTTTCATTTAGTTTATTTTCTCAAGTTCAAAGCAAAATAATAAACAACAAAATGTGTGCCTGTCACAACTTTTTGCTCCTGGCCACAAAACCAGCTTACCTGTTAGAGAGAAACATTGGTGTTTAAAATTTAAATACTAAAGATATAATAAATATATTTTTAATATATATATAATATATTACATAGTTATTTAAGAATAGTTATTTAAGAATTTATAGGAGCATATTTATGGGAGTATTTAAAACCATTTCTGACATTTGTGCCCCCCTAAAAAACCCCCTAAATATTTTCTTCCATTCCTCCCCGTTTTACCCAACTGACAACCATTTAGTTCTCATCCTAAAATCGCTTCTTAAAATGTCAAATAGCAAAATACTTAAACGTTAAGCGCCCATTGACATCTCTGCAAAGCCTTAAAACGTCCAATTTGCAGTTTATTCACTTCATGCACAACTCCATTAAGCTCATCAAAGAGCATTCTGCTGGCTAATCCTCCATTTAGTTAATGGTTGTTTACCGGTGATACAGATTATTATTTCATTATCAAGGGAAGGAAGCACAGAGAACATACATAGTTATATAAAGAGCAGATGGAATCCTTAGCGAGCACATCATTTTATATAGAAAGATATAGCACATACATGTATATTTATATATATTACATACTATATCCGGTGTATTTCGCGCACAAGGATACCTGGACGGCACGTGTGAGTGTGTGCAGGTAAAAAACAAAAGCAATGGCCGTTGGCTTCGATATGTTCATCTTTTGCTCGGATGAGCGCCTCCGCCTTCGTGTCTCCGAACTGTTCAAATATGTATTGCTTTGCATATTTTATAAACTCCACGTTCCGTTTTCAGACAACACTCACTCTTGTACACACACACATACACTCGCACACACTTGCAATTCGCGTTTGCTAACTCGATAATATTGATTGGTTAAGTAGAGCCCAGGATGTGCACGCAGAGATGCCTGGAAAACTATGCGAAAATCTGATTAAATTGACGAAGATATTCCATTTATTTTTTCAACTTTTAATTTATTATTAAGTTGCCTTTGAAAAGCTTAAGAATTTCATTTAAATTGTTAGGCTTAAAGTCAAAATAAACGAGTTTTGAAGGGGTTAATTTTTTAATTGAAGAATTAAACAGGAAAGGATAGTCGAAAAATGATTGAAGCATTTTACTAATTTACAGAAAAAACTGTTTAAATATTAATTAATATATATTCCTTGTATTTCGAATTTATAATTATAATCTCTTAAAATGTATTTATATAATTCCAAAGGCTCTAATGTTTAAATAAACAAAATTAATTTAAAATTATACATAATTTAAATACTATTAATAGTATGCCGTTTAGGATTTTTATTAATTTCTTCTGTAATTGTAAATTATTGTTTATAGTTTAGCAGGCATTTTTTTGTTTTTAAAGTTTGCTTTAAAATTTCAACAAAATTCAAATAAAATATATAAGGGATGTGTTTAATTATTGCTAAAACAAATTTTCCTTATTGCAATGAATTTAATTGAGAAAAAAATCAATTTCAAGGCTCTGTATTAATTTTTGTTTCTTATAAGTTTCTAAGGAACCTTCCTTTTTTATTTATTTCAGTAACTTTATGTCTTTAAAGTCATAAGTAATATTTTAAATTTTCAAAATATACACATACTATTTTCAAGAAAAACCTTGGCCATTTCCCCTATATAAAATGCCCAAAAAAGTGAAATATCCTTCGCGAAAAAGCAGCGATTTTACACATTTGATTTACAGGATCCCTCTGACAGATAGAATATCTTGCATCACAGTCAGTGTCCTGGGGTCAGGATTGTTAATGTGAGCCATCAACTTACCATTTCGCAGGCTCCAGAGCCGCCAGCTTCAGTTCCTTGTTCGTGGTCCTTGCCATCGCGATAATCCTTTGTTGGCAGCTCAGGGGCGTTTAAAAACCAGCGAGTTTTTTGGCGAGCTTTGCCTTCCTTTTTTTTGTATTCCAATTTTCACCTGTTTTGTGTGTTTTATGTGTGTGTGTGCACTTGACAAATTGTTATTGCTGTTGTTAGCTTGTTAGTTGCTGGCTTGTTGGTTGCTTGTTTACTTTTTACACTTGCCGCAGCACACTTTGGGGATGCTGACAAATTGCCCTTCGGTTGATCATTTCACATATGCATTAGACGGGGGCTGCTCCACTCTTTGTTGTATATATAATGACCGCGACACATTGCCATTGGATTATGTGATTTCTTACTTGCACTAAATGAATATTTAATATTTCAATTTCCGAGCGCAGCAAATGATAAAGGTTAAACATGGAGCCCTGGCTGTGCGGAAAACAAGTTTTCCCTGCGTTGGCCACCGCAGATCCGTTCGCATTATCAGCTTTTTGCCTAACCCTATCTCCGCCCTCGCCTCCCCCCCTTCCTGGCCACGCCCCTTTGGCCGGGCAGTGTCTCAAGTGCGCCATTAGGCGTTTGTTAATGGCCTTTTACCGTTTTGCTGCTCATCTCTAAACGCCATGCAACGTAAAGGACACTTGGAAAAAATAAGAAGAGCCCTCGAAATGTAGGTTGGATTTAATGAAAAACTATGGGAACCCAAAGCTAATCCCTAAAGCAGATTTACAGTAAGAAGAGAAGGATTTAATTTGGTTTAATCTTAATATTCTGATTGGTTTTATTTTTTGAGAGAGGTTATAATTTTAATGGCTTTTAGGAGTCCTGTCCTTAGCAAACAAATTATGATTATATATATAATTTCCCTGAAATAAAGCTAAGCTTCAAGGATATTTTTCTAGCTCTTTTATATACATTTTTTAATTTATTCCTAAGGATTTGTAGCATACTGATAGGTCCAATAAGTTTTCACTTTCGTAACAACTTTTATTTTTTTATGTAAAGGATTTGTTTACTTTATTATTAGTTAATTATTATTTATTTCAATTTAGCTGTAGAAATTCCTTTTGTTATTGAAACGTTTGAATTTATTAAGGAAAACAATTGAAAAATAGATTCTGTTTCAAAAGAAAAATAAAGGAAATTGAATTTAATATTTCTCTGAAATCTATAGATTTAAATTTTATCTAAAATCTATAGATTTTACAATACTTTAATTTAAAAAACAAAACCGGAAAACATATTTTATTTCAAACAAAAATTATTATAAATTGAATTTAAATATTATTTAATATTTCCAGACTAACAAAAAAGAAGTGCACATTGAAAAATTTGCCAATATTTCCAGATTTTTCCAAAGATATTCTCTCGTAAATAGTTTCCTATATTAAACCCTATATTCCTTTTGCAGTGCAGCAACAAACGCGCTTTAGACTCATTTAATATGCTTAATGACGTCATATGTGCGCTGTTTTTAAGTAGCCTCCCACTTTTTGGTAGTGTGTGTGTGTGTTAGCCCCTCTGTTTCGGCTGTGTGTGTGCGTTTGTAAGCCCCACCCTGCATGCGACAATTCTCAGTTGGCTCTTCTCGGTTATTGTCACTGCTGCTGCTACTGCTGGTGTTGCCTTTAGGTTTTTTTGCCATTTTGCTGAGTTTTTTCCTTGGTTTTTGCTGTTGTTTTGTTTTAGGGGCACTCCTCTTTTGTTGATTTCCAGCCTTCATTGTTGCGTTGGTCATTTGAAATGCAGATAGCCTTGGCCGGCCTCCTGCCTCCTGGCTCCGCCCGAAAATAGACTCGCTAAACTCTTAACAAAACTGCGAATAATAGTTGCTTGAATGGCGTTAGAGCCTTGGGAGAAATCTCACTAACTTGGCTGAGTGAGAAAGAGCCCTGTTCAGAAAGTCAAATGGTCTTTATTGTTTCTTTTCAACTTTCTTGGCATATATGTATATGACCTCGGAACGAAGCTGATTTGGCAGTTCTTTATGGGGTTCTTCTTTTTGTTCATATATTTTTTTATAAGTTAATAAAACAAAATGGTGCGGAAGTCTTTAACTAAGTACTAGAATTTTTTTGGTTTGTTTGCTGAGCGGTAAAGTTATATAAATCGTTATCTTTTTGTTTGAAACTCTTTAAGTTAATATTTTTATTAAAATTTAGGAAGTAAATTTCAACTGATTAGGCTAAAAAATTGTTAAATTTAAAGGGTTCAAGTTTGTTAGATAAATTATAGTACATTTGGAATACCTGTAACTTTTAAACCATATTTTTCCTTGCTTTTTTTCTAATTAAGCCTTTTCAGTTTTTTATATATTTTTAAACATTTTTTAAAGCTTTCTTATTAAAGATTTATAGCTACATTTACTTATATTATACTGAAAATTAATTTACAGCTTTTAACATCATTTTAAATATTTTTATTAAGCTTTCCTTAATGAAAATTTATGGATAAATTTATTTTGAATGCTTTTGAAGATTTGTCAGACTGAAAATTAATTTATTTCTGCTTTCTTGGCAGTTAAAAATAGGTACTTGAAATATACATAAAAACAATAACCTATTAAAACCATTTTGTATGTTCATTGAATATTAATTTAAGTCAACAATAACTAGAAAATAAAATAGTCTTCGCTTCATACCAAATTTCAATTAAAATCTGTTGATATCTAAAGCGTATTTAAATTTATTCACTAATCATAATTCCAATTCCGACTAACTGATTAAGCCTTTTAAGTTTAATTTAAATTGCGATAACAACTGATGCATATTAAATTCAATTCATTATTCAAATTTCAGTCCACAACTCCGCCCCAGACTAACTTTTCTGATTAACCCATCCCAGAGAAAGAGGTTCTACTTAAAAATTCCTTTTAAATGAACTTGTTAGCCAACTATTTTAACTTTATACCACCAAGAACCTCTTGACCAACACACAATAAAGGATGGCCGTGTTAATGTCCTGTGTTAATTAAATGCCCCAGACCCAGACGCTCCTTTGGGAAGTGCATACTGGCCAAGTTAGATACTGACCTAAGACCTTTAAACGGCTAAGCTAATCTGCTGGTCATGTAGCCGTCTTGGCCTGCCATTTAAAGTCACTTGGCTGACACAATCTAATGTTGGCTTTGCATGTTCCTTAGAGCTAGTGCTAACATGTCCTGAGTTGGCAGCTGATTTGGCCCAAAGACTTTATATAATATATACTACATGTATGGTATATGCTGGTTCATATTTGGTTTTTGTTTAATTTAGCTTCGTTGTGTTATTTAAATATTTAGACACTCACACTCACACACTCTTAAACTAATTCCACACACCACTCCTTTTTTTTAGTTGGGAAGCAACTCCACTCCCCAGCCAGGTTTTTGTTCGTTTTGTTTGTATTTTTTGTTTCTTTTTTTATTATATTTTTTCTTCTTTTTTTATAGAGGAAGTTCTGGCCGAAACCGAAACGAAGTCCGAAGCGAAGTCACACAACTGTTTTGTCGAAGGAGCGAAACAATTCTGGAGGAGGACGTCCGTTCGGGAACAGCTTGAGCAACAAACTGTTGGCCAAAAGGATTTTTTGGTTTTTGGAGTCGGCCAAAGCTCGTGGCGGAGCTCGTGTTTGGGGCACGCTGTTGCTATTGGCAGTGAAAGCTTTTCCCTACCTCCAGCCGCCTCCCCCACAATTTTCCCCCGTTTAGGGTTTTCCATGTGCGGCACAGGACACGTGCGGAGCTTTTTAGCACGTGAGCCGTGTGTGTTTGAGGCCTGGACCTGGTCCTAAAAACTGGCCATGTGGCATGGCATTTAAAAAAAAAATTCAAGCAAAAAAACTTTCTCAACAAGTGGAAAGCTTTCAATTTGCTATGAATTAGCGCCTGGGTCTACTAATTGAATTTCCATGGCCAAGACAGCTTTGCCACTGCCACTAATGCTTAAGATTTTTTTTCGACTCTCCTCGTAGTTTTTGTTTTTGTGCGGCAGCCAAGTTTTGAAAAGTTTTAAATGCGCTCATTTTCAACCTGTTGACCAGTTTTGAAGGAAGAGAGGGTGGGGTGGTTGTGGGTGTGGGTGTCTGAGCTTCGTCCTTACACAGCAGCAGCGGAGACCTTGCCTTGCTCTTGAAAATGGCAACAAGCACAGCTGAAGTCGGTTGAAATATTTATGCATGTAAGGTCAGCAGAGCTATTTGGCTGCACTCCGCTCAGCTGGCACTAAAAATAAGTCCGTAAGTAGATATAAGTATAATTCGTATAATTCACACACATACAGAGACCATATTTCCCAAGTTTTGTCTGGCAAGGCGAACGAAAATTCGTGCCTTAATACTTTGGCAAGGACATCATGGCACTAAGGCCTTTGTGGAGTGTCCTGCAACAATGGAAAGTCGGTAATTGAAAAATAATTGCAATAATTGCATTGTGGTCATATTTTTGCAAGTTTCGCAAGAGCCAAAAGTTATGATGAATGGCCTACATGAAAATTCTCTAAAATTTAGGAAGCAGTTGAGTTTGTTTTTATTTGTTTAAAAAACGTAATTGTTTAATCACTTGTTTCAATTAAATTTTAAATAAAGTTTCTAAAAACATAAACTCATAAATTTAAACTGTTCTGTCTTTTGTTTTTATTATTTATTTGTATTTTATTCTATTATTATGAATTCGATTAATTATGTTCTGAACAACAAAATTAATTTTGTATGATTGTTTTTATTTTTTTTTTTAATTAAAATAAATGTTTAATTTTTAATTTGGTTTGCTGCTTTGTTAGGCTAAAAAAACAAACGCAGAAAGGCTCTTCAAATTAAAATTCGTTTATTTTTGACCAAAATATGATTTTTCATTTTTGCAATTTGCCATTTTAATTTGAAGAACATGGCTAGATCGACTCTCCTGTTTATGCTGATCAAAAATATATAGGGTTTATGGGACGGAAAATGACTTATTCCCGTCTTAAAACAAAATTTAAATTTTAAAATATCGTTTGAAAGGGTTGTCAGAACGAAAAAGCGGCCAGAGTTTGAACTACAGCTTATGGGCGAGGGGAAAGAGAGTGAAAGAGCGCGATGGATTTTCATGTGGTACGCTATTTCCCTCTCTTTCTCATCGCCCACAAGCTATTGTTCAACCTATGGCCGCTAGGTGGCGATTTCGCTCTTACAACCCTTTAAAATATGTTTAAAATGTATTTTTCCAGTAAATGAGTCATTTCCGAACCCACTTCTTTCCTTTTAATTTTCTCTTTGTTTTTAATTTTAATTTTAGTGCGAGAAGTACTTGTATTTGTCCATATTTGTATATTGAATTTATGGTTGCACCTAGTACAGCTCCATTGATCCCCGCCCCTTCCAGTAAATCGTAAATTATTTGAATTTTGACAACTATCAAATCAAACTTTATTAATGTCTTTCGCTTATTTATTGACTTTTAGTGTCTGTCTCTTAATGTATATATATAGCTACATATAATTAGCTGCACAAACACTTTTGGCTGAGTAATGTAAGGTGAAAATAAAGCTTGAACATGTACACACCCTTTGAATTAATCTCTCCAAGTACTTTTCTTTATTCTAATAATAAAATATATATGCGATAATAAAAAAAACAAAGATTCTTTGGTAAGTAATGGAAAACAAATGAAGAAGCCACAATTGAAGTTTGAACGAAACCCGGGGGAATTGACTGGAGAGGACGTTATTAAAAGGGATCTTATATCTACTGGTTACCCCTGGCCTTTCGGACACTTCTATATATGTATATATATTTGGATTTTTGAACAACACGAAAGAATTCTTTCTTTGTAGTAGTAAACGCGTCTCCCTAATTGCACAGTAAATGTCTTTAAAATTCGATTGCAAGGAATTCTCATCTTCAACTTTGGCTTCGATTGGGCCCTAACCCCTTTATCATAAACGTTACGGCAGCGTTTTCGAGTAGTGATCTTCTCTTGGCAAGCTGTCGGATCGAATGGCAAGTGGTGGCTAGGATTAGAGTTGGGTGAAGTCAGGTGGGTGGCCTGACCTTATCTTAAATAAAGCTAACAACGAATTCGAGTTTTCCGAGATTCCTCAAGAGCATATGTATGGATGTGAGTATTCTCTAGGTCACTGGTTGCAAATTGTCCGTGTGGGATGATGAGTATTGTGGGCGAGAAGAGCTAGCACTGGGATGGTATGCGAATGCCCTGCGTGATCGAGTTCTCCAGCACTATGTGGCAGTCGTCCAGCGGCTCCAGAATCTGGATGAGGAAGGTAAGCAGGTTGCGGCGCCGCAGAAAGCTCTCCTCTTCGTACATCTCGTGGGTGATCTTGGTCAGCGCCATTGGCTTGATGAGGCGCGTCAGCAAATGTTCGCGCAGGCTCAGGCAGATCAACAGCTGAAACTTGCCGTCCTTGCCGAGCGCTGTTCCGTTAATCTCATCCATTAGCTGCACATAAAGCCGCCAGATGCCGGAGATCTCACGGCGTTGCAGGGTGCTACCGCCGCTGCTGCCGCTAAATGAGGAGTCCATGCTCGAGGCCGAGTCCTCAAGTTCAAGCTGTAGATTCTGTTCGAACAGCTCCTTGATCTTGCTGAAATAATCCCATAGATACAAGTTGCGTCCGAAGAATCGCGCTGACCGGAAGCCGCAGAGGAAGACCTGCTCCAGACACTTGACTAGCCCATCGTCCCCGCAAAGCAGGGTGGTCAGTGTGCCCACGTCCCGGTCACGGCTGGGCTTGTAGTGCCACTTGACCAGCACGTTGACACAGTTGCCCAGCTGATGCTGGATCTCCGACGGCGACAGCGACTCCTGGCGCTGCACGCTGGGACTTCGGGTACGCGGCGGCGTGCGTGTATCAGATCCCGGGACCAGTTCGGCGTTTTTGACGCTCGTCGAAACCCGCTGGCCCACCAGCAGTCGCTCCGTGGAATCGTCATCGACACCGCGGCCCAGCCAACGGCCACACGGGAATCTTTGGGGGAAAGCGAAATAGGTTACAATAGTTAAAGGGGACACGAATGCGTTGCTATTTGCTTACTTGTAGGTGTGGCCGGTGACCTCATTGCGCATCACCACTTGCTCCACGAGCCACTTGTGGCTGGGCCCTGAGTTGTCGTGTCCAATGCGCATGGTTGTCAGCAGGCCCAGGTTCTTGTACTGCAAAGAGGGAAGGGGAAAAGGGATTGCACTTGGGATGATAGCTAGTCCAGGTGAACTACAACTTACGTGGAAGATAAACTCCAGGGATCCCTTCGGGACTGGTACACGCTGCGTTTCGTTCATGGTACCCGAGACCATGATCCAGACATTGCTGGAGGTGTGATAGGAGCCGTACTTACGGGAGGGGAAGATCACGACGCGGTAGGGCAGCTCTGCGGTTGAGGAGGGCGATTCGAAAGAGGGAGAAAGGAGGAGCATGAGCACAAGCTGAAAGGCAAAATTTAGCGGGACAGCTAGCGGGACCTACTCGTCGTGGGATAGATGTTCGTGAAGCTGAAGTAGTCGACCGTGTTGAGAGTCAACAGGTGGTAGAGGAACTGCTCCTTTTCCTCCTCGCAGCGCAGGAAGGCAGATCGCTTGTACAGCGATCGCAGCAGGCTCTCGTCGGACAGCAGCGTACGGAAGTGGCGGGACAGCAGCTTCTTTTCCAGCGACAGACGCACCCAGGCGCGGGTATAGCCAATATGCGTTTTAATATCCGCCATGGCCAGCACGTTCCTAGGGAGAATCACACCATTGCGTTAGTTAGAGAATTAAAAATGGGTCAAAGTGCGTCTCTCACTTCACATCGAACTCCAGGGATTCGGGCAATGGACACAGCTGCTCCAAGCCGACGAATTTGTTGCGATCCCGCGACCGGCTGCGATTGGGACTCGGCGGAGTGTCAAAGTCCGTTTGGAATGTGGAGAGATCTGATGGGAAAATTATAGTTTAGTTTAAATCTTTTACCGTCCTTTTTTCCCCCACTTACAATCCATCCGCTTGCGCATTGCATTCCATGCCAGGGCCGGCGAGGCTGTGGCAATGGTCATCTTGCTACCAGGACTGCTGCTTGACACTGGCAGCGTCTGCTCCGCTCCAGCTCCGGCTACACCTGACCCCGTGTCGCCAGCGCCGCGAGCCTCCTGCGTCTCGAGGTAGGCTTGCAGATGTGCCCACAGGGCGGACTTGCCCTGCTTATTCTGCAAGCCGTGAGACCAAATCTTCTCCAGCAAATCACACATACTGGCTATCAAAGTGTTCTCCTCGATACCGTCACCCTTGAGGCCCAGAGCCACTGCCTCGTTGCCCATCTTTTCGAGCAGCATGCGCTTGGTCTTCGACTTGATGTCCTGTCAATTATTTTGGTTAGTTTTTATAATGAAAGCATGGGAGCTACATCCCCCCAAAAGGATTCAATTCACCTTCAGCAGACGCTCCACAAATGTCCAATTCGCCTGGGCAATCAGGGCTGGACTCACATCCGCCGTGGTCAAGTTAGCCGAGAGCCGATTGATGGCATTGGAGGAGCCACCTGTTGGCTTTTGGTCCAGCGATATCTCCCTGGCCCGCCACTTGTTGCCGTTCTTCACCCGCCGCAGGCTGTTGCCTCTGTTCAGGATGCGGATGCAGATGCGGTTGCGGATTTAAAGGCGTAGGAAGGTTGTTTTAGATGATTCGGAGGTTAGCGCGGATGAGTTTTGAAGTTTTCGGTTTGAGTTTTAGTTTGAATTTGAATTTCGAACGAGAATAAAGAGACAGCGGATTAGTGGGGACTCCGAATGGTAGGAGGGTTAGCGGATTTGGCAGGAGGAGCAGAGGAAACTGGAGTAGCAGGCGGTGAGCTGTGGGCGGGTGCATGCGGTGAGGGATAAAACGAAACCAAAACGAAAACGAAGAAGTCTCGGTTAACAGTTTGGAGAATGCTGAATTTATTATGGTAAATTCTCATTAAACGGATCAAACAATAAGAGTAGAAATAAAAACGGAAAGCACCGGCGCGAGGGTTATCCCTCGGAGGATGCGGATATGTCCGAGCACGGAGGACGATGAGGAGGAGTTCAGGAGGTACACATACAATACGAAGCTAAATACGGCTAGGTGTCTATGTGGTAATGGTGTGTCTATAACTTACACTTAGGTAATATCGAAGGAGGTACACGGTACAAGGTACATTTATATTCCTATTTTGTGTTATTGGATGAGTGCGGGGGTTAGCTTGGGGAAAGGGATCGGTGGGGAAACAGGGCGTGCTGGTGGTGGCAATCAATTCTAACTAAATAACTAGGGAGCTGTTGTGTGGAAGCATCTAAAGCAACTACCTCGAGGCGCACTCCTGGTTGAGCACACCCTTCTCCAGCAGCGGAAAGCTGCGGAAGTAGGCCGCCCGATTGGACAGGATCTCGCTGGGTGGCGTCACCTCAATATCGATGCAGTTGAGCCTCTTTTCGAAGCCCTGCTGCGAGTCCTGGCTGAGTACGCAGGGCTCGTAGCTGGTGGCGGCGATCATGTTCTCCCCGTGACGTCGCCTGTAAACAATGACGAAATGTAACAAAAATTAAATATTATATTTATTATGGTTATATTCCACGGCTAATTGTGGAGCGAGTCACCAAACACTTCTTCAAAAGACAATTTACCTCAAAAGCTTGACGCGGTGATCAAAGAGCTGGAGCTGCTCATCGGGCTGCGGCTCCCACATGGCCAGGATCTTGTTGTCGATTAGCGTGGCGAACATTTGAGATTCGAGAAAGCGCGACAGGAAGGCCCTATGATGCTCCGGCTGGTCGGACAGGAACGACGACTTGTCAAAGTTCTGCAGCGTCTCGCGGTTGGAGAGCCACTCGTCGCGGGCCTGGTTCGGATAGATCACGAAGTACTCGTAGGCATGGAACATATGGACGAACCGATTAAGGAAGATCTCCCGCACTGAGTTGTTTATCCGCAAATCCTGGTAGTACTGATCCACGGCACTTAATTTTGGTTTATCGACACGACGCGCGCTCGCTGGCATGGTGGCATCCACAGCGTCAATATCGTGGTAGATGCCAACCGGCGAGGAGGAAAGCGAGACGGTAGGACTGCCCACTGGGGAGCCAGCTCCCTGGCTGCCTCTGATGCCGCCCTTTCTGCGTAGGAAATCAGCGATGCGCGGCACATGATCAATTCGCGACGGATGCGCTATCAGCGGCTGATAATCCACTATGCCGCCGCCCCCGCCGGGCGATCCAGACAACGTATAGACCGTCTCCTGCAACTGGTGAAAGCGCTCTTTGCTCCTTCGTGCGGCCTGCAAGCCCGTGGGCAGGGTGCAACTAGAGATCATTGCGTCCGCACCGCATGCTCCACTACCGCTACCGCCCACCGGGCCACCGACGCCACCCCCAGCTCCGCGACATCCATAGCCATTCCTTAAACCAGTTTCTTGGTCGCGGGCTCCTTCGATCTCGAATTTATCCAGCACCGAGCCGATTTCGGCCATGAAGTCCATCTTGTGTGGGAAAACTGGCAGCTCCTCGGGCAGTTGGATGTGTTTTTTGTCGATGTCCACAAAGCATAAAGCAGCTTCGCTGCCGATCTTATGCGCTGCCTCGCACTCGGCGTGCAGGCCCATTACAAAGGGCACCGGCGCATCGAGGAAGTGATGCAGGGCGGCCGGCAAGATGGGGGCGTAGACATGAGGCCACACGAACGGGAACAGCAGTGACGTTATGCACTCACCCACGATCATGAGTCTTTGGTAGTCTGTGGACCGGAGCAGCACCTGGTTTTCCAGAAGAACGCACGTCAGCAACTGAATGACGCATTCCACACCCAAATACTTAAAGAGCAGACGTAGTGGAAAGTCCAGCAGCGGCAGTTCGGTAGCAAGCAGAGGACGCTGCAGAATGAGGGCTATGGCGGGCAGATGCGGCTCCGTGGGCGGGAGGTAAACGCGTATGGATTTGCCCGGCTGCGGCAGCATCACTTCGTAGAGTATGTTGTACACATACGACTCCAGACTAATCCCAGCACCAGGCTGTCGGGGAAGACATCTGTAGAGGTTCTTGAGAAACATCTGGGCGGCGAACGCGTAGGGCGCCTGGCAGATGAGCGATATGCTCTTCGCCACATACAGCTTGTCCTTGTTTATGTCGTAGTAGCTCTGCGCAGACTGCGGCGCCTGGCCGGCCACCTTAAAGTGCCTGGGCAACGAACGACTGACCGGGCCATCCTGCTTCACCCGGCTGAGCGAGTGAGTCTGCTGGCCGTTAGAAAGCTCCGTGATAAACATGCTCTGCAACGTGTGAATGGCCCCACAGATGTTCCTATTGCGTATCTCCTCGTAGAACACCAAGCTAAAGCCATAGCAGCGCTTGCCATCCTCACGTGTGGTGGCGAACGAGTGGAATCTCGGCTCGATGTTGTGTTTCTGGGTGCGGAAGCGAAGACCCTGAGGCAGGGAGAGCTGCGGAGAGATAAACAAAGTTCGGTAAATGAGACGGACGCTTCGATTGATCTCAACTGCTGGGCATAAATAAAGATCATTCATTCATACGAGCGACAAGCAGAGGGCACGAGCACTACCACGAGCAGATGTGTTTCTGTGATAAGGCGGCTTAGCGTTAGCGTATGGCTGACGCGGCCGTCGTCGTGGCATCAATTGAATCAGTTACCGCTCCTCCGCTCGCCACTCGTATCAATGAAGCGGCCAGCCAGGCATGAATTTCCACCAAAAGGGCAGCCAATTGAGCTCAATTAAATATGAATATGGGATTAGGGTGAGTCGGTCTGCTTTTACTAAGGAATGAAGCACAAAGTTTTTAAATATTTTCAGAATTATCAGTTAATAAACTCAAAAAATTACCATCAATATTAAAACTTTCTCTTATTTTTAGCATCTCTATTAATATTAAATTGATGAATCACTTAAAACTATTTATTTATCGGCTTCATTCAGCTGGAAACGTGTGATAATGCATTTATACTAAAAATGTGAAGACCTTCCAGTCTTCATCCGAAAGAATTCTAAAAATTCTACAGATTCTGGCGAATAATATAATCCTCGTAAGCACGACCCACCCTAACTCAACGTAGATCAGAAATTGGCCTCCAGACTCTGGACTCACCATGCAAATGCCGTGCGCATCAAAGGGGTTCCAGGACACATTCTCGGGATAGTGGGCCAGGGGCTTGCTTTTGTAGGCTCTATCCAAGGGAGAGCAGTGCAAATTGTCGCCTATAACAAGTAGGATGCTAGTTGATAGAGGACGCTCGTCAATCGTCTTGGGATTTAACTCACCAGCAAAGCGATCCGGCTCCAGGCCCGTGTCCAGATCCAGGCCGCATATCACAAAGTAGTCGGCGAAGCGGGAGAACTGCGGATCCGCATCCCGCTTCAGCTGATTCAGCTCCGACTGGGCCAGCGACTGTTCTCCGGGGGAAAGAGGCGACTGCACCTCGCTGCCAGTGCCGCTCCCGCTTTGGCCATTGCTGAGCATCAGCTTGGACAGACGGCTGGCGACTACATTCTCCCTAGCGGTCATCGCTCCTGGTCCTTGGCTCGCTCTCTTTGTTTTCTTTCCTCCAAGCGGGACGCATTAACCAAGTGCTGCCCCCATGTGTGTCATGTGCGTGTGTGCGTTGGCTGCTGAGTGTGTATACACACGTACCGTTATGCGCTCGCGATTTTTGTGCACTTTCCAATTTACACAACCAATCAATTTCCGTCTGCAAATAAAGGTGTGTTTGTTGTTGTTTCGAAGGCGTATAGAAAACAAATTTTTAGGTTTTATTTTTACTTTCTACGTGAGTGGTGCGAGAGAGCAAGAGAGAGTATGCAAAATTTTCTATGCCAATGTCGTTGCTTTCGTCCACCACCAAGCGCAACAACAAAAACACACACACACACCCGCTGCGCGCTCCTTTCCCCACACTAGTGCGACGCGATTGTTGTTGGGCTCGGCGGAGCTGCTTTCATTGCCGAGCTGCGGAGCTCGAAACTGGGTTAAAAACTGGCAGCAGCGCGTCTTTGTTTGGAGCCAGGCAACAACAAAAATAACACCACACAGCTGGGCAAACACTAGTGCGTGCAGAGTTTTTTTTGGCGAAAAAACAAACTACTTTTGGCACAGTCTGACCAGGCCCACCTCAAAAGTGTGGCGATATTTCAGAAATAAATGGTATTAAAATATTTATATGCGCAATATTATAAATATTAAATATTATAAAATCAAAATGTAATTTCATGTAAATGCTTTCACAGTTAAAAATTCCCAAATTAATTTATATTTAGAGGTGTCAATAATATGAACGTATTTTATAATTTTCATTAGTTCTACAATCTTAGCTATTTCTTTAGCACCCTGAATATACATAAACCTTGTGTAATAATAAAACAATGAAATATTTTAAACAGTTAAAATTCTCTTAGAATTATTCCAAATTAATATTTAACTGCTTGATTGCCCTTCAAATGGGCATTTGATAAATAAATTATCTATAAATAGCATGTGCGTCAAATTAGCGTCGGTCAGTTAGCGTCGAAACGGAACGGTGGGAAAATGGAACACGGAGACATTTTTTATTTTTTATTTATTTTGTAAATAAGCGACTAATTTGATCCAAATAAACTTCCAGCATGTAGAGAATTAAATGTACTAATAGTTTTTCTTGGTTTTGGGAAAAGTTGAGCATCGCAAGTACCCTAAATACCCATTTGAAAAATCAAGGCTCCACCTTTTTGGAGATTGCTCCCCCTAAAGAGGTCGTGCGCAAATGCACGGTATGCCAGGTTTTAAAGAACTTATTCAAGTATTATCCCAGAAAGTTTCATTAAAGTCCTAACGACAGTTTATGAGAAAATTGCTTAACAGTGCTCAAACCTCCCGATCCGCTCCATACAAAAACGGGGAGCAAATATTAGAGCTCCTAGACCTTCGCTCTAAGAGGTCGTGATGCTGATCAATAATATATGTATATAAATATATATAATATATAATATATAATATATAATATATAATATATAATATATAATATATAATATATGTATATAAATTTATAACCCCAGCCAGAATATCAACAAATACTATAAAAGTAAAACTAAATCGGTACCGCCAAGTTCGTTGCCTTAGTCTTTTGGCCTTTTTTATTTAATTTAATATTTTATTTTATTAATTTGATTATGTTCAGCCATGTTCTAGACAAAAAAACTAGAGGAAAGGGAGAAAACAATGCAAATATA